>LR812523.1:73579070-73614070 GCA_903798195.1 Danio kyathit | reverse complement strand
GCCGGTCTGGGTGCTGTCAGTGGATCTTTTGGCCAGGGTGATTAATGTCTTTACGATACCGCACACAGCCAGTGCGGGGCTGAATCCAGCCCTCGTCAGACTGCCACGCTGTTTGGTCGCACGGGAGATCCTGCAAAGTCCTCAAAGTGGATTCGAGAAGATTATTCAGTTTGCAGAGCTCCTAAAAACATTCAGTTCCTGTTGATCATCTCCCTTGCAGTCATTAAGAAGTACATAACAAAAAAAACAATTGTCATGGGTTCGATTCCCAGGGAATACAAGAACTTATCAAATATACGAGATTTAAATAAGACCGTCTCTCTAATACGTAAATGTGAACAACCTAGGCTCATTCTGAAAACGTAGCCTTATATACATTTCTGGAGATCGCGAATTATGTAGGCAGAAGTACGTATGGCTGCAATTTGTCTTTAAAATGAACCCTACGGGGTAGGATGACGCCGTTCCTTTTCTCGCTTACCAGCTGACCGCTTATCTCCCCGTGGACGGCTTTTCTGCTGTTACCAGTTTGTCCAGTAGCTAAGCGAACTTGAGATGCAGAGAGGAGTTGACCACGATGACGGGGTTCGAGTCCAGTGAGGAACGGTCCCAGAAAGCAGGTAAAACAAAAACAGAAGCCAAAAAATAAAATAAACAAGTAAACAACAGGGTAAGAATGTGGTAAAATCTGAAAACATGGTAAAAACCAGATGAGGGCTTTTCTATTTTTAGATTGCTTCTTAAAACTGTCGGTTGGGTTCAGGGAAGTAGGTGGGTGGGTGGGTCAAACAGTGCTTTTTTAAACACAATCGGTTGGGTTTAGGGAAGGAGGAGGTTTGGTCAGTCGATCAGTCAGTCAGTCAGTCGACAGCAGCCTCTGGTGGATTTACACGAGAACAGCAGGCACGAATGGCACTCACAAGAGAAATTTGAGATCTGAAAAATCATACACATCGGCCTCTGGTGGATTCGCGAAAACAAAAACTGCAAAAAAACGTACTTCCTGGGATGCATTTCGCACTCTCTAGAAATGTATATAGTGGTACGTTTTCAGAATGAGCCTGGGTTGAACACTACATTATTAAAATAAATACAAACACAATCACAAAAAAACATTAAAACATACTGTTAAATTCATCAGCATACTGTTCTGTTTAAGTGCCAGCTTTTAGATTTTAAACTAAAACTAAACACATTTGTAATACTGTTAATATCCACAGGTAGTTTATTCATTTATTTATACATAACAATAAATAACAAAAAAAAAGATCAAGTTTATTGAATCGATTCCCAGGGAATGCAAGAATTTATCAAAAGTGTAAGCTTTAAATAAGAGTCTGTCAAATACAAAAAATTTTCACCTAAACGATCCGCCAATCTCACGAGGAAACATAACTATTTTACGCAGTGTCAGAAAAGTGGCTTTATTTGTATGAAAACATGCGATTTTTAAAGGTTGTGCCTTCAAACTCCATCCTTAACCCTACCCCTCTTTGAGGGATAAGCAAATCAGATTAAATTGGATAATCCCACGTAAAATGTAATGAGATCGCACAAATTAATATGAATTAGCCCAACCCAGGCTCATTCTGATTACGTACCCCTATCATCATTTCTGGAGAGTGCCAAATACGTCCCAGGAGGTGCGGTTTTTTTGCAGTTTTTGTGAATCCGCCAGAGGTTGTAGCCTTTTTGAGATCTCAAATTTCTTTCGCAAGTGCCATTCGTGCCTGCTGTTCTCACGTAAATCCACCAGAGACCGCTGACGCCTGACTGACTGACTGACCCACCCTTCTCCTTCCCTAAACCCAACCGATAGTGTTTTCAAAAGCAATCCAGAAAAAGAAAAGCCCTCGCAGCAGCCTGATTTTTACCACATTTTCAGATTTTTCTCACTATGTTATTTAATTGTTTATTTAATTTTTTGGCATTTGTTTTTGTCTTACCCACTTTCTCGAACTGTTCTTCGCCGGACTCAAACCCTGTCTTCACAATCAACTCCGCTCTGCGTCTCAAATCCTCCGACATACAGTTGAAGTCAGAATTATTAGCCCCCCTGAATTATTAGTTCCCCTGTTTATTTTTTCCCCCAATTTCTGTTTAGCGGAGAGATTTCTTTAACACATTTCTAAACATAATAGTTTTAATAACTCATTTTAATAACTGATTTATTTTATCTTTGTCATGATGACAGTAAATATTATTTGACTAAATATTTTTCAAGACACTTCTATACAGCTTAAAGTGGCATTTAAAGGCTTAACTAAGTTAATTAGGTTAACTAGGCAGGTTAGTGTAATTAGGCAAGTTATTGTATAACGATGGTTTGTTCTGTAGACTATCAAAAAAAATAGCATAAAGGGGCTAATAATTTTGACCTTAAAATGGCTTTTAAAATATTAAAACCTTCTTCTATTCTAGCTGAAATAAAACAAATAAAACGTTCTTCAGAAAGAAAAAACCTTATCAGACATACTGTGAAAATTTCCCTGCTCTGTTAAACATCATTTGGGAAATATTTAAAAAAGAAAACAAAATTCAAAAGGGGGCTAATAATTCTGACTTCAACTGTAGGTAGTGAGCCACTGGACAAACTAACAGTGGAAACAGGTAACAGTGGAAAAGCCATCCACATGGAGGTAAGCGTGAAAAGGAACCTCATCATATCGCCCATAGCATTCGTTTTAAAGATAAACTGCTGCCATATGTACTTCTACATAATTTGTGATCTCCAGAAATGTATATAGGGGTACGTTTTCAGAATGAGCCTGTGGTGAATTAGCCATTAAATCAATAGGTTACGAATTGCCATGAGATGAAATGGTTGTATTAAAACATTGTGCCACTGTTGGTTCAATTCCCAGGAAATACAAGTGATAAAATGCTGTGTCAGTTGCTTTGCAAAATGCATATATGTGAATTATTAAGCTAGCAGTATACTAAGCTAACAAGCTCAACTAATTCTGTGTTATGCTTGGAACACTGTGGTTGTAGGGTTGATTCTCAGCCATGCACTGCTGAAATGCAACAACACTGTGGTCTTGGCTTCAGTTCTTATGAAATGATAAAATAAAAGTCGCTTTTGGAGAGAAAACAATTCCACGCATTCTTCCAAATGCATGTAAAGTTAAAAAGATTAAGCTTTTTATTGGGCCGCCAGTCGATCACGGGTTCGATTCCCAAAAACGGAACTGCTAAAAATGCACTTTTGCATAAATCGAATCCTCGTGAACGGAGCGATTTTTGCAACTTCGCCATTTGACATTCCTTCACGCAGCTGTCCGCCCAGCCTCCCTTCTCTTGCGGCACCCCTAACCTGCTTCATTGAGAGTCTCTTATTATGTCCTCTTGCCAAGGCCCACTCTATGAATTGAATAGTCAGTGTCTTTATTTCTCTCATTCTCCGACTGTAGACCTCATAATGGCTTCATTAATGCAGAAGTTGCATTTGGTTGACAATGGGTTAATGGCCCGAGGGTAGTCTATTGGCACTGGGAGAAGGCCAACAGGAGGAGGAGGCTTTTTTTACAGCCCTTTCAGTGTAAGTTCACCCTGGGTCAACTGTGTGTCACCCAAAAGTGAACAAACATGTAATTGATGTTCGGACATCTCTGGCCGACTCTTTTCCAGGCTGGCCCGGTTGAAGAGGGTGCTGTCTGGTCTTTGAGGGACTTTTTGCAGAAAGGGGAAACTGGTTCATGAATACGTACAATCTGTCAGGCTGAAAAAGGGGTGTGTGTGAAGGGGGGGCGCTCCTGGATTTTTCCCTTTATAACCCCTGCTGAATCGGTTCTGTTTTGCTTGTTGTTAAAATGCAACCCCCGCGCATAGGTCGTGATGGGGGTGGTATACTCTGCTGGTGTTCCTCAAATGCTCTTTCTCCTCCGGGCTGGGACCACTGTCTGTTTTTGTCTGGGATTTTCATGGATGTTAGTGGAAAATGTTGAGAGGAGTCACAGGCCTTTTATCAGGCTGTGTTGGAACAGGAACACTCGACGCTCTTTTTATTTTCACCTTTGCATAACAACCGGCAGCAATTTGTAGAATCAAGCAATACATGCCAATGAATGCCAAGAGAATGCCCTACTGCCCGACTCTTCTTAGAATGACCATGGGGAAATAGTTTTCGCTAAATAAATATTATAATTGTTCAAAATTCAATTCATTTTTTTCTTTTAACACAAAAAAGAGTGAAAAACTCAAGTGTATATAAGTATCATTTAAAAGCAAGCATGCTTATTCAAACAGGTTTCTTAACACCTCCCTCTGCATTTCCCAACATAGGCTCATTCTGAAAACGTAACCCTATATACATTTCTGGAGACCACGAATTATGTAGCCAGAGCTACGCATGGCTGTATTTTATTTTTTAAACGTACGCTACAGGGTGGGATAGCGCCATTCCTTTTCATGCTTACCAGCTGACTGCTTACCCCTGTATGGTTGGCTTTTCCGCTGTAACCAGTTTGTCCAGTTAGCTTGCCATGTACGTCAGCGGACTTGAGATGCAGAGAGGAGTTGACCACGACGATGGGGTTTGAGTCCGGGGAAGAACGGTTCCAGAAAGCAGGCAAAAACAGAAGCCAAAAAAAAAAATAAACAAGTAAATAACAGAGTGAGAATGTGTTAAAACGTGGTAAAAATCAGATGAGGGCTTTTCTTTTTCTGAATTGCTTTTTAAAAATTGTTGATTGGGTTTAGGAAAGTGGGTAGGCGGGTCAATCAATAAAATTGGTTGGGTTTAGGAAAGGAGAAGGGTGGGTCAGTCGATCTGCCAGTAAGTCAGTCAGTCGTTCAGTCAGTCAACAGCGGTCTCTGGTGGGTTTATGCGAGAACAACGGGCGTGAATGGCACTCGCGAGAGAAATTTGAGATCTCAAAAAGCGTACACAGCTAGGGCCGGATTAACATAAGGGCTAGGTGAGGCTGAAGCCCCAGGGCCCACAGAAGGGGGCCCTTGATTGGCTGAAGAATTAATTTGTGCTATGACGTGGGAAACGCCTCTAGCGTTATGCTTTCTCTCGTCAATAATGTGAAGTATTCCTTTTAAGTTCGCTGCTGTTCAAAAACAGTGACGCCGGTGCTAAACTGGGGTTCAGAGTGGTTGTAGCCCAATCAGAATATTGAATAGCCCTGTTTTAGTCACCCATAAGGGTGATCAGATGTGCCGATTTTCCCAGGACAGTCCCTTATTTCGGCTCTACCTCGAGAACCATCCAGTCAAAGGTAAAGGCTAATCAAGCTCGTTGTAGAGCAAAGCATAGAATTCAAACAGTCTTCGTCAATGATTAACTTGTACATGTAGTAAATGGACTCATAACTGAAGCGCAGTCTCGGCCGCGCAGCAGTTACAGCTGGACTCAAAAAACCAGCGCGCGCCCGCAGGATCTTCCATCACACAATATAACAGAGACAGTGCGCTAACTAATCAAATAGCATACACAGGCAGTTATCAAAATGTCTATCATTGCAGAACATGTATCTCAAGTAAACACACTCGGTTATGCTTTATAGTAAGTCTGACTAAACTTTTTTATAAATGTTTACTTTGCCCCTTTTATGAAAACGACAGTAATACTATGGAGGAATGAAATATTGGCGCTGGCTTTCATCAGACAATATATCTGATGCAAAAATAAATAAATAAATAAAATAACAATGCTAACTTTCTGTAACTCAGAAGACCACAATATTTTGGATATTAGAAGCATGGATTTTAAAGATATCCTATCATTAGAGATTCATAGTCAGCTAATGTTCTAAAGAAACTTGTTAAAAGTAAACCCCTATTTAAAGTATTTATTATAAAGCACTTATTTAGGAAGTATTGCAAATGTTTTTTGTTTTGCTGGTTTTTGCGACCTGTTTAAACTTTAAAGTTCATGTCGTTGTTTAATTTTGTATAGCCTACTTGCAGGCCTGTTTTAATAAAATAGAAAAAATATATAATAATCAAATATAAATCAAATGGTGGAAAATTAGATAATAATGTTAATTAGTAAATTATTAATAATAACAACAATAATAGCAACAATAACAACAACAATACATGTATATGTATATATATATATATACAGTATACACACACACTTTTGTGAGGTAAAAAAATAAAAGGGGGTCTTGGATTTGCTATAGCCCCAGGGCCCAATATGTGTTCTTAATCCAGCCCTGTACACAGCGGCCTCTCATGGATTCGCGAAAACAAAAACTGCAAAAAAAAACGTACCCCCGGGACATATTCCGTGGTCTCCAGAAATGTATATAGAGGTACGTTTTCAGAATGGGCCTGGGTTGGCATTTCCAGTACAACAACGTGAAATGATGGAAAAAGTTGAATTCATGTTTTATAGTCTTGACTATGTATGATGTAAGGTTATAATAGTTTTAGATTTTTCATTTTGACTTTTTGTTTTCAAATTCAGTTAGTTTTAATTAGTTTTTAGGTAGATTAACTAGTTTTTATTAGTTTCTATATTTTGAAATTGCTTAGTTTAAGTTTAGTTTTTATTAGTTTCAGTGTTATATACAGTATATATATACGTATAAAATTTTTTGTAAATAAGGATATTTGTTAGGTGCAAGATTCAAAGTCATCAGAATAAATATTCCAGAATAAAACTCAACCATTTTTGAGAGGTGTATTCAGAGGACTCATAAACACTACCATCTACGACCATCTACCCATCCTCAAATTCAAACAGCTCCTAAGACAACAGCCGTAAGTACAATAAGTGTGCAAGGCTGCTTCTGAGGTTAGATACACAGTAGTGATGGGAAGTTCAGATCTTTAACGGGAATCGGATCTTTTGTGTCAATCTTCCCTCTAGGGTTGCTCCGAAAGGGAATGCTGAGTCTTGTTTACTGTTTAGTGACATCACAAGGCGTTTAGTGTCTCAAAGTGAAGCCGTCGTCACACTGGACTTTACTCCCCATAGACTTCCATTCATCAAATCAAATCAAATCACTTTTATTGTCACATCATCAGCAGCACGTGTGCTATGATGAGTGAAAAGCTTAGGTGCTGGCTCCAGACAGTGCAAAATACAGACAGTGTAAATACAACGACAGTGCAAAATACAGACAGTGTAAATACAACGACAGTGCAAAATACAGACAGTGCAAAATACAGACAGTGCAAATACAACGACAGTGCAAAATACAGACAGTGCAAATACAACGACAGTGCAAAATACAGACAGTGCAAATACAACGACAGTGCAAAATACAGACAGTGCAAAAAAATACAGACAGTGCAGGATACAGACAGTGCAAAATACAGACAGTGCAAATACAACGACAGTGCAAAATACAGACAGTGCAAATACAACGACAGTGCAAAATACAGACAGTGCAAAAAAATACAGACAGTGCAGGATACAGACAGTGCAAAATACAGACAGTGCAAATACAACGACAGTGCAAAATACAGACAGTGCAAATACAACGACAGTGCAAAATACAGACAGTGCAAAAAAATACAGACAGTCCAGGATACAGACAGTGCAAAATACAGACAGTGCAAAAAAATACAGACAGTCCAGGATACAGACAGTGCAAAATACAGACAGTGCAAAATACAGACAGTGCAGTATACAACAACATACTCACAAAAAACAAGACAATGTAATATTGGCAATGTTAACAGCGATACGTAGGCAGTATTGTTTTAAGTATGGATTTGTTAAAGTGCAGTGCATGCTACTTCTTGATGGTGTGCAGTGTGGGGCAGTGGCGGCTGGTGTTAAAAAATGTGGGGAGGGCGCAAACACCAGAAAAAAAAAAAAACTTTTGATAAAGTAAGAGTGTAAAAGCCATTTTTCAGGTGATGCATCAAAAAACTAAAATATGACTAAAGCATACAATAAATGCATCACAAATCAGTTCATTTTAGTTCAATTTGGGTTTATTTTCAGTAATGAAGTAATCAAGATAATCAGTAAACACACACACACACACACAAACAAATGTTGCCTAATCACTGGCCAGTAGCACTACTTGAAAATAAATTATGCTCTCTTTTTTTTTCTGGCTTGAAAATTTCTCAATAACTTTTTGGTTAAAGTCAGTCATCTCAGTCACCAGTGTCTTCTCTATTGACAGCATGGCCAATGCATTCAGCCTGTCTTGCGTCATGCTGTTTGAAACAGCAAACACGGAAATAGTAAAAGGGATGACTTACTGTACATCACAACTTGGCAAACTCCGTTTGTCATGACAAGTGCTGGAATATTTGCGCGCTCGCGATCACTTGACTACTGGTGAATTTGCAAGGAAGGTCGATCTGGTCCAAACTCCTTGATCTTTTTTCCTTCATCCAAACGCCTTGTGAACGGATATCTTTGCAAAGATCCAACGGAATTTTCCTTCATCTCGAGAAAATGCATTCTAAGCTCTTTGGTGAGAATGGTCCAATCACATAAGGCCAATCATATAAAAACAAATATGATTCGTTCTAACAACAAAAATGGGAGTGTTCGGGGCGCAGAGCGCTGCGCCCCAAAGACAATTTAAAACCGGCCAATTAGAGCTTATTATCATATCACGTGCATTGAAAATGTTCGTGTACCTACATAGACACCCATTAGTCCGGCGCCCCGCACACATATGAAAAAATATTGTTCATACATTTTTTTTCAATAAATGTTAGTATGACTACAATAAATGTTAGAATGTTATAATTAAATAAATTTATTTTGTTAATATTTGTGATAATAAACATTAACATATTAAAGGGTTCTAACTTGAAGGGGGGGCGGCGCCCCAGCGCCCTCTATTGACCAGCCGCCACTGGTGTGGGGTATGGTAGAGTTTGTGTGGGGTGTGTTAAGTGTTCATCAGCCTGATAGTCTGAGGGAAGAAACTTTCCTTCAGTCGGCTGGTGCGTGACCGGATGCTGCGGAACCGTCTGCCTGAGGGTAGCAGAGAGAAAAGTCTATGGCTTGGGTGGCTGGAGTCGCTGATGATTCTCTTGGCTTTCCTCATGCACCTCCTGGTATAGATGTCCTGGAGGGAGGGAAGCTCACCTCCTACTACACGTCCAGCAGTACGCACGATCCTATGTAGACCTTTGCGATTGCTGCTGGTGCTGCTTCTGTACCAGGTGGTGATGCAGCCAGTGAGAATGCTCTCCACAGTGCAGGTGTAGAACGAGCGGAGGATGTGGGGGCTCATTCCAAACCTCCTGAGATGCCTGAGGAAGAAGAGGCGAAATGCTTGCCACAGTCAGCAATATTTGAACACAATGAACACACCTGGCATCATTCATTACACACAATGCCTCAAAACTGAAGACACTTGTTGCTAATGCTGTGACCACATGTATAAAAGCAAGTTCAGAGTGCACAGTTTGCTGAAGATTCCAAACAAACACAATAGATAAAGGCAGAGTCAGAGGAGGGCGAAGAGTTGGCCATGAAAGAAGAGGAGCAGGCCAACGAGCAAGAGGCCAACAAGGGAGAGGAGAAGGTCCAGGAGGAAGAGAAGAAGGTCCCCCAAGACAACCTCGCACCATCATTATGGACGAGATGCGAGCAACAGTCATTGACCATGTCAGTATTACTCTTTGTGCGGCCATGCGTTCGGAGGGGCTTGTCCTCCAGCATGCTGTCCTTGGATCTTACAACACCCAACGTCTCCTCACCTTCCTAGAGGAGCTAAGAGACATCCTCCTGGACCGCCAACAACACTATCCTGGGCCGCACATCACATTTATGTGATAATTTGGGACAATGTCCGCTTCCACAGAACAAACCAAATCAGAGAGTGGTTCACCACTAACAGTAACCACTTTTTACGTAAACGGGTCTGTCTGCCACCCTACTCCCCTATCCTGAACCCTATAGAGGAGTTCTTCTCAGCAACATGATGGCGCACAGTGATTGTGGTGTGTGTGTGGTGTGAATGAAGTAAATAAAAAAAAAACTTTACACCCTGATCATGTTTTTAAGAGTACAGTTGTGTGCAATAGATTCTGTTTTTGCATTGAGTTGTGTTACAGTAGTGCACATGCAGTATTTTCTATAGATTTATACTCTTTATATAAAACTTACAAATCTAAATGTCTAATCCTCTGCAGAGATCTAAGAAGATCCGTTACTGTAAAGTTTCTAAAAATATGCATTGGCAGTTATGAAACAAAGAACCTTCTCACAAATTGAGCATTGTGTTTTCAATTGTTTTGCTGTATTGTGTAATGTCGTGTATAGTGTTTACATTTTTGAAAGCTTCGAGCTGCTCTTTTGGTGTGAATGTTTAAGTTTTGAAGTGAGAAGGTGTGGTTGTGTTTATGTAGCTTTAGAAAAGGATGTTGTGTTTAGACATTGGGGAACATGGAGGAAACATTTGTGAAATGTGTTTTAGCATTTGAGAAAAACTGTAGTATAACAGTAGTATAATAGTAATTATTATACATTTGATCATTCAGTTTCTGTAATACTGTTAGGCCCAGAAAACCATGAAACTTTGTTTATTTCACCATTGTATTGCTCTGGTGTATTTATCTATGCGTGTGATTAGTTTTTTTATATGTTATGAATGTTCTCTCCATTAGAAATTCCTCCCAATAAATTTAATTTGAAGGTGCTGGTGCCTTTTTTGACTCTTCTAAAGCATACAAATACCCTAATCTGTTTGCAGATAGGTGACACGGTGGCTCAGTGGTTAGCGCTGTCGCCTCACAGCAAGAAAGTCGCTGGTTCAAGTCCTGGCTGCATCAGTTGGCATTTCAGTGTGGAGTTTGCATGTTCTCCCTGTGTTGGCGTGGGTTTTCTCTCGGTGCTCCGGTTTCCCCCACAGTCCAAAGACATGTGCTATAGGTGAATTGAATAATCTAAATTGGCCATAGTGTATGAGTGTGCATGGATGTTTCACAGTACTGGGTTGCAGCTGAAAGGGCATCCGCTTTGTAAAACATATGCTGGATAAGTTGGCGGTTCATTCCGCTGTGGCGACTCCTGATGAATAAAGGGACTAAGCAGAAGGAAAATGAATGAATGAATGTTTGCAGATATTTAAGAAACATGCTAATGAACATACTTTTTATCTGAAAAACAATGCTAAAGTCAGATATTATGCTTCGAAATTGTGCCTTCCATGTGGGAATGTCTGTCTTTATTTTTTGGCCCGTAGCTCCACCCACTGCCAGTTTACCCAATTATATTTCAGCACCGCTTGTTGCCTAAAAACAGCGTTTTTCATTTCAGTCTTAAAGGCTGCATCAATGTATGCGGCCTTGGCTGAAAATACAAACTCTGGAGGACAGCATTAGCCTCTAAAATAAGATGCAGATTTAAAAATTTGCATTAGCCGAGCAGGTTAAATTGTACCACCGTTACAGCCACAGTATTCATTTTCTCAAGTTATATGTTTATTTTCAAGATTGGAGGTAAACTATATGCCGCTGATTTCATTAGGGCAATAAATGCCATGTAAAATTGTATTCAAACTCACATTGGTAGCATTCAACACTGAATAAAGCACAAAATCAGTACCTGAGGTAGTCATTGTCATGGTAGTTTCTGCTGTTGTTTAGACATGAAAAATTTCAGGTGATGGTTATTACATGGTTATTACATAATATGGAAAAGATTAGTTTTATCGCATGTAGTTAAGACTTTGTGTACGCTCGATAGTCAGGCATGCTCGCTCCTGTTGGTGTCGTCAATCTGGGAACCTGCATTTGTGTGGAGTCTTTGTGTGGGCTGAGTGAAAAACGAAAATACCTAATTCAGCCACTGAGTGTCAATCTGACATACTGCACCTTTAAAGGGGTCCTATTATTCCCTTTTTAACAATATATTAAATGAGTATCTGAGGTTCCTAGAGTGTGTATGTGAAGTTTCCAACTCAGGCTCATTCTGAAAACGTAGCGTTATAAATATTTCTGGAGAGAATATGTACCAGGAGCTACGGTTTTGTGCAGTTGTTGTTTCGTAAACCCACCAGAAGCCGCTGAGTGCCATTCGTGCCTGCTGTTCTCACGTAAATCCACCAGAGGCCACTGAGTGCCATTTGTGCCTGCTGTGCACATAAATCCACCAGAGGCCGTGGTCGACTGACTGAATGACTGACTGACTGACCGATCGACTTACCCACCCTCCTTTTTTCCTAAAACTAACCAATAGTGTTTTCAAAAGCACAGATTGACCCGCAAACCCAGTTCCCTAAACCCAACCTATAGTTTTGAAAAGCAAACCAAAAAAAGAAAAGCCTTCACCTGATTTTTACCACGTTTTCAGATTTTACCACATTCTCACTATGTTATTTACTTGTTTGTTTTATTTTTTGTCTTTTGTTTGTCTTACCTGCTTTCTGGAACCGTTCTTCGCTGGACTCGAACCTCGTCATCGTGGTCAACTCCTCTCTGCGTCTCAAGTCGACCAATGTACATGGCGAGCTAACTGGACAAACTGGTAACAGCAGGCAAGCCGTCAATATGAGGGTAAGCGGTCAGCTGTTAAGCGAGAAAAGGAACAGCATCATACCACCCCGTAGCATTCGTTTTAAAGACGCAATGCAGCCATACGTACTTCTGGCTACAGAATTTGCGATCTCCAGAAATGTATATAGGGCTACATTTTCACAATGAGCCTATGCTGGAAGTTACAGCTCAAAATACCCAACAAATAATGTTTTATAACTCTTTGAAAATTGCCCCTTTTATGTTTTGATGACTTTCGCTTTAAATTCAAATGAGATTTTTTAAAAGAGGGCGGAGCTAAAAGCCTATGCATTAGTATGGCAGCAGATTCAAAATTATTGCTTCTCACTCAGGGCTGTTTATGCTAATGAGGGGGAGATTGTCACTATGGGCTCTATTTTAATGATCTAGGCGCAAAGTCTAAAGCGCATGGTCCAAAAGCATTAAGAGGTGTGTCCGAATCCACTTTTGCTATTTTAAGGACAGAAAAGTACGCTCTGCACCGGTCTAACAGGGTTGTGCTCATTAATAATGAGTTATGGGTGTGTTTTGAGCATAACGAGCATTAAACCAATCAGAGTCTCATCTCCCATTCCCTTTAAGAGTCAGTTGCATCACGCCATGGCGCATTTGCTATTTACATGTAAGTGGAAAAACTGAATGCTTCACTGGTGAGAAAACAGTTAAACAGACCATCTGCAGCGAGGATAAAGAATGAGGCTCCTCCATTCGGCCTCTTTACTTTCTCTTTATTTTATTTTTACTCTTTACTTTACTCCTTTACTTTCGTAGATAAGGAAACGGTGTTGTACACACTCCACTGAAGACATCCATTAGTCTACATATTTAATTTCGTTTTTAGGCGCAAAGACTTGTTTCAAAACTATTTTTACATTTTGTTCTAATTTCCAGCAAACGAATAAATGAACAATAATAGTGAAGTGTGGTCAAAAAACTGAGTTATATCCAAACACACGTCCTGTTCTTATGCCCCATATGGTCTAAAACCCGACAGGTGGACAAATCTAAGCTTGTTTTTATTAAAACAAATATAAATATGCAAATAAATAATAATAATAAGAATAAAAATCATAATAGCATTATACAAAAGCAAGTTATCATGATTAAACTGAAAAAAGCTCCCCGACATGAAGAAGGCGTTTAGGCAGTGGTTTTTATATTTATGTAGAAAATAATAATTTTTGTAATATTTTAATTCTTTAATTCCTTTTTATTTGTAAAAATATTTGTGTATTGCTGTACATATTGTGTATATTAAACAATGTGTACATGTTTAAGGCGCACAACTAATGCTTTAATGCTGGACTTTAGATCTGCTTTCAGCTCGTCAATTACGCAGTCTATTTTAGTTCCCCAAAATAGCAACGCACCAACAATGCGCCTTAGCACACCTCTATTATAGACCGGCACACCCATGAGTCCACAAAGCGGCGCAAATGGATTTCCTATTTTAACAGTGGGCGCAAAATGGAAAAATTAGGGTTTCGCTGGTCTAAAAAAAGCAACAAATCGTGACAAACACATCTTGCGCCTTATTGCGCCGGGTGTATGATAGGGCCCTAAAGGCCCAGGACTTTACCCCTTCTGACGACATGTACAAAGGGAGAATGTCAATCAAAGTGTTTCAGCAGACTTTTTTTATCAAGTGTGATTATAAAAAAAAAAGGGGCTGCACGGTGGCACAGTGGGTAGCACATTACAGCAAGAAGGTCACGGGTTCGAACCTCGGCTGGATCAGTTGGCATTTCTGTGTGGAGTTTGCATGTTCTTCCCGTGTTCACCTGGGTTTCCTCCGGGTGCTCCGGTTTCCCCCACAGTCCAAAGACATGTGGCACAAGTGAATTGGGTAAGCTAAATTGTATGTGTGTGAATGAGTGTGTATGGATGTTTCCCAGTGATGGGTTGCAGCTGAAAGGGCATCCGCTCGGTAGAACATGTGCTAGATAAGTTGGCGGTTCATTCTGCTGTGGTGACCCCAGATTAAAAAAGGGACTAAGCCAAAAAGAAAATGAATGAAAGAATGAATTTTTACCATTGGAGGCTGGCTATATTCACACACTGTTGCCATACAGCTGTGTTTAAACCCCTTATTAAAGTGACTTTTGCATAATAGTTCGACTTTAATGAATTACTTACAAATAGACCTATTCAAGTCATCTGGTGAAGATGTGTTCATATGGCAATATAAATTGCAGAAAAACTAAATATCGCAATGTTGTCAAATGTTGTGCAACCCTACTTTTTTAGATTACTAAAATGTTCTTCACTCTAATATAAATAGCTACGTTTTAAAAAAATGGTTCTTTGGTGAACCAAAGCTTGTTCTTCCAGCATCTCTGTGAAACTCGCCATCAAAACCTTTCATTTTAAATGTGCTATCGTGTATATTCTGAAACCTAGTGCCTATAGCCCCGTGTGTGATGCTGCTTCATCTCCCACATCTGCGGTCAGCTTGACGATGATGTCAGCCATCAAGTCTTTACCAGTAATTACACATCAGATGACAACAACTTAAAATTGATGTCCTGTGCACAAGCGCTAAGTGGCCATTTGAAAAGTTTGAGACAGGAAGCCGAGAGAAAGGCTGTGTTATGAGGGTGTCAGCATGGGAATAGCCGGGGCAGCTGTATACTGTACACGCTCTGCAGTAATAGACACACACAGCCCATTGCCAAAAGCACATTTGGCATCAGTAGCAAATGAGTAATTATTGGGTAATGACCCAGAAGGTGTCCCTTAATTGAATAGTGAAAGTAGGGAGAGTGGTGCCACGCCGTAATAAAAGCGGATGGATTATTTCAGGAAATATCTTCTTAAGTGGAAGGGTAAATACTGATGAGCCTGCATTTATTCCTCTGACCTTTAGATAGATAACCACTGATTAAAAATTTAGGCTCTAGTGGGAGAAGAGGTTTTTGCTTTTACTTTTTTTGCTTTTTTTTCTGACCATAATAGACCTCTATCCAATCTTAATTCTGAAATGCATTAGCCACAAAATTGACGTGTGCTAGGAGGGGGAGAGAGAGAGAGGAAAAAAAACTTTAGGAAAAGCTGTAAGTGGACTATTGTGTGGACTAAGAGGTCTTTTGTTTTGAGATCATTTGATGCAGTGACATTTTTCCCAGCGAAATGTCAAGATCACTCTAATGACTACAATGCTCAAGAGGGGTATGCCTTTTTCTCCCTTTTTGCGAAATGATAGGTGAATTATGTAAATGCAGGCATCAGTTAAAGCCATATTTATTTTTTACAAGCATTTACCTTTTCTTTTAATGCACTTATCTCTCAAAGGAAATTGCCGTCACTTATCTGCAAGAATGATGCGGGTCATAGTGGTTTATTGCTATCACAACTTCGCGTTTCGTCTTTACTGCTGCTTATCCTTGTACTCTCACCTTGAGTTTTGTAACTGTAACAGGTTGCCGAACGGTGCAGCATTGGTGTCTTTGAATTGAGGACAATGCGCAGGGGCTTATGTCTGTTATTAATGTTTGGTATAGACACCTGCTATAATGCTGTTATTTATATGGATGTTTCTTAAAGGGGGGAATCGTCCTCCAAAAAGAGAAAATTGTGGCATTTTATTGTTCCACGTTTGTATGACTTTAAAATAACACTTCGCCATAAGGATTTATGTGTTAGAATTAATGAACATTAAACTGAAAATGAACAGTACTTCTGCAGCATTTATTAATCTTAGGAAATGTTGCTATTAAATTTACTGCACAAGATGTAGGTGATTTTTCTTCTTCAGTAGAATGTTGCATGCTAACACAAGTACACAGATGGCAATATTCTTTATTTTTACAGTACAGTACTGGCTCTACGGTTGACAGTAAGTTACTGTGAAAAAAATGTATTACTGTAATTTATTGTACAGTACATACACATTTTACCGGGTTTTGCAGCATGGTTGCCAGTAAGTTACTGTAAAAAAATGTATTACTGTAATTTATTGTACAATACATACACATTTTACCGGGTTTTGCAGCATGGTTGCCAGTAAGTTACGGTAAAAAAATCTATTACTGTAATTTATTGTACAGTACATAAACATTTTACCGTATTTTGCACCATGGTTGCCAGTAAGTCACTGTAGGGAAAAAATGGATCACTGTAATTTATTGTACAGTACATAAACATTTTATCGTATTTTGCATCATGGTTGCCAGTAAGTTACTGTAAAAAAATGGATTACTGTAATTTATTGTACTGTACATGAACATTACTGTATTTTGCACCATTACACCAACTTTGCACATTTGCAACATTGCACCAACATTCACGGTTGCCAGTAAGTTACTGTGGAAAAAAACTTTATTACTGTAATTTATTGTACAGTACATAAACATTTTACAGTATTTTGCACCACGGTTGCCAATAAGTTACTCTAGAAAAAATGGATTGCTGTAATTTATTGTACAGTACATAAACATTACCGTATTTTGCACCATGGTTGTCAGTAAGTTACTGTAGAAAAAGATTGATTACTGTAATTTATTGTACAGTGCATAAACATTTTACTGTATTTTGCAACCCAGTTGCCAATAAGTTACTCTAGAAAAAAATGGATTGCTGTAATTTATTGTACAGTACATAAAGATCACCGTATTTTGCACCATGATTGCCAATAAATTACTGTGGAAAAAGATTGATTACTGTAATTTATCATACTGTACATAAACATTTTACCGTATTTTGCACCCTGGTTGCCAGTAAGTTACTGTGGGGGAAAAAATTGATTTCTGTAATGGATTACTGTAACCCTGATGAATAAAGGGACTAAGCCGAAGGAAAATGAATGAATGAATTTATTTTAAGTAGTATTGGCTTATTACGAGCTATGAGCTAAAAGTCATAGTTAATGAATTGTTAATAGTGATAATTGTACCTTAAAATAAAATGTGACCAAAGATGTTTAGCTAAAATTGTGGTCCTTCATAAAATGCAAGTCAATGGTTACCTGTCACATTTTCAGAGTAAAATGCAAGTATAATACAGAAAATATGAACATCATTTCTGTAACCACTGATTTTACTTATGAACATTTTTTAAAAGTCTTCTTTAATGTTCCTACGAGGATATAAAAATAGGACATAAATATATGTCACCAACATTTTGGAGTAAATTATCAGCAATGTTTACATTTTATCGTTTTTAATGAATCAACTGTTGTTAAAAATGGACTAATCAAACTTACTTTCAAGTCTTTCCAAAGTCTTGGAAAGTAAAAATAAATAAGTAGTAAAAATGGAAAGTAAAAATAACCATAAGTAGGATTTTCCTCTATTACAATCAATAAATCAATTGGAACTGCATTAATCATTTTGTCACACTTTAATTGAAGGTACAGTTCTTATTAACAAACCATTATCTAAGACTTCTTCTCTAATTTGCTGCTTCATAGTAAGGTAGTAGTTGTATTGGGTAGGATTAGGGATGTAGAATAAGATCATACTTTATCCCCCGGTTTCACAAACAAGGTTTCAGGCTAGTCAAGATTAAATTGCATGTTTGAGCTGTCTCAACTCAAAATAACTTGCAGTGAGATGTCTTAAAATACATCAGTGTCATTATTTTTCTCCAGGTGCACACCAGTAATATATTTTTCTAAGGCCATTTTTATAAATGTGGCTTAAATAGCCTAATTTAACTAAGGCCTAGTCCTGGCTTAATCTAAGCCCTGTTTGTGAAACTGGGCCTATACGTACTAATAAACAGCCAATATCTTAATAATAAGCCTATAACAATTCAGAAGTTAGTAGTGGGAATTGATACTTTAAAGTGTTAATTCCAGTAAACAAAAATAATTAGTTCATAAATAATTTAATACAAATAATCTGTTGTGTTAATTTACAACTTATATCGTATTATTTAGACCTTTAATATAGCTACAAGTAAAACAAAAAGACAATAATTTAAAAAAATGTCTTATTTTGTGTTCTGCAGAAGAAGAAAAAGTCACACAGACTTGGAAAGTAAAAATAAGTAAGAAGTGGTAAAAATGGAAAGTAACAATAACCATTAGTAGGATTTTTCTCTATTACCATCAATAAATCAATTAGAACTTCTAGCTCTATTAAGTACTAATTTGCTGCTTCATAAGGTAGTAGTTGTATTGGGTAGGATTAGGGATGTAAAATAAGATCATACGTAATAATACATAATAACAGATCATATATAAGTACTAATAAGCAGCCAATATCTTAATAAGCCTATAATAATCCAGTAGTTAGTAGTGGGAATTGATACTTTAAAGTGTTACTGAGAAATCCAAAAAACAGAAAGAAAATCATTAGTGTACACTGTTAAAAAAATACAGGGTTCCACAAAATTCATTCATGTTGTCCCAACACAAATCAATTACGTTAACTGAACACTTTTAACAAATTTATGTGGATTGAACATAAAAAAATTAAGTTGTCCCAATGAAATCTCAAGAATTGTGTTGTTTCAGCTCATTTTAATTAAGTAGTTTGAACAAGTAAAAAAATTGAGTGTATGAATTAAATTCATGCTTTTTTTTATTATATTAATCTTTTACCCCCTTTTGAACTCTGTCTTTTTTGCCCCCACACTTTTTAATATTTGCTCATTTAAAATTGTACATATTTATTGCACTTTGATGCACTAATTCATCTTGAATTGTACATATACATTATGTTCATATCTATCTGCATACTTCTGATTATTAATAGCAACCTGTACTTATATTCATCTATTGTAAATCTCTGTTCATAGTTATAATGTTCATAGTACATCCATCTGTAAATATCACCATAGTTTTTCTATAATTGCACTTTATAACTTATACCTATATCCTGCAGTTGCTGCTGTTGCACTAAACTGCATTTCATTGCCTTGTACACGTGTAATGACAATATAGTTGAATATAATCTAATCTAAAGAATATATTTTGTGTTGATTTAGACTGTGACAACCTGTTATAACTTATATATTATTATTTAGACCTTTAAAATAGCTACAGGTATAATCGATAATTCATATGACAGTCAAATTAATCATAAATAAAATACTAAAATAAGTTTCTATTCTTTTCTTGAACAAGTTTGTAACAAAAGGGCTGTTCTTTCTCACTGCGAATACTATATGTCACAGTGATTTCCCAAATCCGCTGTTGGTGCATATTGTGGTCTCCACCCACCGGGAGACCTGTCTCTATCTCCCACCGGCTCCGTCAGCAGCTGTTTTCAAATTCTGCCTCTTTTCAGATCATTCCATTGCTTTATTCCCATTACCGATAAGCTTTTAAAATCTGCTCGGAAGAATCCTCGCTCCATCGATTGTTTATATTTCGTGATCTACTTTAGAGAAGAGATAATACCAGGGCGAAATGACCCACACAACACTTCATTCTGCAGTTCACAGACACTTTATAGAATAATCAATCTGTATTGAACTCATAGAGATCGGTCCGCAAAATATTACAGTTGCTAAAGCTGAAAGAAATCATTAACAGTAATTCACTGTCTGGGAGCATTCAGAGCATGCTGATTGGCTGATCAATAGAGCTATACAGGTGCACAGCTTTATGAATAAAAATACCACCGTGGAATGCATATAGGCTTTCAGCGGTAATTAGTGAAGCACCATTAAGAAAAGCCTTACGTATTCATATGGAGTGTGTGAAAAAAAATGAAGGAATTTATTTTACCTGGATCTATCAGAAATGTTTTTAAAGGGATGATTTATGTTTATTTTATTCATATACTGTGCTTGCAAGTGCATGTCAATAAATCCTAATTAATTCTAATAATTGTTATAATAACATTTAAATTATTATTATTATTATTCATTCATTCATTTCCTTTTTGGCTTAATCCCTTTATTAATCAGGGGTCGCCACAGCGGAATGAACCGCCAACTTATCCAGCATAAGTTTAACGCAGCGGATGCCCTTCCAACCACAACCCAACATTGGGGAACATACACACTCTTTGACATACATACGCTATACGGCCAATTTAGCTTAGCCTACCCGATTCGCCTACAGCGCATGTCTTTGGACTGTGGGGGAAACCGAAGCAATCAGAGGATATTATTATTATTGTTATTATTATTATTATTATTATTATTATTATTATAAAGTTACATTTCTACCATCTGTCTGTCACCTGTGGAACTCTGTTAACCAACATCTCTTGTATTTTATGTTGCATTTAATGAAATGTAGGCTACCAATAACTGAATGTTGTTAGATATCTTATTCATTCGTTTTTCTTCGGCTCAGTCCATTTATTTATCAGGGGTCGCCACAGCAGAATGAACCGCCAACTTATCCAGCATACGTTTTACCTAGCGGATGCCCTTCCAGCTGCAACATAGTACCGGGAAACACCCATACACTCTCATTCACACACATACACTACGGCCAATTTAGTTCAATCAATTAGCCTATACTATGTCTTTGGACTGGCGGGGAAAACCGGAGCAAACCCAACGCGAACACGGGAAGAACATGCGAATTTCACATAGAAATGCCAACTGACCCAGCCAGGGCTCGAAACAGCGACCTTCTTGCTGTTAGGCGACAGTGCTAAGCACTGAGCCACCGTGAGATATCTCAACTATCTTAATTTAATTAGTTGTATCACATATTGAAAACTTTGATGTTAGGTGTTTAAATGTACGGCTGTATATAGTTAATTAAACTCCAAACTTTTATATGGCTGTAAGTCTTGAAACGAGGTTTACACTTGTCTATATCATAATTATATAATATAACATAATTTAAACTCAAAATTTAAGTATAAAAATAACATTGATTGCGCAGTCCTTCCTAAATGCATTTTGAAGAGACACTAAAAGCAGTTTTTCAGCTGTTTTTCATACAGAAACGTGTGCAGTAGATACGTGTTTGTGGATCCGTGTTACAGGTTTTTCTTTCTAAATGAATTGGTTTTTAAGAAAAAGTACAAAGCTATTTCGGTTACGAAAAGGCCAGCGGCATAATTAATAAATCAGTGAGATCTGGACTCAAAACATCCATTTAATAACATCTATGAACATCTATGAAAAACTCAAACATGTCACTCTTCGTCCAAGTGTCAATCCACATTAGCGGCAGCGAGCCTGCTGCTTTAATCTCTCCATGGAAATTGCGCACGTGCTCCTGCAATATCCATTTCTCAATGCGAGCTTTTGATTCGCACTGTACGAGCACAGCAGATGAATATACATAATACTCGCGTGATATATTGCTGTCTCGGTGTTCTCGCACCATTTGGGCACATTCCCATAAGCACTTGTGGGATGCGACTCGGCTTTTACGCGCTTTTCTGTTTGCTCTCCAGTCCCTCTCTGGTCTCTGCGCTCTATTCACTCCCTATAGTCTCAGCTGGTCTAAGTGGGCCAAACCTGGAGAAACCTCTATTTTTGTTTTGTCTTCTCCCTCTTTCAAATAATCAGCCGTGTGCCAAAAGTGTCCCTCTTGTTTTTACGCGTGCCAGTCACCTGCCGTCTGCCGCGCTCCTTCCCTTTCTCAGAGCTTGCTTTTCTCTCCCCGATTCTTTTGACTTTCTGCGGTCTGGATCCCCAATGAGATTCAGATTGGGTACATATTGAGTCCTCTATTGTCCTTCAAGGGCTGTACTACGCTAATTAAATTTTATCCAGCCATATAAAAACCATTTCTCTCCTCCACGCTCCCAATTCAGCTTTCCAGCCCAAGTCCTCTCTTTTTCCAAGCCCCAAAAATCCAGTGTTCATTGAGTCAAATCAATAGAAAAACATTTGCAAATCTCCATTATTGTGGGATTTTTGTCTCCTTTCTGTTGTGATAAAAGCACCGCGGAACAGCTTGCAGCTTTGTGCAACCGAGACGCGCGGGACAGACGAAGGCCATGAATGCGAAAGGCATTACGCGCAGCAGCAAGTTTCTTTATCACTGTTGTTGAACGCACAATTATTTCCACGCCATCCTTTGCATGCAATTCATGAAACAGAGATTTGCAATTATCGTTATGCTTACAATCTCATTGTGGATTTTTTTGTATATTTGCCATTATCCTGCTATCTAAAGAATATTCGCCTTTTAGAATAGATGTTGTTTTAAAGTGGTGAGTTGCGCCGAATCGATATGCAAGTTCATACATCAATAATCAATATACGTTCAAATCGTCTGTCAATGTCATTGGACTTTATATCAGCTATTTATTTATGTTGTTATTAATAAAAAATAAATAACAATAAATAAATGCGTAGAAGGCTTTTTTTGGTATTATCATTAACTTACATTGCATTTGTCTCTCTCTTTCTTTTAAATTAATTTAAGATAATTAAAATACTTATCTTTACTTTTGTAAACTATTTTTCTTTACCCTCCAATAGTAAGCATGCAGTCGTTCTATTGTAAAGAAAACCTGACTGAATCTCTCACCCCATGCAGGCTAAGTTTGCCCTTATTTATGAAACCGATAATAGCGCAATAAAAACAAATCAATCTGTACTTGTGCAAATCCAATTCAGCAGGGAGGGTGAAACCCCTGAAGAAAAAGAAAAGCCACAAGGAGAAGGGGGGGATAACCCCCCAAAAGCAGCTGTTGAGTCCTAATCTTTTTTCTTGCCCTATCACTCACCTATATTCTCCTCAGCGCTCTCCTCGCATCTCCCTTTGGAAGTTCCCCACTCGCCAGACCCCATCCTTGTCCAGATTTTTTTTCGGGCCATCCCCTTGTACTTATCTCAAAGAAAAGAAGAGTGCATGGATGTCAAATTGCCCTCAAAAACACCATGAAAGATTGATTTGCAGCACTTTTCATTCAGCCGGCATTATTTTGAAGAGAGCTGAATAGGAAACCCGCAAGCCGGGGAAGGAATAAAGATGTCCTCCCTGTTGGAAAGGGGGGAAACTGCCCATTTTGTCTCAGTCCATCAACCCTGGAGAAAGAGGGGGAAAGGCATGGGGCTATTCAGAAAAAAAAGCCCATATACAACTCACACAATACTAAAAGACTTTAAATTAACATCCATGAATATTAAATTACTTCGGCCTGAAAAAGATTGAATAAAAGATATACTTGACCCAGACGGCTTTGCATATTTTCGTACTCCAAATCACATCATTAAAACCTATTCAGTTTGTTTATGCGAATTTAATTTCGATGATTGTCGAGTTCAGCATTTTCAATATTATTAGAGAAGAACAGAAACATTTAGCATTTAGAACAGAAATTTTAGTGCTTGCGTTGGTTTAGCTGAATGTGCCTTTATTGGATCAATACGCAATAATTCCATATAACTAAATAATTTAGCTATTTTAAATAAACGAATAAATCATTCATATAGTAAATATTAATATAATATTTAATGGCTTGTCCATTTTGTACGCGGTTTCATTTTGGAATAACATACACCGAGAAAAAATAGTAATGATATTTTTTGTTCCTGTAATATTAATGTGTAAGTTTTACACATGAAATCACTTAAAACACACTGACACACCCTATTAATGAGAGTTCCGATATGAGACAAACGAAATAAAACACCTAACATCTTATAACCAATGTCGTTTATTAGTTTTCATGTTGAGAATCAAGTTTGCGTTTAGGTTTTCCTTCCAGAAGTGATCATGTTCATCTCTGGAGCAAACAGCTGGAGCGGAGCTCACAGTGCTGAGATGGGGCTTGTTATTTTAGCCAAAACGCGGTTTGTTGGATCCTGAGCATCAACACACACACACACACACACATCGCTCCCCCTTCTTCCCCCACCCCCTCAGGAGTAGCCACTCAATAAAGAGTGTGGCGTTTTTTTCCTCTGGTTGAACAAGTCTAAAGAACACAAGGGGAGGGTCATTAATAACTAATTACCGTGGGTCAGACCTGACGCATATAAAGCCCACCGGGACCTTGGAAAGGCGAAACATTCTCTCGACACATAGCAAGAAGAGAGCACATTGACATTGCATTGGCCTCAGACTGATTTATCGATTACAGTCGACTTTAACACCATATATATTCGCTCTGAGTTTAACAGCAAGGGGGATATTTTCGGGGTTCGGCTCATCATGGGTTCAGTGTTGCCTGCAGATGCTCTGGTTCTGAAGGCTGGATTTAAGCAGCAGTCTTTGGCCCTGTCCGACATCATCACTTCAGACATCCTGCACAGTTTCCTGTACGGCCGCTGGAGGAACGTGCTGGGGGAACACCTGTTCGAGGAGAAGACCGCCACTGTCAGCCCCAAAACTGCCTTCACCGCAGAGGTCCTGGCGCAGTCATTCTCTGGAGGTGAGTTCGCAAGATTTGCTAGCATTTTGGTGTAAAGCAGTTTTACACTTTATATTGGAGCTTTGATTTTAAAACACTCACTAAAAGATTAGGCGATGGTTCCCCGTCTAACTTTTTAATGATTAGTTGAAATGAAATGAAGCAGTATTCTTTTTGTGTAAATAACATTTTATTAATCAAAAGTACATACATTTTACTAATAAAAAAACTTTTTATGAATGGTAGTATTCCAACAAAGAGTATTTTAAGACTGAATTGTGAATCTAATACAATTAAAAGTGTTTTAAATAAGGTTGAAACTAATGAAAAAGACAATTAATTTAGTGGTTATTGACGATTTAAAAGATGTCAGTTCTCAAATAACCAATGCAATCAGCCTATATGCATTTTCTACTGGCGCATGATGTTGGTTTTCTATAGCATATGCATTTTAACATTTCTAATAGCCAAAGAAAAGTTAGGAAAGTCATAAACAAAAGACAGATTGCGTAAAGACACGCTTGAGAACAAGTGTTTACCTGAAAAGTATCAATAGCTCAAGTGGTTCAAGTTCTGAGACGCTATTCGACTACACTAATTACTTTAATAGAAATGTATTAATAAACAATAATTGTTTGTTAAAAATATCTAGGACACTTTGCTAAATTTGCAAGACAATTAGTTGCGTGCGGGACGGAGTTCAACACAACGATTTATTTTAGAAATTCCTTCATACAGAAGTGAACACCTTTAAAGCCACTCAATCTTCCACACAGTCGGAAAATAAATATATCCGAAATTATTGTTTATCTTAAATAAATTAGGCTGCATAATAAAATAGGGATTTGTGTGTTGCAAATGGCTCACTGGCAAAGCGAAACTTATTTAAATAAGGCTATTAAAATCATGAGAATAACGTTGTGCTTGACCTGAGAAAGTTGCCAGTGAAGCCGGGACGTTAGACAGAGAAAAGCCCGTCATTCATCAGCTCGGGACAGTCTCCACACCCCCGCTTTGACACTTTTCTCTCCTCTCAGGCGCATTTAAAGTTTTTCGTCCCGCTGTTAATATGCCGTGAAAGCTGATTCTAGCGCTATTCACACCATGTCAAGCAGCTAATCTCCTTTTCTGCGTTTTGTCACAAATTCCAGGGCCGTTTAAAGAAGGTTTTCGTTTCTTTCAGCGCACATTTAGTGCTACAAAGTTGCTGAAAGGATAATGAATACGGAATAAGCTGTTTCTTGCCTATGAATATATGGCCTCGTCACATTTAAAGCGTAGAAAATTGTTGAATTCTCAGACGTAAAGACGCGTTTGACATTTATTTGAATCTCGCCTGGGAGCCGCATTTGAAGTCTGATGGACACTTTACGCATTCCTCTACAATAATATGATCGTTTTACGAAATAAAACGTTTCATTAGTGTAATAAAAACAAATGTATAGTTTAATTTCGATATTATATTTATTTTGCGTTGTACGCGCTTTTTAAAAAGTTGCCTCAAAGTTTAATTTGTTATCTAAACTTATTTTATTGTTATTTTATTATTTTTTTTCACGCTTTCTGTCTCCAGAGGTCCAGAAACTTTCCAGCTTAGTTCTGCCAAGTGAAGTCATCATTGCACAGAGCTCGATCCCCGGAGAAGGACTTGGCATCTTCTCCAAGACTTGGATAAAAGCTGGCACCGAAATGGGTCCATTCACAGGCAGGGTCATTTCACCCGAGCATGTGGATCTCTTCAAGAACAACAATCTCATGTGGGAGGTAAGCTACGTTCAACAGGTGTCGCATGCAGGGGCTTGATTTTATTTAATCCTGATAAGATATTTTGCCAAGATGTTTATGACAGGGTTTTTGTTTTCCTTAGGTTTTCAATGAAGATGGCACTGTGCGCTATTTCATCGATGCCAGTCAAGAGGATCATCGCAGCTGGATGACTTACATCAAATGCGCGCGCAATGAGCAAGAACAGAACTTGGAGGTCGTGCAGATCGGAAGCAGCATATTTTACAAAGCAGTAGAGGTTCGTTTTATATACTTTTTGTTACTTTTTTTTCTTAAAATTGCATATATTTTTCATTTTCACACGTCGACCTAAATTGAAATATATATTCGATTTTAAACGTTCTTAGAATTTCATCTAGATTTTAGTTCAAAGTCGCAATAAAAAAAGATATGATCTAATAAAAGTATTACAAAAGTATCAAATTAAGAGTATAAATGCAGTAAAAAATGTGTATGCATATGTTAGATTTTAGTTTAAAGAGAAAATTCACCCAAGTCTGAAAATTCTGTCATCATTTACTCACCCTTTACTTGTCACAAACCTGTTGTACACAAAAGAAGACTTTTTTAAAAAGCTGAAAACCTGTAACCATTGACTTCCACAGTATTTGTTCTTCCTACTATAGAAGTCAATGGTTACAGGTTTCTAACATTTTTCAAAACAACTTATTTTGTGTTTAACATAAGAGACCTCATAAAGTCACGAAACCACTTGGGAGTGAGCAAATAGTGAGTAAATGTTTATTTTTGGGTGAACTATCCCTTTAAACTTTAGAGCAGCAAGTGAATATATGTATGTTAATAATTAATTTAACATATTTACATTTTCTTTCATTACCAGACAATACCTCCAGATCAAGAACTGCTTGTGTGGTATGGAAATTCCCATAACACCTTCCTGGGCATCCCAGGAGTCCCTGGCACAGAGGAAGAACAGCAGAAGAAAACTAAAACTGGTGAGTTATTCAGTAGCTGCAGGGCTTTGGGTGGGACTTTTCAGATCTTTATCATACTTAAAACTCCATTAGCATATGTTTGAAGCACCTGACCTATTAGCTTCAGTCCGCTGACTGTGTTTTCTCCTCTCCCCACAGATGAGTTCCACCTGTGCGACACCGTCACCGCTGCCGCCCTGTCCACTGCCAGCCGGATGCGCTGTGTCATCTGCCACCGCGGCTTCAACTCTCGCAGCAACCTGCGCTCACACATGCGCATACACACCCTGGACAAGCCATTTGTCTGCCGCTTCTGCAACCGCCGCTTCAGCCAGTCCTCCACCCTCCGTAACCATGTGCGTCTCCACACAGGCGAGCGCCCCTATAAATGCCATGTCTGCCAAAGCGCTTATTCACAGTTGGCAGGGCTGCGGGCGCACCAGAAGAGCGCCAGGCACCGGCCGGCCAACACAGGGGCTGTTGTGGGGCTTCAGGCCCACTCGCCTCCACCTCCTCAGCTGGCACAGGTTCCACACCCAGCCTCCCTGGTGCATCACATACCCACCATGGTGCTATGAGAAAGCACGATGCACTCAAGATGTTTGCAGTCCCACAGTTTGGCTGTTCGTCAAAAGCACAAGTGTGTCAGTGCCAAGCCGGCCCTGAATATTCTCACCTTAAAGTGGATACTTTGCAGTTCCCAAAGGTGAAAAAGTGAACAGACATGACAAACAACGCCTGCAGAACTCAGCACTGAAGTAAAGACGATGGCCATGGAAGGGCTGTTTTGTGTTGAAATCATGCCAGAACTACATGCACTGTCGGCTCTATGTGGCAGATATCTGCCTCATAACAATGTGATCAAACACTATCACCTAAGATGATCGGTAGTCAGTGCATCTTTTATTCACATTTGCATGCAGTAGTATTGTTTTGTCCCATTCCCTTTAAGCCACACCACATTATTTGCTTTAGCCACTCTACGAAGTGAGTGGATCCATTGGGATCAAGCACCACTTAGTGACCGATTTGCGTCACTGCAGGCCAATCAGAGCATGTTTATTGTCGAATGAACGATATGAAGTATGTAAAGGAATGTACATAGGAGTTGAACTTTTACGTCCAAAAACATGGAATAGTCACTTTATCTGTGTATGTATGTAAAGCTTAAAGTATTATTACAAAACTTGGTTCTATTATATTATGTATACTATGTTTGCTTATATAAAATTATTTGGGTATTCACTTGTATGCTCAATAAATAATTAACAAATATCATGTTTTTGTCACTTTTGTATTCATCTTGCTATGATCATTTGTATAGGCCTACACTCGAACTTAAAAAAAATCACGACTAAACCTTTTATATTCATTCATTTATTCATTTTCATTTCGGCTTAGTCCCTTTATTAATCAGGGGTCGCCACAGCGGAATGAACCGCCAACTTATCCAGCATATGTTTTACACAGCGGATGTCCTTCCAGCCGCAACCTAACACTGGGAAACATCCACACGCTCGCATACACTACGATGCCATCCAGTGGTGTAGTCGGGGCTATACTCACGTATACTCAGTATGCCTACTTTTTTCCACGAGCTGTTTGGGTATTACGGCTTCTGAGGATCAGTAATTGCGTATACCCTCGGTATACTCACTTGTTTTGCTGAATAAACTATTTATGTGTATTCGCGTCCCCTTTAACTGTATACAAATGCTTTTTTAACTTGCATCTTAATTTGTTGCAATTGGTGAACCTTGCGCCATTTGACCAGCCCCCGACGACCGTAGTAGAGTTTTTCGAAGACGACAACAAGCCAACTGAATGATGTCTCACTGAAATATTCAGGTCAAATTATAAAACAGCATGGGCATCGCTTTAGCCCCCCTATATTTCTATTCAGCCCCTCTAAAACTTTTACGATTACCTCATGAACTGTACACTACTCAGTCCCCTTCAAATTTGATATGAAAACGGCGGGAGACTTCCACCACTCCGTTTTCAACTCGTTTTTCATTTAATCAGCAAACCACAGATTAGACCATTAGCATCTCGCTTTAAAATGAACAAATTTGTTGAAAAATTTTTA
This sequence comes from Danio kyathit, assembly GCA_903798195.1. NCBI lineage: Eukaryota > Metazoa > Chordata > Actinopteri > Cypriniformes > Danionidae > Danio > Danio kyathit. The sequence goes on along the minus strand of LR812523.1, from coordinate 73,584,596 downwards.
CTTTTTAAATGGATAATTCACCCAAAAAATTAAATTGTCATCATTTACTCAACCTTGTTTCAAATCGGTTTGTCTTTCTTCTATAGTATTTGTTTTTTCTTCTGTGAAAGTCAAAAGTTACAGGTAACTTATGTTGAATAAATATATATTGCTAATGAATCAAATAAACATTGACTTTCGTCGTTTCTTTGCCTACTTTAAAAATTTGGGTAGGGTGGATAATAGTACACCACCTTTTTTTTTAGGACTACACCACTGATGCCATCTGACCCAGCCGGCGCTCTAACCAGCTGTGAGGCGATTGTGCTACGCACTGCGCCACCGTGCTGCCCCTAAAACTTTTATATAATTACACAAAACATTAATGATGTGTCTCATTTCAGTGTTTGTCTTTAAGAACTCACAGCAAGTACATGCAACGTGATATTAATTGGTTTCTGATTGTTTAAATGCGCATAGTATACAAAGACAAAAGTCAAACCAATGTCCAAAAGTTTCCAGAATTGCACAATAAAACAACCCAGGGATAGCAAACAGCTCCTTTTTTATTTGTAAATAGATCTATATACTTGCTTACTTTCATTTTAACTTGCACAATACTGAATAGCTGTACAATGATGAAAAGAGCATTGTACAATCAAACGTTAAACTGTTACACTGAACCAAAACTGAATTAAAATATAAAATGTCCTCATTCTTTTGGATAACATCTACAGCATGCTAAATCTTAACGTCAAGAAATGACATTTTTGGACCTCTTTCAAGACAGTTGAGCTAATAAGTAACTTAAAACAAGCACAGCAGATAGGCTTATTGATTCGGTTTACTGAAACTGACCGAATTCCTGACCTGTTTTTCTTTATTCCCATGAAGAAACCAGTCTATAATGGCACGAATATTATTGTTCTGCATATTTAATCTGTTTGTCTGCTTTACCGTTCAGGAAAATGTGTAAGTAACAATTTACATCATTTAAAATCTTCTTTGAGTGATGAAATGTGTTATCAAAAAGCTGGGAGGGGGAACAATGTTTATCAGATGTAAAAGTAGGTTATATGTGAATTATAATGACATTTTAAGAAACATTTTTATTTGCGCATAAGCTAAATGTCTTGTTTTCTAGATACCTAATCACTGCACCTAAACTCCTGCGGCTCGATGCATCAGAAACTGTTGTCGTGCAGTTGTTTGGTTTTGATCAGGAAACTATAGTACATCTTTACCTGAAGAATACATTAGCAATAGGCAATAAAGAATATGACTATCAGTCCCTGAAGCTCAACGCCGCGAATAACTATCAAGCTTCAGCGACTTTACGGGTAAATGCTACACATTTAATGGTGTTGACTTATATATAAAACTCTTTTTAAAATATTTTACTAAGGACTGGCTGTTTTTCCAATTTTCCTTTTCACAGATATTAGCAAAAGATTTCCCCAAAGAGGACACATCTGTCTACCTTCAGACGATTTCTTCTGCTTTCACTGATTATGTTAAAATCCCTGTCACTACAGTCAATGGTTTTCTCTTTATCCAAACTGACAAACCGCTTTATACACCCGAACAAGAAGGTCAGTACGATAATATCATGTGTTGATGTGTTGTGTTGACATGATGACGTTGCATTTTCTTCTGTCACACAGGACAAAAATTAATATATTGATCATAATCTAAAAAAGCAGTAAATTGTTAAACATTTCTTTGTCTTTCATGGACCTCTTGTTACTGTGTTGGTACCTTTTTGAGACAAATCACAAATCCGCCATTTGGTGTGACTGTCTCAAGCATAGTTTAATAAATTGCAACTCTCATCAATCGTAAAATCGTTAATAAATAACCTAGGCTACATCAGGCCTAATTTTATGATTGGTTATTTTAGTAACCTAAATGGCAATTATTATTTTAATCCATATAGAACACAGTAACGTTTTACATTTTGTTTGAAAACCATGTCTTCTGGCGTGACCCTGCATCTTAATTTTAAATGGGGCAATTCCACTGAAAACTTTAATTAGCTGGTTGAAGGACTCTATTCAGGATCATGTGACTGAAGCCCCATGTGAAGCCCATGACGTGCACATGTTACCTTTTTGACTCAGAACCAGGGGCCGCTTAGGGCCACAGGAAATCTGGTGGCCCCCAATAAATATCTAGAGGTATAAATTCTAGAAGTATATCTAGACTTTTAGATAGAAATTAATAAATAGAAATAGAAATAAATAAATAAAATGAAATGAAATAAATGAAATGAATAAATAGAAGTAACCAGTAAACTATATTTAACATTGTTTTCTATCATATTTTTTATGGTGAGAGTCAACCAAATACAATTTAATGTAATTAAATATTATTTAATATAAAATAAAATATAATATTATTATTATATTAATGTAATGTGATGTATTAATAATAATATTATAAATTTAAATATTATTATTACATCTGCACCAATTTGTCCACCACCCCAATCATGGAGCAGTCCAGCAGTAAAATGTATAAAAATCTATATATTTGTTATTGTAAACTAATTTTAAGAAAGCAAATCATTTAAAATGTAGAGATTGCATTAAGACAAAACCTGGAAAACAACTTTAAGTGATATAAAATATATCAGCAAAATAAATAAAAAATAAATAAAAGTAGAAAGGGTGCATTTTAGGACTGTTGGGCCCCATCGTTTAGGGCCCCTAAATCACTAAATCCACCCCTGCTCAAAACCACTATAAAATTGGTAAGTTCTGTTGTCCTGTGGTGTGACACTCTGTTTATTGAAAATGTCCAACAAGTTCATTAAGTCATGGAGAAAACAAATATTATTCTGTCACATAAAATAGCTTAAATATCGCTGTATGTACTGTAGATAAGTGTCCAACAATGAAGGTAAATCACTCTCACACTATTTGTAGACCTATATTATTATTAAGAGCTGATTTTATTAAATTTTGTCATGTCACACTAGGACATGTTTAACGTAGAGTTCAATAAAAAAAAAACTGAAAAAAATATTTTTTTCAGTTTCTTCAATCTTCAATCTTTTTTTTTTTTTTTTTTTTTTTTTACTGCATATTTTCCAAAGGGGAGAGTGGGACATTTGCAACACTTTTTTTTGCATTTCCTTAAGTTTCTCAGAGACAGTTTTTTGTGGAAACCCCAAATTCTAATATAATAAACCCACATCTATCAGACGCTTACCCATATTGGTATAACATGTGTACATATGATAATATATGCAGAATTTAATCTTGAACAGACAAAGTCAAACGCTGCAGCTGACCTCAAGCACGGGGGCAGTTGAAACATTCATTAAATAGTAATACAAACTTTATTTTTAAAAGATCAGGTTGGATTTTTTAATTTTTTTGGTAAAAGATTAAATGTAAATTAGTTAAATTTCCTAACAATTTCTGTTGTTTTCACAGTATTATACTGCATTTCTCAACATGTCCATACTGTGTACATGGTTAACAGTATGTTACTGTAAATTTTTTCAATGAATTCTGGGAAAAATCAGTTACTGTGCATCTAAATAAAGCACTGCAAATGACCGTTAAAAACTCCACACACATTATTTATTATTATTATTATTATTATTATTATTATTATTATTTATTTATAAGTGAATAAACTAATCAGTTTTCTTCAGACTGTTCAGTGCCATGGTGTTATGATGTAATCATTAAAAACAAATAACCATAAAACCCCCTGGTTTTTAATTTTTGGGTGCACTGCACCTTTATTTATAAGGTTTATTAGGAAATATGAAATAATTTTTAATGAACATAACTTTGTGCTAAGCCAAAACATAAACTTGAACAACAGTAGTTAATTTATAAAACCAAAGACTGTACACCCAAAATGATTTCAGAGTCAGGGTAAATGTCAGAATGACTAGCTGAGGAATGCCTGCTTTAGACGGATTCATGAGCATTGGGCGCCCGTCAGCACAGGAGGTCACATATCTCTGCATTTTCAAAAAAACATTTAAAAATACGCACTTTACGCATCTTTATAAATAAAGCACAGACTTGAGTTCTCACAACTACATTCTCACATGAAAAACAGTTTAAAAAACAGTAAATTGATGCATTACATTTTACAGTAAATGTAATACTATTGTAATTAATGTTACAGTAATTTTACTGTTTTATGAAAAACAGCAACTACTGGATAATTGTTGCCAGTAACTTACTGTTAATTTAACAAGAAATCTTTTACAGCGTGGCCATATAAATACAGACTATTAAAACAACAAGCAACAGCCAATTATCAGGCCAAAAAAAAAACTGAACTAAATTATTTTTGTACTGAACCTTTACAAAACTAAATCTTTTAATTTTGAAATGAATTAATTCATTAAAGTTTATTTTTTTTTTCCAATTAAAATACATTGAAAATGTGATAAAATTAAAGATGTACATTGTTAATGTGGCAAGCTTTTAAATAGGTTTTGTAAGTCTTGTAATTAAATGTTGCAACTGTCCCAACTCTGATTAAACTGTGGAGATACAATAGATTTAATGCTTGATAGCTATACCTATTTAAAGCTAAGAAAACAGTGATTTAAAGTATACAAATGAATAATGTTTCACGAAAACAGATTAAACAGTATGAGAAATTTTCTGAACATTAAAAAAGTACTTTTTTTTTACCTAAAAATGAGTTTTATACTGAAGGAATTGTCACATATGGCTGATTTCTCTCAGATTGAAGGAAGATCTAACTGAGAATATGTAGTATGAATATCACTACTCTAGCTCATTCCTGAATGGAGGAATAAGTCTTGTTGCAACTGCCCCATGTTGCGACCATCCCCACTCTCCCCTACTATATGTAGGCTATGAAGAAAAAAATTAAGTAAAAGAAATGGAAAAATCACCTCAAAATTTGGATTTGTTTTCTTTAGTACAAGTGCGTGTTTACTCCCTCAACGAGGAGCTGAGGAAATCTGCACGAACCGTCACTCTTACATTCCAGGTGGGGTTTTCTCTTCACAGATTCTTTCGACTCATGAATTATGATTTCTAAGATGTTATGTTTCATCATAGGACCCTAGAGGTGTCAAAGTAGAGATTATTGATATGACCGACATCAATGGAGCAAAACCACTTCTTCCACCATTCAAAATACCTTTAAAGCCAATGTAAGTCACATTCATTACGGTCTATTATAATTATTCCTGGATTAATCTGGTGGTGTTTTAAATAGTAATGATACACTGCTGCTGAGAAGCTGTCTCACGAATTTGCTGGATCATATTTGTGGTTGAGTAGCCTAATTACAATAGTTTAATTAAAAATGGATTGAAGTTACTTTTCTAATTATTTTGTCTGAAAAGTAACTTAGTTACTTAATAAGTTATTTAATTACTTAGTACTAAAAATCCACATAAATCTCAATGCATAAACAATAGAAATTAAATTAAAACAACAGAAATTAAATGTTTGCCTTGTTTAAAATAATAACACATTTAAACAATATATGTATGAAAACGCAAAACGTTTCAAATCAATTTTATACATACCGTAT
>LR812523.1:73539322-73578970 GCA_903798195.1 Danio kyathit | reverse complement strand
GTAACCTAAGAAGAGTCAAGATTTAAACAGGAAAATTATCTCTTTGGTCATTTTTGAATGAGATGCTAATGGTCTAATCTGATTCAATTATCTATGCTAAGCTAAAAGAAGTAGTAAAACTGAACTGCTTAACGTTAGGGATGTTGTAAAAGGAGCCTACTTTAGTTCCTTTAAAATTATAATTGTTTTTTCTAATAATGCTCTACTTATAAAGAAATTCTGGTTACATCTGAGTAAATGACTCTTTGAAGACTGTCTGTGATGAATTGTGCAGATAATATTCAGTTTTCTTCTAATTATTGTTTTTAAAAGATCTGGTTCTGTGAGCATTAGTAAAACTCTTCCGGATTCAATCACTACATGGGAACTAAAGGCAGTTGGGGTATTCAACGAAGGTGAGGAAACAAGCTGGATCAAAATAATTTGTTTTAGCACCTCCTGGTGGCTGATATGTATTTAAAACTGCCTATTCTCTCTTACAGTTTTTCACTGAGAAAACCTTTAATTAGACAGTACGCAGATTATACAAATGCACGAATTTCCTGTACATTATCTATAAATTACATTAGCACAATCAACCATTAACTGGTTTAAATCTTTAGTCCACCTAAAGTTAGAAATTCGTTTAGTTACAGTTTTTCTCAATGGCTTTGGTGCATTTCTCACAACACTATTTACATTTGCACAACAGTTAATGCATTTCTCAAAACAATAGGTACATACTGCAAAACTAGTTAATAAGCTGCAAAAGAGTGTCACTTGCTCAAAATGGAGAGCTCATTCCTCAAATGCAAGTATTGATGGCAATGAAAGTGTCACTGTGCGTTCACACCGAAAGCGGCGAGAGCGTCAAAATTCGCTACATTGATCTCGTATTTAAAGGGGCCATTGCAGCATATCAGCAAATCAGTTAATCAGTTTGCAGTTGATCAGCAAATCAATTCCCGCATAAAACGTGCTTTCTAGCGTGAAGATGTTCAACACTTATCAAATTCATTTACAGTTTTTCTCTGTCACTTTGGTGCATTTCTCACAACACTATATACATTTGCACAACAGTTAATGCATTTCTCAAAACAATTAGTCATTTGTGCGCATCATAGTAGCAGTTTCTCATTCCTTTCAACAAATTGCAAATGCTTTTGGACATGCATCAATTGCTTTCATGCAACTCTCTGCTGTTTGTAACATTATCATTTGCTTATGTCATGTCAGTCAAAATTAACTAAACTTGTGGATGCTGAATAGTCATTCCATATTAAACTAATAGTCCTCATTTCATTACTTGAGTCATTACATACAAAAATGTTGAACTAGTTGTCAAAATCTGTCAAGGTTATTTTATTTTAAAATGTTAAAACTTTTTTTTTCTTAAAATGTCTCCTAAATTGAACGATTTGATGAATGATTTACAGATCTGTGTATGTTGTAGGTTCAGTTCCAATATGTACTGCAATATTGTTTACAGTTGTGCACAGCTCTTCCCAAAGGAAGTTTATGTTTGTTGTAAATAAGGGTGTATTTATTCTTTTGCACAATGCTGTGAATAAATTTGAATTGTTTCAAGAGTTCACACTTAGCTGATGATTGATTATAAAGCAAGTTTTGGCATGCTGTCCCAAGAGAGAGTCCTGAGCTCAAAAAGGTCCTTGAGCCCTGGGCTCCCTCCCGTTTGCAGGGCGAGAGGGGAGCTTTGAGCTCAGGTAGATCTCGAGAACTCCCCTGTCGTAGAGGTTGAAGAGCAGATAGTAATTCTCTTTAACGAGATAGATACTAGGTAGGGAGCAAGTCTATAGTGTTGATTTAGACAATAACTTAGGTTGCATGTTTTTTAATCGGTGGGAGGAAACCGGAGAACCTGGGGGAAACTCACGTGAGCACGGGGAGAACGTGCAAACTCCACACAGAAATGCCTGCTGGTTTGGTAAAGCCTAGAACCATAGACATTCTTGCTGTGAGGCAACAGCGCTAAGCACTGGGCCACCGTGTCACCCATCTAGGAAGGAGGAGGAGTAGGGGTGGAAGGAGGGGGGGGGGGGGGGGGGGTTCTTCAAATCGAAGATGACTGTAGTAAGAAACCCTGGCTCTTTATAGTGGGTTAGGGATCGTCTGATTGGATAGTCATGTGTGGTTAATGCGTAACCAGCCGTGTTCAATCATAATCACGTGATCCTCTCGAAATTAGTTCATAACTAAACTTCACTTCAAGAGTTCACACTTAGCTGATGATTGATTATAAAGCAAGTTTTGGCATGCTGTCCCGGGAGAGAGCCCTGAGCTCAAAAAGGTCCTTAAGCCCTGGGCTCCTTCCCGTTTGCAGGGCGAGAGGGGAGCTTTGAGCTCAGGTAGATCTCGAGAACTCCCCAAAATGCTTTACTCGGGACAGCAGCCGCGTATTTGAAGAACCCCCCAAAAGGCAATATAGAAAAAAGCAATATCCGGCTGCTGGGTATACAGATGTCCGGCTGCAGGGTATGAAGTACTGTAAGGTAGTACTAGGTTAGGTGTCATGCTGCGGTAAAGTTGTAGGTGTAAATGAAGTACGGTGGAGCGTCTCTGTTTAGCAGAGGTGTTATGGTATTTCATAATAAAAAGGTAAATTACACTTTAGCAGAAATGTTTAACTGCTTGGCAGTGCTGAGAAGTGTATCAGAGTGAATGTATGAGTGGAAGTGTATATGAGCTCGGCTGAGCGTCACTGCTGTGGCAGTGGTGTAGAGGGGAAAGAAGCTCGGCTGAGCGTCTCTGCTGCTGCAGAGGTGTGTTGGAAGTCAGTATAGAAGGGAAAATAGATGTTTAACTGCTTTAGCAGTGCTGGAGAGTGGATCAGAAAATAAATAATTAAAGGAAGTATATATGAGCTCGGCTGAGCGTCAGGGGTAAATGAAGTACGGTGGAGCGTCTCTGTTTAGCAGAGGTGTTATGGTATTTCATAATAAAAAGGTAAATTACAATTTAGCAGAAATGTTTAACTGCTTGGCAGTGCTGAGAAGTGTATCAGAGTGAATGTATGAGTGGAAGTGTATATGAGCTCGGCTGAGCGTCATTGCTGTGGCAGTGGTGTAAAGGGGAAAGAAGCTCGGCTGAGCGTCTCTGCTGCTGCAGAGGTGTGTTGGAAGTCAGTATAGAAGGGAAAATAGATGTTTAACTGCTTTAGCAGTGCTGGAGAGTGGTTCAGAAAATAAATGATTAAAGGAAGTATATATGAGCTCGGCTGAGCGTCACTGCTGTGGCAGTGGTGTAGAGGGGGAGGAAGCTCGGCTGAGCGTCTCTGTTGTATCGGAGGTGCATTGGTAGATACGTTCAAGCTGCTTTTGCAGTGCTGTGAAGTGTATCAGTAATAAATGAGAAATAAGTATGAGCTCGGCTGAGCGTTACTGCTGTAGCAGTGGTGTGGAGGAGATGAAGCTCGGCTGAGCGTCTCTGTTGTATCAGAGGTGCATTGGTGGTCAGTAATGGGAGGGAAAATACGCCTCCACAGATACATTCAAGCTGCTTTTGCAGTGCTGTGAAGTGTATCAGTGATAAATGAGAAGTAAGTATGAGCTCGGCTGAGCGTTACTGCTGTAGCAGTGGTGTGGAGGAGATGAACCTCGGCTGAGCGTCTCTACTGTTGCAGAGGTGCGATGGAAGTCAATAGTGAAAGGAAAATTCACCTCCACAGAGAGGATTAACTGCTTTGGCAGTGCCGGGAAGTGTATCAGTAGTGAATGACTAATTGGAAGTGTGTATGAGCTCGGCTGAGCGTCACTGTTGTGGCAGTGGTGTGGGGGGAAATGAAGCTCGGCTGAGCGTCTCTACTGTTGCAGAGGTGCGATGGAAGTCAATAGTGAAAGGGAAAAAACGCCTCCACGGAGAAGGTTAACTGCTTGGGCAGTGCTGGGGAGTGTGTCAGTAATGAATGAATAGGTGGAGGTGTGTATGAGCTCGGCTGAGCGTCACTGCTGTGGCAGTGGTGCGGAGGGAAATGAGCTGGGCTGAGCTTCTCTACTGTTGCGGAGGAGTGATGGCTGTCAATGATATGAGGGAAATGCGCCTTCTCAGAGGCGGTTAACTGCTTAGGCAGTCCTGGGGAAAGTATCAGTAATGAATGATTAAGTGGAAGTGTGTATGAGCTCGGCTGAGCGTCACTGCTGTGGCAGTGGTGTGGAGGGAAATGAAGCTCGGCTGAGCGACTCTGCTGCTGCAGAGGTGCTGTGGAAATCGATAAATGAAAGGGAAATTAGTCTCCACTGAGACGATAGACTGCTTTGGCAGTACTGGGGAGTGTATCCGTAATGGATGATTAAGTGGAAATGTATGTGAGCTCGTCTGAGCGTCACTGCTGTGGCAGTGGTGTGAAGGGGAATGAAGCTCGGCTGAGCGTCTCTGCTGCTGCAGAGGTGTGATGGAAGTCAGTGAGGGAAGTTCAGCCGAGCTTCATCTCCTCCACACCACTGCTACAGCAGTAACGCTCAGCCGAGCTCATACTTATTTCTCATTTATTACTGATACACTTCACAGCACTGCAAAAGCAGCTTGAACGTACTAGAACTTCTTTAAGGTGGTTTTGGAACCAGAAACGTATTACTGGACGGTTAGCGTCGTCAGTAAAAAGTGAGGCGAGGGGGTTTTTATCTTGGGATCCTCTGTAGTGCAAAAATGCTAAGAGGGTTTGGAATGGGTGTGTGGATGAGGGGATGTCGAATATAAAAATAGAATGTCCTTTACGTAGCTGATCTGTTTTACTTTGCTTAATAAAGAAAGCTAGAGTTTCTTTATCCAGCAAGGTTAGGTCGGATATGGTGGGGTGGATTGTGGGGTTGAAATGAGATGTTATGGTGAGTTCGGAACATCTCAGAAATCCAAAAAAGGCTAGAGTGAACATGGCATCGAGTGTGCGGGCTGTATGAGTAGAAATATATCCTTTGCGTAGGGTGTGAATGCATTTCTTGAGGATGTGAAGTGTAATGGGCTTTCTGGTGTCCGGGGGGGATGGGTGTGTTTTTTGTATGCCTTTTAATATGAAGGTGGTTTGAGAATTTGTGATGGCATCTGAAGGGGACCCGTGTATCAATTTGTGAAAAAACTGAATGCCACTCAGGTAGCTTCTAATTTAACTGGCTTGTATGTTTTTTGAGGTGTGTAGATGAGCAATGAATGAGGTGATGGAGAGAAGGGAAAAGTCTTGGAAAGGTGTTTTAAACAGAAAGTGAAAGTGTTTAAAAGCATTCTATGCTGTGAGGTAAGATTGTAGAGTCCTAGGAGCCACTGCCTGGAGGATGAGAGACATGGAGGATTTCCGGAGGTGGTATAGAGGGTGGTTTATGGCAATGTCATCTCTGAATAGTGAGGAACAGGTGTTGGATGGGGGTCCGCCTCTGGCGCCAATAGCCGAAATTTCTGGAAAGAAAAGCGAGACAGAGCATCAGCAATTTGATTTTTGCAACCTGGTACATGTTCAGCAGAAATTAGAAATTGTTTGGTGGCTGCTATCCAGACGAGGCGTCTTAAAAGGGGCATGAGTGACTGTGAGTGCCAGCGCCCTTTATTAATGCATTGCACTGTAGCCTTGTTATCGCAGTGGATGAGAATGCTGGATGCGGACCACTCTTTGCCCCACAGGATGGCCGCTGCTACGACTGGATATAATTCGAAGAGTGCGGATGATTGTTCGTTTGGTGGAATTTCTAACATTTGGGGGGGCCAGGAAGCCCCGAACCAACGACCCTGGTAAAATCCCCCGAAACCGACTGAAGGGGCGGCGTCAGTGAATAAATGAATATCTACTGGCGATGCTAAGAGATCGCTGTAGAAAAAGGAACAGCCGTTCCATTGTTTAAGGAAAGAAATCCATAAACTGATTTCTTCGCAACTGGGTTTAGAGAGAAAGATTGTATCTTCTAAACCGGGGGCTGTGGTGGAGAGTTGGAGCAGGTGCGGAATAAACGGACGGCCCTGGGGGATAATGTGCATGGCGAAATTTAGGTGGCCGAGAATGGAAAGGAGTTCGCGTTTGGTACATGATTGGTTTTCGAGAAAGATTTGACAAAGATAAGTAATGCGGTCGATTTTTTCTTTTGGGAGAGATGCTTGGAATTTTTTCGAATCTCCATTGGTGCCCAGGAATTCGATGGAAGTGCTGGGACCGGAGGTTTTTTCCTCTGCTAGAGGAATTCCTAAGTCAGCAAAAAACTTTTTGGGTGATCGCTAAATGTTTGTTTGGAGGTGACGGAGGAGAAACGATGAGGAAGTCATCTAGCAGATGTATAAGGTAAGGAATCCCATAATGGTTGGACAGTATCCAACATATTGCTTCTGAGAGCATGTCAAAAAATTTTGGGGCTACTTTTGCAGCCGAAAGTTAAACGGACTGCGAAGTAGAATTTGGAGCACCAGCGAATGCCAAAAAGGTGCCAGAAATCTGGGTGGATTGGCATGACTTTAAAAGCGGATGTAATGTCGACTTTAAATAGCCAGGCGTTGCAGCCGGCGGATTTGATAGGAGAAATGGCTTGGTCTATGTCGTGGTAGTTGAGTGAATATTCATCTAGCGGGTAGTGCTGTTAATGCTGGGAAAATAGAGTTATGTGGCGCGGAGAGGTCGAGGTTTTTCACATCTAACTGACTTGCCTATATAAACTCACATATGACACTTGTGTGTGGACATATGAGTTACAGTGGCGTATTACGATTAGACTTCTATGCTTAATGCGTTTAATGTTTTCACTAGCTGGGTAATACTCTTTTCAGAAGAAAAATGGCTGTCGGACGGGCAGAGTATTAATTTATATTTATTTTATTTTATTTATTTGTTTGTTTGTTTATTTGTTAATTAAATTTATTTATTTATTTATTTGTTTGTTTATAAATATCAGCTGCCAACTTCAAACCCTGAGCTGAAGCGATGTCACTACTTAGTATATACTGTGTGAAAGGAATTTTAGTTAAAAGCTTTACTTTAATCCCTGAATAACTTTGAAATCTTAATGTGAATAAAATCACAATCATATCTGGCCTAGTTCATTCACAAATTCAGAGTCCAAGCTCTCAAGAGAGAAGGCGGGACCATCTCAAGTTTGAGCTCATTGGATGGTGATGCTTCACTTTAGCTATTGGCTCAAAGAGGTGTCAATCAAACAGCCGGCGGCCATTTTAACTAGAAACACTATTGTTATTATGACTGGAGACGGGTTGTTGCTAGATCGGATACGTTTGCGGCTGGAGGTTAACGAGAATTATTTATGTTATTTATGAGATTTCCGATTTATTGTATTTTATTAACGTCTACCCCCACCCCAACTCTATATCCAACCGTCACAGAAGCGTAAAAACAGAAGTTGTACCGAGTATTATTTATCTTATCTATTAAATTACCCAATAAATTTTATTTTTTAACCCCTACCCCCACCCCAACCCTAAACCCAACCGTCAAAGTACTGTAAAAATATTAATTATTGTTATACAGTGTCATTAAAAAATGCCGCTATATTAATGTGCATATCGCACATCCGGCCGGCCGTGTATCCGATCTAGACTTTACCCTGGAGACGCTACTGAACGCACTCCAGCGAGTGGTATTGGATGATAACAGTGCATTTAATGGATGTTTATCGACATAAGAACAAGCCGTGGACTAATGTTTGCGGATTGAAATGCCTGGACTTTTGCAGTCGAATTACTTCATGCTTTTAGGGTGATATGGATCTGTGGACAGGCGGGATGTTTTAGAGGGGAGTTCTTTCTATAACTTATCCTATTAGCGCTAGTCTCGTCTTTCGAAGGTTTATAAAATGTTTAGTCTGGGTTTGAGAGTGGTTATTTTAAGGCGAGGCTTCCCTTTGGAGCGTGCTATGTACGTTACCACTGATGTACCGCTGGCAGAGAGCGGTGAGGGTTCAGTTTCCTTGCAATGGCTTGATCGCTGGCTTGAATGGTTTAGGCTTTGATGTTGTTGTTGAAGATGCAGTAGCAAGTAGCAGCTGGTGCCAAGCAGTGTGTTCTTCAAATCGAAGATGACTGTAGTAAGAAACCCTGGCTCTTTATAGTGGGTTAGGGATCGTCTGATTGGATAGTCATGTGTGGTTAATGCTTAACCAGCCGTGTTCAATCATAATCACGTGATCCTCTCGAAATTAGTTTATAACTAAACTTCACAAAGAGCAAATGCAGTAAATAAGTGAAACATACATATTCAGTGTCTTGTACTCAGATACCTCACTAAATGCAGTGATGTCTAACTTTACTGTAGTTTTCAAATGGCTGTGCAAATAGTATATAGTGCTGTCTTGAGCATTTTCAGGAAGTGTCACCAAAATCAGACATTTTTGCATTGGAAAAAATGTACAGAGTAAACTGTCTTAATGAAAACATGACTAAGCCATTTGACTATCTTGTTCATAAACAATGGTGGCAGGACTTTGAATTTTGATGGCACTGACACTTTCAACTGTTGTGCAAATGTAAATAGTGTTGTGAGAAATGCAACAAAGTGACTGAGAAAAACTGTAATTTATTCACAGCATTGTGCAAAAGAATAAACACACCCTTAAACTCACCCTGAACCTACAACATACACAGGTCTGTAAATCATTCATGAAATTGTTCAATTTAGAAGACATTTTCAGGAAGAAAAAAAAGATTTAATTTTTTTAATAAAATTTGCTCAACAGATTTTGACAACTAGTTCAACATTTTTGTATGTAATGACTCAAGTAATGACATGAGGACTATTAGTTTTATATGGAATGACTATTCAGCATTCACAAGTTCAGTTAATTTTGACTGACATGACATAAGCAAATGATAACGTTATAAAACAGCAGAGAGTTGTGTGAAAGCAATTGATGCATGTCCAAAAGCTTTTGCAATTTGTTGGAAGGAATGAGAAACTGCTACTATGATGTGCACAAATGACTAATTGTTTTGAGAAATGCATTAACTGATGTGCAAATGTAAATAGTGTTGTGAGAAATGCACCAAAGCCACTGAGAAAAACTGTAATAACATTATTCAAAATATCTTATTTTACATACTGACTGAGTTGTCTGAAACATATATTCACAACATACAGCAACCCTCAACTTACAAAATGACAGACGATACCACAAAAAAAAAAAAAAATTTAAAATTACCTGCATTGTTTAAAGGTTTTTCTAATATCTTTTCTAGACATAAAAATATAATTTAATTCTTGCAAAGCAGTTTTGCTAAATGGAAAGTGTTTATTAAATTAAAATGAAATACAAATAATGAAAACAAACACAAATAAAATATTTTTAAATATTCTAATATAAAATAAATGCAGTATTTAAACATGGGGGTAAATAAACATTATACATGATATAACCTTTCACTTTTTTTAAAGGGACCAGCAAAGTTACTGACAGTTACTGTCATCTGTTTCCAGATTTAAAGATAAAAAAATTTTCCTGATGACAGATTTTTCATTATCATTTTAAGGCTATGTAGAGGCAACACAGTGGCTCAGTGATTAGCGCTGTCACCTCACAGCAAGAAGATTGCTGGTTCGAGTCCCGGCTGGCTCAGTTGGCATTTCTGAGTTTGTATGTTCTCCCTGTGTTGGTGTGGGTTTTCTCCGGGTGCTCTGGTTTCCCCCACAGTCAAAAGACATGCGCTAGGTGAATTGAATATGCTAAATTGGCCTTAGTGTATGAGTATGTGGAAAGGCATCCGCTGCGTAAAACATATGCTGGATAAGTTGGCGGTTCATTCCGCTGTGGCGACCCCTGATGAATAAAGAGACTAAGCCGAAGGAAAATGAATGAAAAGATTTCTGATTGAACAGAATACAGCAATGCTAAAAAGATGAAAAAAGTATGCTGTTTAAATGTCATAAAAACCAAATACAGTGTAAAGAACAGTATTTTATTATACATATACAGAATTTATTATACACAATGTATTCAAAATTATGCAGTTTTCCTAGATGTTTGTTTTGGGCTATTTTGGTCAGAATCTCAGACCTTCCTGTTTTTTTGGTCAGGGATCTGTGTGTCAGATGAAAGAATTCAGGTGTCCCAGGACATTTGGGTGGACGTCCCAATGCCTTATTCTATGGTTCGTGGAGAGCAGATTCTGCTCAAGGGTTCGGTCTACAATCAGCGCTCTTCAGGCATTAAGGTGAGAGCTTCACTTTTTATTCAGGAGTATACGTTTAAATAAAAATAAATATGACATTTATAGTAACATTCAGAAATTAAATCCATTCAATTAATCTAAGAATGGGGCTGCATGATGGCACAGTGGGTAGCACATTCGCCTCACAGCAAGAAGGTCACTGGTTCGAGCCTCGGCTGGGTCAGTTGGCGTTTCGGTGTAGAGTTTGCATGTTCTCCCCGTGTTGGTGTGGGTTTGTCTGTCTCCCCGTTTTGGCGTGGGTTTGTGTGTTGGAGTGTATGGATGTTTCCCAGTGATGGGTTGGAGCTGGAAGGGGATCCGCTGCGTAAAACATATCCTGGATAAGTTGGCGGTTCATTCCGCTGTGGCGACCCCAGATTAATAAAGGGACTAAGCCAAAAAGAAAATGAATGAACAAATAATCTAAATAGGGTGAAACTTTTGCAATAATAATTTGTAGAAATAAATAGCAAATCAGCAAAGTAGAAGGATTTTTGAAGATTATATTACAAATCTTAGGAATAGATTACAAAATATGATTTAAGTGTGAAATATTATTTTTAAAAATATGCAGTAAATTAGTAGAAACAAATGAAAAAAAATATAAAGTATTATTAATAGTGTTAATTATATTATTTAACGTTTAAATAATATAATTAACCCAATTAATAATACTTCACAATTTTTGTAATTAGTTTTTTGTAATTTATTTACTTTATAAATTAGCATCAACATAATAAAAGTGCAATGCAGCTTTAACTTTATTCCCTGTGTTTTAGAATGCGTAGTATTTTTTTACCATGATTTATCGAATATCAGACACCCAATAAAATGTCATTCTTTACATACCAATAATTGATGACAAACATTATTTAATTTCATAATAAAAGCCCTAAAATACTAATTAATTGTCATTTAAATTTTGTATACTTCCTTCAAACCTTTAAATTTTGTATAATGTAGTGAATTTTCAGAATAAATATGTTTATTTTTTCATCTAACAATGATGCATTGTTACCTGTAATTTAATACAAAAACATTTCGAACATTAGACACTTTATTTGCATTAATATGCTATATGTGTACATCACATTTCATTAATTTAATCCATTTTGATTAAGTGAAATGTATGCAGACACTAGAATCAGATGTGTATACACACACAAACAGAGAGAGAGAGAGAGGGAGGGAGAGATAATTTAAGTATCTTACACTCACAGAAATATATACAGTTGAAGTCAGAATTATTAGCCCCCCTTTTAATATTTGTTTCTTTTTTAAATATTTCCCAAATGATGCTTAACAGAACAAGCAAATTTTCACAGTATGTCTGATAATATTTTTTCATCTAGACAAAGTCTTATTTGTTTTATTTTGGCTTGAATAAATGCAGTTTTTAATTTTTTTTAAATCAATATTATTAGCCCCTTTAAGCAATTTTGTTGTTGTTGTTGATAGTCTACAGAACAAACCATTGTTATACAATTACTTGCCTAATTACCCAAACTTGCCTAGTTAAACTAATTAACCTAGTTAAGCCTTTAAATGTCACTTTAAGCTGTG
Source organism: Danio kyathit (assembly GCA_903798195.1). NCBI lineage: Eukaryota > Metazoa > Chordata > Actinopteri > Cypriniformes > Danionidae > Danio > Danio kyathit. The sequence goes on along the minus strand of LR812523.1, from coordinate 73,567,288 downwards.
TAAAAGTGTCTTGAAAAATATCTAGTATAATATTATGGAATGTCATCATGGCAAAGATAAAATAAATTTTATTAGAAATGAGTTATTAAAACTATTATGTTTATAAATATGTTAAAAAAATCTTCTCTCCGTTAAACAGAAATTGGGGGAAAAAATAAACAGGGGGGCTAATAATTTTGTCTTCAACTGTATTTATTGCTACTTGTTCAAACTACTTATGTAAAATGAGCTGAAACAACCCAATTCTTGAGATTTTTTTTGCAACAAATGAGTTTTATGTTCCATCAACTTAAAATTGCTAATTTAACTTAATTAGTTTGTGTTGGAACAACGTGAAAGAATTTTGTGGAACCTTGCATTTTTTACAGTGTATTATGCTGATAACCTCTTCTGTGTGTTTCTGTGTGTCTTGCATATAGTTCACTGTGACTCTGACGGCACCCAGTGCAGTGTGTGTGTTTCGTGGATCTCAACCGGAGAAACGTGATAAGACAAATGAAAACAGTGGGCAGTTGGCAGGTGGTTCAGTGGCTATGGTCTCATTCTACATCATGGCTTTGGAAGCGGGCACTCATACACTCACATTCACTTTAACAACCGACTGGATCACTGAAAGTGTGGTCAAGAAACTGAGAGTGGTGGTAAGAGGCAATACACAGTCTGTGTTTTGAGTTCTGCAACTTTTATTTCATGTTAATTTTAAAACAGAATATAGTATGATATAAAGTTGTGCTTATTTCCCCGGCAGAGTTTTGAAAAAGTTGCCAGTCGCTGCCAGCATTGTCATTTAGATTTTTTGATTTTCACCTTAATTTGACAATCCTCAGAATTTTTTCTGCTAAGAATATATAATCATATTATATATCAAAATAAAATAAAACAAACCACTGTTTTTTTAGATTTCAAAGATGTTTTTTATTATATCTTCATGTGTTCATGTTTTATCACCACTTGAATACAGATATGGTTTCATCAAAAATGCAAAATTTTTGGCAAAAAGAAAAGTCGTGATTTTCCAAAGTAATGAAATTTTAAGATATATACAAGGTGTGAATTATGTTGTATAATACACGATTCAGTGAATCAAATTGATGTATTTCTTTAAAAGACATCTTATTTATTAATAAAACATGTTTTAGTTTTTAGGCGGTTCATTCCACTGTGGCGACCTCTGAAAAATCAGAGACTAAGCCTAAGAAAAATGAATGAATGAATGAAGTTAGGATTTTAGTGTTTTGAGGGATATTTAATGTATTCTGACGTACATTAACCTTTGATTAGCTATTTTAAAGGTTATTGTAGGTCATACTAAACAAATTATGCTTCTGCTTAACTTTACTTTTAGGCTATAGATACAAACACCTATTTTACAAGAAAAGTGTCTTATGTTGTTCTCTAGAGCTGCTAGTTTCAGACTGTTGAATGAGTTTTTTCTCCATGATTATGCATTCACAGTGGTATGAACCGTTATAGGGGTGGACAAATGTATATTTATATGGTCTTTTAATTGTTAGTATTATTATTTAAGATATAGATCAGAGAAAACAATTTCTTACTATTAAAGGGCTGACTCCCCATACAGCTTGTTTTGACCTCCTTCAGTGAGTATCTAGCATTATATACACTGTTAGACATTTTATTGTATTTTTGCAGTAACTTACTAGCAGCACCGTTCCCAGCAAGTGGCCGCAAGTGCCCCTTTACAGTAACGTACCTGTAAATGTGTTTTACGGTAGCAGGGCCCTACCGCAATTTAATTTTACAGTACAATAGCCTTACCGCAACTTAATTTTATGGTAAAATGCACCACATTTTAATTTAACAGTATGACAGTTTTTACAGTACTTTTACTGTAATTTAATTGCATTTTACACTTGCAGTACAAAATCTTTTATTTTTGAGTATTTATTCATTCATTCATTCATTCATTCATTTTCTTTTCGGCTTAATCCCTTCATTAATCCGGGGTCACCACAGCGGAATGAACCGCCAACTTATCCAGCACGTTTTTACACAGCGGATGCCCTTCCAGCCGCAACCCATCTCTGGGAAATTGAGTATTTATTATTAAACTTAATCAATAAAAAAAAAAATGACTAAATGTCTCAATTTGTCTTCAACTACAGTAGCAGTGCTTGATTACTTTGATTACAGTAGAATACCGCAAATTCCTAATATGCAGTAGGTTACTGCAAAAGTTTTAAAATAACCCACAATGCAGTGCATATAACTGTAAAGAGTGAATGCAGTATTTTACTGGCCGTTTTCTGTAAATAACTAGAATTGCAGCAAAGTCTAACAGTGTATATATATATCTGTGTGTGTGTGTGTGTGTGTGTGTGTGTGTGTGTGTGTGTGTGTGTGTGTGTGTGTGTGTGTGTGTGTGTGTGTGTGTGTGTGTGTGTGTATTTGTGTGTCATTCAGTGTAACTATAGCTTAAATAGCAGTAATTCATGTCAAATTTAGACTAAGTAATTTCATAAAAAAAGACTATAAAAGGCTGCATCCAGATACTATTGGCAAAAATGTTGCATTTTTATACCTAAAACACAGATTGTCATAAAAACTCATCAAAAAATACGAGTTAAGATCTAACCCACTCATATTTCAGTTTGGTATGCTTGAGATTATAACCTGACAGCCTCATTTGTTGGTATTTCACAGCCGGAGGGAATTAGAATGGAAGAATACAATGGCAAAAGAATAGATCCAAATGGAGTCTTTGGTAAGGAAGCCTAAAATTTGCTTTTTGTAGTAACCGTATGATTTTGTGCATGCATATTGTAATAGAGTTTTCTTTTTCTTTTTTTAGGCACTCCCATGCGAAAACTTGAGTTTAAAAATATTATTCCTCCAAAAATTGTGCCCAAGTCATCTGTGGATCGAATAATCACAGTTAATGGTATGAGGCTTGTGAAGCCTGTCCTTCTTTTTAATAAGCATTCTTCAGTAATGTTTCAATATATTCAAATAAACAGTGTAAATGACATGTTTGACTTAAATTGTTGCCAAATTTCAACTCTTTGGGGCATAGATTTAAGGTTGGTCTCATTTTGAAGAAGACACTTGTCAGATTGTAGCTAAAAATAATTATGTTTAAAAGAAAAAAAATAAAACAATAAATGTATTTTTTAATACATTACATAAAATATGTATTTTACAAAACCTGTTTTAGGTTAAAATTGACAGAAAATCAAAGCTAAATATTCAAACAAACCATATTCCAAATTTGAAGTTGCTATCTTTAAAAAAAAAAATTCCTTGGGCGCAGTACCAAATATCACCACCAGAGTTCACCAGTTTCCATTGGTGAACATAGAATGGCGCCCCCTATTTCTGTTTATTGTGACTAAATTTACTGATAATTACTATAAATCAGATTTGCTCAGTAAAGGCTGCATTTAAAAATGAAAATACTGAAAGTTCCAGATGTTTTCATAATGAGATGTTGTTGGCAGCTTACATCCTGTATTTCCTCCTTCTTGTTCAGGTGAAGTACTGGGAGATATTCTGTCAATACTGAATAACCCAGAAGGTATAAAAAAGCTGACCAATCTGCCAAGGGGAAGCGCCGAGCTGGAGCTCATGAGTCTCCTGCCAGTCTACTACGTCTACCACTACCTTGACAAGACAGAGAAATGGAACATTTTGGGGAAAGAGTCGGCCGCGAGTGAAAAGGAACTGAAGAGAAAGATGCAAGCTGGTGAGACGTTTGTTACAGTATAAAGCAGAATTAAAATAATTGATCATATTTTTACATTCCCTCTCGAATAATAGGAACACTGTAAAAAAATTCATTCATTCATTTGCCTTCGTTTTAGTCCCTTATTTATTAAGGGTCACCACAGCGGAATGAACCAACAACTATTCCATCATATGTTTTACGCAGCTGATGCCCTTCCAGCCGCAACCCAGTACTGGGAAACACCCACACACACACTCATTCACACACACACACACACACACACACTCATAAACTACAGCCAATTTAGTTTGTTCAATTCACCTACAGCGCATGTCTTTGGACTATGGGGGAAACCGGAGAACCCAGAGGAAACCCACACGAACACTGGGAGAATATGCAAACTCCAAACTGGCCCAGCTGAGACTCGAACCAGCGACTTTATTGCTGTGAGGCGACAGTGCTAACCACTGAGCCACCGTGCCGCCCCTGTAAATTAAATATTTTTAGTTGAATCAAATTAACTTTTCCAGTCATCTCAACTTAACATTAATCAAAAGGACTAAAATTGGAAGTTAAACTTTGTATAACTTAAAAAAAGGAGTTGAAAGCAGATTAACTTGTTAAAATAAGTTAAAGCAACATAAACATAATTGTTGTCTTGGCTTTTTGTCATAATTTTATTACAGTGTAGGCCCATGTAGAATCCCCACCCTCTGAAATCCACTGAATATTTTTGAGTCCATCATTGAGTCTATTTATTTACTTATATAAATGTGTGTAGACATATATTTGTTCAGTTTTTATAGGAATTTCAGTAATATTATTGAATAATAAGGCAGTGGCGCAGTAGGTAGTGCTGTCGCCTCACAGCAAAAAGGTCGCTGGTTTGAGCCTCGGCTGGGTCAGTTGGCGTTTCTGTGTGGGTTTCCTCGGGATGCTTCGGTTTTTCCCACAGTCCAAAGGCATGCAGTACAGGTGATTTGGGTTGGCTAAATTGTCCGTAGTGTATAAGTGTGAATGAGTGTGTATGGGTGTTTCCCAGAGATAGGTTGCGGCTGGAAGGCCATCCGCTGCGTAAAACATATGCTGGATAAGTTGGCGGTTCATTCCACTGTGGCGACCCCAGATTAATAAAGGAACTAATCCGAAAAGAAAATGAATGAATTCATGTTTTGATCATTTATGTACAGTATAATTTGTAAAGTAATATTGTCTTTTAGTGGGTGTATGATTTAAGAGAGCTATTGGTCATTGTCATTGGTTTTGCATTTTAAATCTTAAGTAAAAGTTGAGACGTTTTTTATTTTTTATTTTATGGGTCATGAATTCTGCATAAATCTTACATATTAAATAATCAAATTTGATTATTGAATTTTTTTACAATCTTCAAAACAGAATTAGAAATAAAAAAGTTTCCAGTTTCTGCCTGGCCCTGCTAATAGTGTTTTTATTATTATTATTCATTTTATTTATTCATTCATTCATTTTTTTTTTTGGCTTAGTCGCTTTATTAATCATGAACCGCCAACCTATCCAGAATATGTTTTACGCAGTGGATACCCTTCCAGCTGCAACCCATCACTGGGAAACAGCCATACACGCTCGTCCACACACATACACTATGGACAATTTAGCCTACCCAATTCACCTGTACGGCATGTCTTTGGACTTGTGGGGGAAACCGGAGCACTCGGAGGAAACCCACGCTAACACGGGGAGAACATGCAAACTCCACACGAAAATGCCAACTGACCCAGCCGGGGCTCGAACCAGTGACCTTCTTGCTGTGAGGCGAACGTGCTACCCACTGCACCACCACACCGCCCTATTCAGTTCATTACTATTTACAATTACATTTTTCCATATAATAGTATAATAGTAAAGATATAACAATATCATTATTTTCCAATTTTATAATAATAATTGTATTTTTACATGTGTATATGAAAAGCACTGGGCATCACGGTGGCGCAGTGGGTGGAACAATCGCCTCACAGCAAGAAGGTCACTGGTTCGAGCCTCGGCTGTGTCAGTTGGCATTTCTCTGTGTTCTCCCTGTGTTGGCGTGGGTTTCCTCCGGGTGCACTGATTTCTCCCACAAGTCCAAAGACATGCACTATAGGTGAATTGGGTTGCAGCTGGAAGGGCAGTTCATTCTGCTGTGGCAACCCCAGATAAATAAAGAGACTAAGCTGAAAAGAAAATGAATGAATGAATGAATGAATGAATGAATGAATGAATGAATGAATGAATGAATGAATGAATGAATGAATGAATGAATGAATGAATGAATGAATGAATGAATGAATGAAAAGCTCTGTGTCGGTTATTATCAGTATCGTTAATGCTAATTATTTTTCCAGAAAGCAATTCAACTCATTATTGCTTTTCAGGCATCACCAGCATCATGTCATTTCAGCTGAAGAATGGAGAAGCCTTCAGCATGTGGGCAAAAAAGGACAAAACCCCCAGCACCTGGTAAACAACTGCTCGGTTTCTTATTTGCTACATTTTTAAGTATGCTTGCTTCATTGTGTTTACACGTTCGCATAATATAGGCTTAACATAATCACTTTAATTTATGTACTTTTCACATTCTCCTGGAGAAACTCAATAGTAATGTTGCATGCACTGAAAACAAAGTTTTCTGCTTCTTCTTCAAACTACCTGTTTAAAATGAGCTGAAACAACACAATTCTTGTAATTTCTTTGGACAATTTATTGTTTTTTTATGTTCAATCCACTTAAATTAGTAAAACATTAGGTTAACATATTCATTTTGTGTTGGGACAACTGGAAGGATTTGTGTTGATGTTACTACCTGGATAACACACTCAAAAATTCTGTTTGCTTTTCGCTCAAACTACACAATTCTTGAGTTTTTGGAGGGTCAACTTAATATTTTATGTTTTATGCACTTAAATTAATACAAACTGATAAGTTAACTTAATTCCTTCATGTTGCCTTAACACACAAATTGGTTGTGAGGAACCCAGCATTTTTAACAATGTAGATACACACTGTAAAAAATGTTGGGTTCCACACAATTCCTTCAAGTTGTTCCAACACAAATCGATTAACTTCATCGTTTTACAAATCTTATTTACATAATTGATTGAACATAAAACAATTTAAGGCTGATTTATACTCCTGCGTCAAGCGCACGCGTATGCTCTGGCGCAGCCTTCGCGCAGTCGAATACCCCTCGCCATGGCTGACGCCGATACTGACGCGCACCTCTGAAAAAATGTAACTACACAACACAACAGCGCATAGCGCAAGCTCTGTGATTGGTCGGCTTGGTAGCGGTGACGAGTGTGGGTGATGCTGAGAGCCACAAGCCAGATGAAGCGAGTGTTTACAAGTGTCCAGTCCAGTGAAGGAGCTCCTGATGGAAACTTTTGTTTTGTGTTCACTTTATGATTAAAGTTGTCCCTCGTCCGCCGGTTCCCGCCTCTAAATAAGTGAGTTTTAGCTACTTGTACTAGCATTCAGAAAAAACAAAACATTGCGATGAAACTCGACACAGATGAACATAAAAACCTACTGTCAGCTAGCGTTTCGGAAGTGTTTTTGCAGAGCGACACAAACAGCACTCAGAAGTATAAATGGGTCATGGCAATCACTCAACACAGAAGTATAAATCAGCCTTATGTTGTCCCATATGTCCCATTGTGAATATGCAGCAAAAGTCATTTTTTCTGAGTGTATGTAGTTTCTTACATGCTTTGCATGGGATTGAATTTAGAAGGGGGAATGTTGACAATAAAAGTAATTTTAGGTATTTTAAGAGAAAGGCTTGTTAGAGTTTAATCTTCACTTCAAGATTTAAAACAGTTTTATGTAATGTTATTAGTTTTAAAGTTACCCACTTGCAGAAGAATACACTGAAAAAAATTATTCAAAGATGATTCATTAAATTTACTCTTTTTTTTAAGGTAAGTGTTTCAAAAAAATTTAAATTGATGTTGAATTTAAACAAAATTGTTAATTTGAACATTACTAAATTGAATTTGTTTGTTTAAATCAAGCCCAAAAATATTTTTTCAGTGTAGCACTCATGCTTTAGATGTTGACAGCTTTATCCAGCAACTGTCATGAAGTTAGTTCTGGGATAAGCCTCAGTCAGCTGTACATTCAAAAAAAGTTTTAGTAGTTTGTTCAAAACTATGTATTTAAAATAAGCTGAAACAACACAATTCTTTATTTCTGGTGGGTGACAACTTAATTGTTTTATGTTCGATCTACTTAAATTTGTAAAAATTAATAAGCTAACTTAATTCATTCATGTTTCCCCCAACACAAGTAGATTGTGTGGAACCCAGCATTGGGTACACTGTAAAAAATGCTGGGTTCCACACAATCGATTTGTGCTGGGACAACACGAAGGAATTAAGTTAGCTTATTAGTTTTTACAAATTTAAGTGGATCGAACATAAAACAATTAAGAGTTGTCTAGTTAAGCTTATCTTAAATAAGTATTTTGAACAAACAGCAAACGTCATTCTTTTCTTTTTAGGCATTAATAAAGCAGTTGCAGTTTGAGCTGCAAGAAATACCAGAAAAATTTGATAGTCCAAATTAAGCAGTTGAAATTAATTGGCTTCAAAAGAGTAAACTGTGTTCACAAGGTAATTCAAATGAAAGTGATTAGACATTAATGGTTCAGCATACGTTGAAATAACACAATTCAAATAAGTTGAAATGTGTGCCATAATCAAATTAAGTTACACCAATGATTCATTTTTTGGAGTATGTTTTTATAAACCCCTTTAGGGTGACAGCACTTATAATCAAGACGTTGTCTGACATTAATGAATATGTCTTTTTGGACACTGATGTGCTGGCCAACGCCATCCACTGGCTGATTAAAAACTGTCAAAATGAAGACGGCTCCTTCTCTGAGATGGCAAAAACCAATCCACATAAACTCATGGTATGTTATAAGAAGAAGAAGATGATGTGTTTGTGATATTACTTGTATGTATTGCAATGTTTTGATTAAGATTATCTGAAGTGCGAATTTAAATGCAAAAACCCCTAAGTGCCATCAGAAATTATCTTTTAAAATTAGCATTCAGTTCAATTCAAATTTATTTGTACATTTTTTTCACAATAGTTATTTACAAAAGGTGCATATCATTGCATTACAATTAAAATCAGAAAAGTAATTAAACAGTGGTGGCACGGTGGCCTCACAGCAAGAAGGTCACTGGTTCAAATCCCGGCTGGGCCAGTTGGCATTTCTGTGTGGAGTTTTCTCCGTGTTGGCGTGGGTTTCCTCTGGGTGCTCCAGTTTCCCCCACAGTCCAAAGACTTTAGGTGAATTGGATGAACTAAATTGGCCGTAGTGTATGAGAGTGTGTGTGAATGTGAGAGTGTATACGTAGGTGTTTCCCAGTACTCCCAGAAGGGCATCCATTGTGTAAAACATAAGCCGGAATAGTTCATTCCGCTGTGGCAACCCCTGATAAATAAGGGACACAGATGAAGGAAAATGAATGAATGAGTAGTTAAATAGTAACTAATAGCTTTTAACAGTTAAAGTTAGTATAGTAAAGTTAGAATTCTTCTCAGGTTCCTGTGTGTAGGTTCAGTAATTTCACTTTTATTGGTTAGGGCTAAAGCTCTTGTCATTGCCTTTAAAGTAAAATAACAAAAAAACAAATAACTTTAGAAGCAAGTTTCTGGTGGTTTTTGCATCTGAACTCTTCATCTTTTTTTTATTTTGTTTAGGGTGCCGGAGTAGGTGTCACTGAAAAGTCAGTTTACCTCACGTCTTATGTCATGTTGGGGATTAAAAATGCTCTGAAAATTCCAAACCTTAAACTACAGGTAAACTGTTTCCAATCAGAAACCAAAATGTGTGAATCTTCCTCTTTCAGACTTATCAGTGTCTAACAGCTCGGTTGTCTTTCTAGGTCTTTAAAGATGCTTTAGATCGTGCTATGCAGTACCTCATCTCCAGGTTCCGCAAGAGCTCACATAAGATTGAGAGTTTATATGTTAGAGCCATTGCATCCTATGCGATGACAGTGGCAGATATCGATGATGGGACTGCAGTCAATGTGTACGAAAGTATCAAAAAGCAAGCTCAAATTGAAGGTAAAATCTCATATGGAATATTCTACATACACTGTAAAAATTTCTGTTGATTAACAGATTCAGAAGTGTTTTTCGTTTATTTGCAGTTGTGAATTGCATTATGGGATGTTGATCTCTGCTCTGTCGACTTTTGATGTTCACATTTTAGCTCTACAGTTTAACAAAGTGACATTGTTGTAGTTTGAAACAAATATAATGTTTAAGAAATAATACAAATATAATAAATATTTGAACATTAACACAATTTTAACATTTTTGCCTCTACACCAACACAATCGATTTGGAATGAAACGAAGAAGATGTGCTTTAACTGCAGACTGTCAGCTTTAATTTGATTGTATATACATCCAAATCAGGTGAACGCTGTAGGAATTACAACCGTTTGCATATGTGCCTCCCACTTGTTAAGGGACCAAAAATAATGGGACAGAATAATAATTATAAATCAAACTTTCACTTTTTAATACTTGGTTGCAAATCCTTTGCAGTCAATTACAGCCTGAAATCTGGAACGCATAGACATCACCAGATGCTAGGTTTCATTCCTGGTGGTGCTCTGCCAGGCCTCTACAGTTCCTGCTTGTTCTTGGGGCATTTTTCCTTCAGTTTTGTCTTCATCAAGTGAAATGCAAGATCAATCGGGTTCAGCAGGTGATTGACTTGGCTATTGCCTAACATTCCACTTTTTTCCCTTCAAAAACTCCTTGGTTGCTTTTGCAGTATGCTTTGGGTCATTCTCCATCTGCACTTTGAAGCACGGTACAATAAGTTCTGAAGTATTTGGCTAAATATGAGCAGAATATATTGCCTGAAACACTTCAGAATTCATTCTGCTGCTTCTGTCAGCAGTCACATCATCGATAAATACAAGAGAACCAGTTCCATTGGCAGCCATACATGCCCACGACATGTCACTAATACCGCCATGCTTCACTGCTTAGGTTCATGAACAGTTCCTTTCCTTCTCCATACTCTTCTCTTCCCATCACTCTGGTACAAGTTGTTCTTGATCTCATCTGTCCATAGGATGTTGTTCCAGCACTGTGAAGGCTTTTTTAGAACTCTAATCTGGCCTTCCTGTTTTTGAGTATAACCAATGGTTTACATCTTGCGGTGAACCCTCTGTATTCACTCTGATGTAGCCTTCTCTTGACTGTTGACATTGACACACATACACCTACCTCCTGGAGAGTGTTCTTGATCTGGCCAACTGTTGTGAAGGGTGTTCTCTTTACCAGGGAAAGAATTCTCTGGTCATCCACCACAGATGTTTTCCATGGTCTTCCCACCTTTTGGTGTTGCTGAGCTCACTGGTGCGTTCTTTCTTTTTAAGAATGTTCCAAACAGTTGTTTTGGCCACGCCTAATATTTTTGCTCTCTCTCTGATGGGTTTGTTTTGTTTTTTCAGCTTAATGATGGCTTGCTTGACTGATAGTGAGAGCTCTTTTGATCTTTTTTGATCTTGAGAGTTGACAGCAACAGATTCCAAATGCAAATAGCACACTTGAAATAAACTTTAGACCTTTTATCTGCTCATTGTAATTGGGATAATGAGGGAATAACACACACACCTGGCCATGGAACAGCTTAAAAGCTAATTGTTCAATTACTTTTGGACCCTTAACAAGTGGGAGGCACATATGCAAAATGTAGTATTTCCTACAGCATTCACCTGATTTGGATGTAAATTCCCTCAAATTAAAGCTGACAGTCTGCACTTAAAACACATCTAAAGCACGTTTCATTTCAAATCCATTGTGTTGGTGAATAGAGACAAAAAATTTTGAATTGTGTTGATGTCCAAATATTTATGGACCTAACTGTATATAAAGAAATAGGTCTGTAAAAACACAGAAAATGTACTGCCAGTTTATTACAAGTTTTTTGTTCTGTGATTTTACATCACCAACTCAGACATTATATCCCTTGAAACTAATAAAAATGTCAATAAAAGTTAAATGTTCAAACTTTTCAGGGTTACAAGTTGTTGGAAGAAAGATCAAGGTTGCATAATGCAATTCAAAAGCATAAATAAAAGGGGGAAATAAAAAAATAACACATGAATCACAAAAAAACGGAAAACTGCAATATTATGGATATGTTTATACAGTATACTTCTGACCAAAACTCTTGTACATTTTTGCACCTTCTCATATTCAATACACACCATTTTGTCCTTGTTTACAGGAAACCCAGCAAGAGTTCGTTTCTGGCAAGAATCTAAAACCGACATTGATCCATTAAAACCCAGCAGTGTGACAGCGAAGTCTGTGGAAACAACAGTTTACGTCCTGCTTAACACTTTAACCAGAGGTGAAACCGAATATGCAAAACCCATCTTGAACTGGTTAACACAAGACCAAAGATACGGAGGAGGCGTCTATTCAACACAGGTATGTGCTTCTTTTTTTTTGTGTGAAGTTTACTTATATACTAATTTCGAGAGGATCACTTGATTATGATTGACCACGGCTGACCCCCCATTAGCTAACACTTGATTACCAATCAGATGAATCCTATCGTACTATAAATAACCAAAGTTTTCTTACCTTAAGTTATCTTTGTCTTGAAGAACTCCCCCCTTCGACCACTACTCCTCCTTACTTTGCTATATAGGGCAGCATGACGGCCAAGTAGTTAGCACTGTTGCCTCACACAGCATGAATGTCACCGTACCAGTTTACATGATCTCCCCATGCCCGCGTCGGTTGTCCCCAAGTTCCCCGGTTTCCTCTCACTGTCCAAAGACATGCGACACAAGTGAATTGACTAAATCAAATTGGCACTATAGATGAGCTCCTAGTCAGTATTTTTCTTTTATAAGCAATCCCTATCTGTTACAAATTAGGGAAGTTCTCGAGACCTACCTGTGCTCAAACTCCTCCTCTCGCCCTTTAAACAGGAGGGAGCCCCGAGCTCGAGGATCTTATGAAATCAGGGCTCTCTCTCGGGACAGCATGCCAAACACGCTTTATATCAACCATCATCTAAGTGTGAACTCTTGATTTGCAATAACAACAGGCAATATTACAAAAAAAGTATAGTACAAATGATACAGATATTACATTTTTGCACAGGTATTTGCTTTTATGTTCATTATTATATGTTTTTTGCTACCATTTAAAGGGATAGTTTACCCAAAACACATCTGTTTAGTTGTGCATTTACTGACTGAGCACTGTCCAACAGATTTTGCATGAATTGTGTTTTTCTTTCTTTTTATTATTCCTTTTAAACCTGTTTTAACACATTGTTAACCTGTTTTAATCATTTTAAAGGTGCTGTATGTAAGTTTTTGATTCTTCTAAAGCATAAAAATACCATAATATGTTTGCAGATATTTAAGAAACATCCCAAGTGAACATACTTGTTTAACTGAAAAACAATGCTGAAGTCAGATATTCTGCTTTGAAAATGGTTTTTCCGTGCCGGAACGCCGTCTTTGTTTAGGTAAAGTTAACCTGCAGAATGCCAGTTTAGCCAATTATAATTCAGCACTCCGGGTTGCCTTGTTGGAAAACAGCGTATTTCATTCATTCATTCAGAAAGGCTCTGAAAGCATGCGCCCGTGACCGAAATGGACAGTATCAGACGTCGAAATGAGACAGATTCAGTTCCACATGAGGTTATTAATTAGCAAATTATATAAATATTACGAACGTAAACATTAGGTGAGCAGGTTACATTGTAATCTCGTGTCCTAACAACACGCAAACAGCAGTTTGACTCTTTGCACCAGACGAAACACGACAAAAATGTAAATACAGCCTTTCAGAAGCACAGAATAAGCACTCACTCACGAAACGGTAAGGTTTAGAATCCATTCAAACTCACATTGTTAGCATTTAGCACTGAATAAAACACACGAGGCTTACCTGAGGTGCACTGTCATAGGTTTCACATGTTGAGCTGTGAGAAATAGAAACCGTTTCTAATATCTCAATTCGAGGTGTTGGTTAGAACTAAAACTTCTTTTAATATGGAACATAATTCCTTCTATCGCGTGTCGTTGCTTTTATTTAGAACACGGTTTAAATCACTCGCTCCTGTACTCAATCTCTGGCATCCCACGCGTGTGTTTATTTTGATCTAGGAGTGCAATACCCAGTTCAACCACTGGGTGTCAAACTTACATACTGCACCTTTAAGTCTTTGTTTATACTTATTGTTTTGCTCTTTTATTGATGGATAACACTTTACAATAACAGTACATGATTAATGATGTGTTCATATGTACATTTTATTATAAACTAATGATGAGTTATTGTATGCGCTAATCATGAACTAATTTTAACTACAACATGAGTCACATGAGTTCATGTGCTAGTAACGGCTAGCTTAATTAATACCTGCCAACACTCCCGTTTTTCCCGGGAGTCTCCCATATTTCAGACTACTTGTTAGCACATGTTGTTAATTAATGTATCAAATACCATATTACTTTATGCTGATTTTATTTTAATTTAACCATCATGAACTCATGATATGTTAATGTATAATTATATGACTTTACTTGGAGGGACACATCATCATCATCGTTACCCGTTCCTAACTACTCATAAACTTCTTATGCACATCCATCTAGTGGGTTTACACTGAATAACAATAGAACAGTGTTCTGTCAACATCAACATGAACAGTTTAAACACAGGAGTTCCTGAGGAGTGAAGGATGAGTTCATGGTGATGTACCCCTCCAAGTAAAGTCATGACATAATTATACATTAACAGCTCATAAGTTCACGTCGATTGCATTTAGCTTAAACTTAAATGTTAATTATTACACTAATTAACAACATGTACTAACAAGTAATTAAGGTACACAGCAAAAATTCCAGTGTTAAATATACAGTGTGATGGTGATTTGGTGTTGTTCAGTGTTAAAACCAGAGTACATTTTAATCCATGAGTGTGAAAGAGCGTATATTTAAGAGATTTTTTCAGTGTTAAACTTTTATATGCAGTGTATTTCCCACTAGTGATGGGAAGTCAGTTTGTTGACTTGAAACATGTCTTGTTGCATTTTAAAATGCAAAGAGTTGAATATATAAAAAATTTTTCTGAAAAGATAAATGAACATTTAATAAATTAAAACTATTTTCAACATATTTGATCACTGTTATCTGTCACACACACCAATTGATAATATAGGAAAACAGGTAATAGATTAACACTTTGAAGGGTAACACACACTCTAGTTCGATGTAAGAATAAACTCTTACTGTGTAAAAAGAAACTCTGAGAGTAACGTACAAATTTCACACTTTAGAAAGTGTTATTTTAACTCCAAAATGGAGGGAGTCATATGTACACCCAAGGAGTGTTAAGTTAAACTCAAATTGAGTTAAATGTACACTGATTTTTTTGCTGTGTAGCTGTTATTCACACATGAACTCTTGTGACTCATGTTGTAGTTAAAGCTAGCTCATGATTAGCGCACGCCTTAACTCATAATAAAATAATGTTTAGTTTACATATTAATACATCGTCATTCATGTACTATTATCGTGAAGTGTTACCTATTGTTGTTGTTGTAAGAAATGTGCTATATAAATAAACTTGCCTTGCCAAAAATGAAAATTTACTCACTATTTGGTGATATTCCTATTTGATCTACCACTATTTGATGTCTATTACTTTACTATTTTATATCAAGTGGTTCCAAATCTTTCAGAGTTTCTTTCTTCTATTGAACAGAAGAGAAGAAATTTTGAAGAAAGCTGAAAACCTGTAACCATTCACTTCCACAAAATGTGTTTTTCCTACTATAGAAGTAAATGGTTACAGGTTTTCAGCATTCTTCAAAATATCTTCTTTCGTGTTCAATGGATGAAAGAAAGCCAAACAGGTTTGGATTAAGCGAAGGGGCAATGATGACAGAACTTTTAGTTTTGAGGCCTACTATCCATTTTATTGTATTTTTGTCAAATGATACCTATTTTTTCTCGCTCGTATTATCAGGACAGCATTCTTACTTTGGAAGCCCTCACCATGTACAGCATTAAAGCCAGAGAAGCCAATTTAAACATGGTGGTTGACATTGAATACAAAACTAAGGGTGAAAGAATCAGCCGAATCCAACTAACTCAGCAGAAGCCTGTGGCTAAACCAATAGAGGTAAAAAAAAGTTTTTATGATGGTATTTAAATTCAAAAGGAAGCAATCATGCTATTAAGTCAAATTCTGCTCTTTTGTTTTCTTTGAAAAGTTGACCCAAAATGATGACGTGATCGTCAAAACTGCAATGAGTTCTGGCGTGTCATTTGTTAACGTAAGTGAGTTTGTATATGAATAGAAATGTGCAAGATATCAGTACAAAGTTTATATTAACAATATACTGTACACTCGCCGGCCACTTTATTAGGTACACCTGTCCAACTGCTCGTTAACGCAAATTTCTAATCAGCCAATCACATGGCAGCAACTCAATGCAATTGGGCATTGACATGATCAAGACGTCTGCTGCAGTTCAAACCGAGCATCAGAATGAGGAAGAAAGGTGATTTAAGTAACTTTGAACGTGACATGGTTGTTGGTGCCAGATGGGCTGATCTGAGTATTTCAGAAACTGCTGATCTACTGGGATTTTCACACACAACCATCTCTAGGGTTTACAGAGAATGATCCGAAAAAGGGAAAATATCCAGTGAGCGGCAGATCTGTGGGCGCAAATGCCTTGTTGATGCCAGAGGTCAGAGGAGAATGGCCAAACTGGTTCCAGCTGATAGAAAGGCAAGAGTAACTCAAATAACCGCGTGTTACAACTGAGGTCTGCAGAAGAGCATCTCTGAACGCAAAACATGTCCAACCTTGAGGCGTATGGGCTACAGCAGCAGAAGACCACACCGGGTTGCCACTCCTGTCAGCTAAGAACAGGAAACTGAGGCCACAATTCTCACAGGCTCACCAAAATTAAACAATAGAGGATTGGAAAAACGTTGCCTGGTCTGATGAGTCTCGATTTCTCCTGCGACATTTGGATGGTAGGGGGATGGTTGGTGCATGGTAGGAGGGGGATCAGTAAAATAAGGCAGATTTAGCCCTGGTGCTACGTCCGACAGATCGCACTATTGTGTCTTTCTTTTCTTTTTCATTATTTTCTAACTTGTTTTAACACATTTTAATCAGTTTTTATCTGTTTTTAATCACTTTTATTATTTGTTTTTATTTTCCTATATTTGTCTCTTTTATGGTTTCCCCCACAGTCCAAAGACATGTGGTACAGGTGAATTGGGTGGGCTAAATTATCCATAGTGTATGAGTGTGAATGAGTGTGTGTGGATGTTTCCCAGAGATGGGTTGCGGCTGGAAGGGCATCCGCTGTGTAAAAACGTGCTGGATAAGTTGGCGGTTCATTCCGCTGTGGCGGCCCCGGATTAATAAAGGGACTAAGCTGAAAAGAAAATGAATGAATGAATGAATGTCTCTTTTATTCCTGTTTATGTAAAGCACTTTGAACTGCCACTGTGTATGAAATGTGCTCTATAAATAAACTTTTATGGATGTTTCCGAGTACGGGGTTGACCTCTGAAATATAGACTAAACCGAAGGAAAATTAATGAATGAATATACTCATAATGGAAACTACACTATATTATCAACGTATTATCAATTATCAATGTATACGACCATGTTTAATTATTAATTAACCTTTTTTGACAGCTGAAAACTGTGTACTATGTGATGACAGAAAGCAATGAAAATTGCCTTTTTGATACAACCATTGACATTAAAGAACGTGACTTAAACTCAGACGGTAGGTTCTGTGCTTTTGTCTGCTTGTTCATACAGTAGACTTAATTTTCCTTTCCATTTACTCAGTTCAGTTATAATCTGATTTCTTTGTAAGCAGATCCTATGCTTTTGACTGAGCGGATTGTGGCCTGTGCAAAGTAAGTCTGTAGATTCTCCTGAATACTGAATACTGAAAAATTCATGTTATAAAATGCATTAAAATGAAAATCTCATTATATGTAAAGATTTAAACCACCAGAGAATTTATTGGAAACTGAGTCAGCACTCACTGTGATGGAAATTAATCTGCCAACTGGAGTGACTCCAGTCCTGGAAGATCTAGATGAGGTGAAAAACCAAATGCAGTTGAGGTTCCAATAGAATTCATTCTTTCAGAAAGCTTATGTTTTTATATTTTATTTTTTTCAGTATCAGAATGGACTTGAGTCTCGGATTTCCAGCTATGAAGTTATAGGTGACAAAGTAGTGCTTCAGATAGATTCGGTGAGCATCCCTCTGACTATAATCAAGACTATTTGATCTTGTCAAATAATTCTAAGATACAATGTTTACATTGCAGATACCGTCTGATAATTTCTACTGTGTGGGCTTCCGTATCCAAGAGGAATTTGAAACTGGCATGACCAAAGCCTCAGAGTTTACAGTATATGAATATCAAGCTCCAGGTAAAGTCTTTTAAACAAATGTTTAATTCATATCAGGCCAATTTTACCCACATAAAACAAGCAAACATACAAAAAAAAGCATTTTTATTTTAATTTATTAGCATTTAAGTGCACAAAGTTGTACCAGAAACAAACCCGCAAGTTGTTACGACTCTGTGAGAAAGACCATTGTCAGTGCATGGCAGGTAAGCCACATAATAAAATATATTTACCTATTTATTTCTGCTATTTCTGCCCTGCTGTTATTCCATTTATACTACTGCTGCCTATGAATTTATCATTTACATTCTGAATTTAAAGGGATAGTTCACCCAAAAATGAAAATTTACTCACCATTTGCTCTCCCTCATGTGATTCCATACTTGTTGATCACAAAAGATATTTGGAAAAATGTTAGACACTGCGTTGACTTCCATAGTAGGAAAAACTAATACTACACTACCTGACAAAAGTCTTGTCGTCGATCCCAGTTGTAAGAGGAACACATAATAACTTGACTTCTAGTTGATCATTTGGAAAAGTGGCAGAAGGCAGATTTTTCATAGAAATCAGTCAAGTTTGGTGAAGGACAAATCGTGGTTTGGGGTTACATTCAGTATGGGGGCGTGCGAGAGATCTGCAGAGTGAATGGCAACATCAACAACCTGAGGTATCAAGACATTTGTGCTGCCCATTACATTACAAACCACAGGAGAGGGCAGATTCTTCAGCAGGATAGCGCTCCTTCTCATACTTCAGCCTCTGCATCAAAGTTCCTGAAAGCAAAGAAGGTCAAGGTGCTCCAGGATTGGCCAGCCCAGTCACCAGACATGAACATTATTGAGCATGTCTGGGGTAAGATGAAGGAGGAGGCATTGAAGATGAATCCAAAGAATCTTGATGAACTCTGGGAGTCCTGCAGGAACACTTTCTTTGCCATTCCAGATGACTTTATTAATAAGTTATTCGAGTCA
Organism: Danio kyathit; assembly: GCA_903798195.1. NCBI lineage: Eukaryota > Metazoa > Chordata > Actinopteri > Cypriniformes > Danionidae > Danio > Danio kyathit. The sequence goes on along the minus strand of LR812523.1, from coordinate 73,548,126 downwards.
TTGCAGAGATGTATGGATGCAGTCCTCCAAGCTGATGGGAGTCATAAACAATATTCATTATTTTTCCTCTGCACCATGACTTTTTATATTCTATACTGTACATTATTTCTGTTAAGTGACAAGACTTTTGTCTAAGCAAAGTCAGACCTTACTGTCCTAATTAAATAATTAAAAATCAAGGCATGATCATGTTTTATTTAGGTAAAATAAGTGTAATCTAGAGGCCTTTGCCTTTCATATAAGCTACTTCTGATACCAAATAATCAACTAGAAGTCAAGTTAACATTTGTTGTTCCTAAAACTTGGATAGGTGACAAGACTTTTGTCAGGTAGTGTACGGTAGTCAATGGTTACAGGTTTCCAGCATTTTTCAAAATATCATCTTTTGTGTTCAACAGAAGAAAATAACTAAACATGTTTAAAGCAAGTAAAGAGTGAGCAAATGATGACAGAATTTAAATTTTCAGGTGAACTATCCCTTTAAATCATATATGCTATAATTGTGGTTTGTTGTTATTTCCGTGTGCTTTTCCAAATTAGCTGAATGCTGCAACTTTAAATCCACCATTGATCCTGCAATCACTGCTGAAAAGCGCACAACTGATATTTGCAAAGAAAGCGTGAACTATGGTAAACATTTATCTTCATAATGATTAAAATCACAAAAAAGTCAGTGATTCTGGTTAACATCCTTTTTTTCTCCCTCTAGCACTTAAAGTTGTAATCGACTCTTCTGAGGCAGGAGGAGATTTTGTAACATACAAAGCCAAAGTTAATTCAGTGCTCAAAAAAGGTACGTAGAGAATAATAAATGTCATTTATACTTTATATAAAGTTTTTCAGGGTGGAACATAGAGCAGCTCCTCCTCTTTAACAAAAAACAGCCAATAGTGTTTTGCTTTATCACAGCTCTGCCAGTGAGAGTGGTTGAGCTCAAGCGCATGTTAGATACTAGAGAGCATTTAATTGGTCAAGATTTGATGAGAAACTCAGGTATGAGGTGATGTGAATAAAACTGTTGATCCAATTAGAAGTGACAAACTACAAGCTTTACATGTTTATATTAGTTTTATATCTTCCAAATTGGAATTTTGTCACTGTTTTGGAGCACATTAGCTTATAGATATCCTAATAACTAACAATACTGATAATAACATCTAAAAAACTTTATTTTTATTTCATAGGACCTTTAATAATGAATAAACATATGTAAAATATAAATACATATATGCAAATGCGCACCCACAACTGTACAGATACTTAATCATATACCTCCATGAATAATTTATACATGCACATATTTACAAGAGTCCACTCAAACATCTGCATAATACATTACATATACTGCATATATACATCATTAATGGAAATGATGAAAAGAAAGAGAAAAAACGAAAAAGGTATATGAATACCAATAAATACCCAATTATGAAAAATTGTATTTTGTACACATTGCTATGCTTCATGAAATCTGTCACACGCTATCATTGGTCAGTCTCCAGATATATTCGAAAAAGGACTTCCAAATCTTTGAGAGTTTCTTTGGTTTACCCGCAATCTCATCTCTAAATTTTCCCATGTGTAATAATGAATGTGATTTGTTAATAGAGTCTTCTAACAGCTTCAATCAAACCTCTTCATTTCTTATCTGCAGGAGCAACGGATGACTTAAAAACCGATTCAGAGGTAGAATTTATAAAGAAGGCATCCTGCAACTCAACACAATTTGCGGTTGGCAAGCAGTATCTGATCATGACTGCTGAAAGCATAAAGATCCAAGTGAATCGTGCTTACAAGTGAGTTCTTGCCTGATTTCTTGCTCATTTAAAAAAAAAAAAAAAAAAGCATATCATACATTATAATGTTCAACATTGCTAACCTTTGGTAAGACGACTATTTGCTTGTCTGACCCCAAAATACACTTACTGGCCACTTTATTAGGTACACCCTACTAGTACCGTGTTATACCCCCTTTTGCCTTCAGAACGGCCTTAATCCTTTGTGTTGTAGATTCAGCAAGGTACTGGAAATATTCCTTGGAGATTTTGGTTTATATTGACATGCCAGCATCACACAGTTGCTGGAGATTTGTCGGCTGCACATCCATGATGCGAATCTCCCGTTTTACCACATCCCAAATGTGCTCTATTGGATTGAGATCTGGTGACTGTGGAGGCCATTTGAGTACAGTGAACTCATTGTCATGTTCAAGAAACCAGTCTGAGATGATTCGCTTTTTATGACATGGCGCTTTATCCTGCTGGAAGGCCGCTCACTGGATACTTTCTCTTTTTCTGACCATTCTCTGTAAACCCTAGAGAAAGTTGTGCGTGAAAATCCTAGTAGATTAGCAGTTTAGATCAGAAATACTCAGACCAGCCCATTTGGCACCAACAACCATGCCACGTTCAAAGTCACTTAAATCACCTTTCTTCCCCATTCTAATGCTCAGTTTGAACTGCAGCAGATTGTCTTGACCATGTCTACATGCATTGAGTTGCTGCCATGTGATTGGCTGATTAGAAATTAGCATTAACAAGCAGTTAGACAGGTGTACCTAATAAAATGGCCGGTGAATGTACATAGTAATTTATTGCAATAAATGGTACATTTACCTTATTTCCACATGCTATCTTTATTTCAAAGACACATAAAACATGAAAAGCAAAGCATAATAATCCAATGAGGAAACATTGTCTGCTTTTTTAGTTATGCACAAATTCAAACTAGAACTAAACAAGCATTAGAAGCTAAAAACAATCTATAAAGAGCACTATTAGAGATAAACGGGGTCATCAAATATGATAAATGAAAAAAATAGATAAAATGAGAATTTTAACTTAATCTGTTGTATTTAACTTGCATTAATCTGACACTATAAACTCAGTATTTCACATGATTTATTACACTATTATGTACGATATAGCTTGATTTTCTTTAAACCGTGTTGCAGGTACAAGTTCCCTTTGGACTCTGAAGCTTGGGTGGACTGGTGGCCGCTTGAATCTGACTGCAGAGATGCTAACTGCACACAATATGTCAACGTTTTGAATGGATTTGAATTTGACTACTTATTTAACGGCTGTGATTTGTAATCTCGATAGAAATGGTACTTCATGTGTATGTTCTTATTCTATGAAAAACATATTCTGAATAAGAATAAACCGAAGCATTTAAATCAGTCAACTCTTTGTAGAATCATCATTTACCACAAACATATTCAACAAATAGCATTAACTTACATGTGCAATTTAAAGAGATAGTTCACCCAGAAATAAAAATTACCCACCCTTCACTTGTTCTAAATCTCTTTGACTTTCTTTCTTCTGTTGAACACAAAAGAAGATATTTAGAAAAATGCTTATAGCTGGAACCCATTGACTTCCATTTGTGTCATTTTTTTCGACTATGGAAGTCAATGGGTGCCAGCAACCACTATTTCTCAAAATATCTTCTTTTGTATTCAACAGAATAAAGAAACTAACTCGTAACGGTTTAAAATCACATGAGAATAATGAAGAATAAATAGCATGTAGAATAAATATTGAGGTTATTTTCATATTTTGGGGTTAACTATCCTTTTCCATGTAACTCAACTCATTATACAGAATCAGAATCAGAAAGAGCTTTATTGCCAGGTTTGTTCGCACATAAGAGGAATTTGTTTTCGTGACAGAGCTTCTACAGTGCAACAGAATTACAGAAACAGGACTAAAAAACAGATAATAAATATATTTTAAAAATAGAAGTAAGTAGTTAATGCAAATATACAAATTGACAAGTGTATGTACAGATATATTACTATATACAGCGTTATATGTGCAGCTGTTATGTGCAAATTGGCATGTAAAGTGTGTTGTTAAAGTGTATGTGTGTATAAAAAGTGTATAGCAGGTAGTGATGTTGGTTCCACAATTATTGCCATAAATAACAACTTTGCTTAATGATAAAAACATGTTTTAGAAAGTGTATGTTGTTTTTATGAATGTATGCAGTTATGATATGTTATTAAACACGAAGTGTGCATTTTGAGTGCTCATTTTGAGGTCTCTTGTTTAGAAAAATGCGACATGTTGACTTCCATAGTCATTTTTTCCTTACTATGGAAGTCGTTGAATGTCAGCAATCAGTATAATTCATATTTATTTTATTTAACAGAACAAAGAAACTCATAACAGTTTAAAATCACATGAGGGAGAATAAATTGTGAGGTAATTTTCATTTTTTGATTGATCTAATAGTGCTTATATAGGCCTAAACAACTCATTATTGCCATAAATAACAACTTGCTCTATGATAAACTTTCTTTTGGAAAGTGCATATTGTTTTTATGAATGTATGTAGTTATGATATGTTGTTAAACACGGAGACTCCCATTTAGAAAAAGCAATACATTGACTTCTATAGTCATTTTTCCCTACTATGGAAGTCGATGGGGGCAAGCAACCAGTATTCTTCAAAATATCTTCTTTTGTGTTTAACAGAATAAAGAAACACATAACAGTTTAAAATCACACAAGGGAGAATAAAATATAAGATAATTTTCATTTTTTTGTGAGGGGGGGCCTAATAATGTTTATAATAGACCTAAACAACTTTGCTCGATGATAAAAACGTGTTTTGGAAAGTGTATGTTGTTTTTACGAATGTATGGAGTGGAAAATATGGCCATATATATTTACGTATCTATGAAATATGGCTACACTGGAACTGAGTGCGCATTTGATGACTCTTATTTTGAAAACACTGCAACAGTGTCATGTGATCAAAACACCACCGCGAATCATTTAAGTTGTTGCTGAGGATTCGGGATGAAAGAGAATTGTTCGCTCATTTTAATACTTAACTAACGCATGAGTTAAATAAATGACAGCTGGGATAAGAATGAATCTAACAGGCTTGTATCGGCTTGGTTTTATTTATAATTTTAATAGAGATTCATACTAAGCTGACGGTTGCTGGATAAGCGCTTTGTATCGGTCACTATGGAAACTGGGTAACAAAAGTTGACCAGTCTTCGCTAATTAGTAAATGACCATGCAGTTACATGTTAAACTTCTTATTAAAAGCATTTAGTAATTAAGTTATATGTTGTCTTTGAGTTTTGTCAGATTCGGTCTGCATTGCTTAAATCACTAACATTAGACGTAACGATAACATTATGATTTTAATAGTCAAAAATAATTAGGATGAACGACCTATTTGCTGGTCTCTTGAAATAACGTTACAGTAAATATCTTATGAGTGTAAAATGAAAAGAGGCGGTCAGATGCGCAAACAGTCTGCAATATTGGGAACCAAATTTTCCAAGAGCCCGCAAAGCAAACCTGTGACTCCCAACACAATCTCATTGCCTGAAGTTGAGGATGGAGGTCCGAGAGAAGAGCCCACTGATGAAGGTAGATCAAAATCTTATTGCTAAAGTACAGGAGTACTTTTGTGACTAATCTGATCTGCCTTTTTGGAGTCCTTCTGAATTTCTAGATGTTTGGACACTTTTTTGAACTAGAGCTTTTTAGTGAGGTAAAGTTGGTTTTATATTCACACATTCATTCAACTGTGACACGGTCCTATGTTGTTTACCAGGCTACTTTGTATATACGGTCTGAAATAGCGTGTAAATGTGACTTCGAAACAACATTAGCATTATTTAAAGGACCGTGAATATTGTTGTACTTAGTCATTCATTCATTTATTTCCTTCAGCTCCGTCCGTTTGTTAATCAGGGGTCGCCACAGTGGAATGAACCACTAACTTATCCAGCATATGTTTTACACAACGGATGACCTTCCAGCTGCAACCAATAGGCTGCAACCCAGTAGCCTACTGGGAAACATCCATACACACTCATCCACACACATGCATTACAGCCAATTTAGTTTATTCAGTTCACCTATACAATGCATGTCTTTAGACTGTAGGGGAAACCAGAGCACCTGGAGGAAACCCACGAGAACACAGGGAGAACACAGACTCCACACAAAAATGCCAACTGACCCAGCCGGTACTCAAGTCAGTGACCTTCTTGCTGTGAGGCAACAGTGCTACCCACTGAGCCACCATGTCGCCCTCTTTAATAGTCATTGGCTTGTAATAGGATTTCTCTGTTTAGAATTTACAACTAATACTTTTCTGACATTATATTATTAAGATGAAAGTATGAATGTGCGAATATAAAGCCAACTTTAGCTCAATGGACTTTTTTATAGGAAAACTGAAATTCCATAATTTATTTCTGGCCCATTTCTGGTATTAATTGCCTTTTTGGCATTGTAAACACTTAAAACACACTGTTTAAATCAGATTTTGTGTAATTGTAATCGGGAGATTGTGTAAAATATGTCAAAAATGATTTTGATTAAACTTTAGTGTATACATTTAATACATTTCAAGCAAAAAATAAATGAGAAGGAAGACTAAAAATATCCACCTTGTTTGGGACAAATGAATAATTGTTTTGTTTTTAGAAAAAAAAAAAAAAAGTATCATATTTTGTACAGATTTTCTTGTTTTTCATCTGTAATGCATACATGTGGTCATGTTAGATACTATGTGGATATGTTAGATACTAATAAATTAATTCTTAATCATATTTCATGTTAATTTCAACTGCAACAATTTAAATAATATTTTGGATTTAATATATTGGTTAATATAGTTTCAAAATCGCCTTCAGTGGACACAAACTAACAACAACCAGCTGTATGTTTAATAACTAATTCTAACAGATAAATACATACTGCATATAACGATATATAGTTAATTATTGCCAATTGATTACTGTTAACAAATGGACATGTAAAGTGGTACCAAATTACTTCATGTTTGAAACTTTGATGCGAAAAAAGTGAAATAAGCATAAATAATTTCAGCAATCATTGTGTGAAAATTATTTGTATCTTTTTTGTCATTTATTATGATTTCCCCCAGTTTAAAACAAATGCCCTAATTAAAGTAATGATGTAAAAAGTTGCATCCACATCAGTCAAAGATAATTTTCTGTGTATAATGAACAACCAAAGAGACAGCAGTGTCAGTTTGAAGTTTGAGATGAATTATGAAATCACATATGAAGTATGTGCTTTGTGAACAAAAAATCTAAAATTGAGTCAGATTTGTGAATCTTGTGAACAAAATATTTGCATAATTTCCCATCATACTAACATTTTTACATGTTATGAAATTTTATGTGTAAAAATAATATTTATTTTTATTTTAGAATATTATTAAACAGTGGATGTGTGATGAAAACTTTTAAAAAGTTATGGATATTCATTTAGACACTTCTACTCGCAGACAAAAGGCAATACAAGGGGACAAGATACATCACAGAAGATCTGATCAGGAGAGTGTCTAAATGTGAAGATTTAGTTCTTGTGCGGACCCTGGATCTGTCTATGGCAACAGGGAGCGATCACCAATTTAGGGTAAGGTTTAGACTTTATCTGGTTAATGCTTCATGAGGATGATAAAGTTTACATATAATTGTATTTTGCATTAATTCATATTGCACTGTTTTTTCAGTATATAGAAAATTTGGATAAGTGTGAACGCCTGCAGGTCCTCAACCTCAGCAACAACAGGATTGAGAGAATTGAGAAACTAGAGAAACTGTGTCAGTTACGGGAGCTTCACCTTTTCAGAAACAGAATACAGTAAGTAAACTAGAATAAAATGTGCTATAGTCCAGTGTTTCTCAACCACGTTCCTGGAGGACCACCAACCATGCATGTTTTGCATGTCTCCTTTGTATGTCACACGCATTACAGGTCTTTCAGTCTCTTATAATGAGCTGATGATTTGAATCAGGTGTGTTTGGTTAAGGAGACATAGGAAATATGCAGAGCTGGTGGTCCTCCAGGAACGTGGTTGAGAAACACTGCTCTAGTCAAAAAGATTGACTTTTTCATTGTGTTGAAAAAGAATAGATGCTATCAAGTTTTAACTTTAAAAATATTTGTATTTAATTCATCTGCAGAAAAATTGAAGGTCTGGAACACATGACGAAACTTCAGGTTCTGAATTTAGCATTCAACAACATTGAAGATCTTCCAGTTTGGTTTGGAAAGAAGCTCAGGTCCCTTCAGTCTGTAAATCTACAGAGCAACAATATATCCTCAGTGTGTACAATTCAGCAATGGTTTTGTAGTTGTTTATTATTTAATTAAGACAGCTAATCAACAAAGAAGTCTTTAAATATGATTAAAAAAAAACACCTTCATTTTTTTCAAACCTGTAGAACATTTACAATATACCTATTTTTAATATAGTCTCAGCATTTTTATCCATACAATGATACTGTTTAGTTACAAATGTCAATCAAAATATATTTAAATTTGAGTTCAAAAGAAATAAAGTCATACAGGTGTGGAACTACATGAGCTTGAGTAAAAGATAATCGACTAGTTAGCTATTTATTTGAGAGAACACTCAACTTTTTGAAAATTGTCTCATTTTACAACTCCCATAGAGTTAAACATGCAGTTCCATTCAGCCAATCTCTGGGTCTAACAGGAGCACTTTTAACTTAGCTTAGCATAAATAATTGAGTCAGATTAGACCATTAGCATCTTGCTAAAAAAATTCAAAAAAGAGTTTCTATAATTTTCCTATTTAAAGCTCGACTATTATGCTGGTACATTGTGTAAGACCGACAGAAAATGAAAAGTTGCTATATACTAGGCTGATATGGATAGGAGCTACTCTCATTCTCAACAACTCTTGTTGTAATCAACAAGGAACTTTGCTGCATTACCATGACTGCAGCAGGCGCAATGTTATTATACATATTCTAACTGGTGGTG
>LR812523.1:73386822-73534322 GCA_903798195.1 Danio kyathit | reverse complement strand
CATTTAAAACAACTATTCTATATTTGAATTTATTTAAAAGTTAATATTAAATTCATTTTAATATATCAGCCAGTATTTTGTTACATGATCCGAAAGATATTCTAAAATGTCAATTTAGTCCCTAAGAAATATTTAATGTTGAAAAGAATGTCTATGTTAAAAAGAGTTTAATATGTTTAATATTTCTATTCAAATATCATTTACGTTGTGTACACACACACAGACGCTACCTGACAAAAGTATTGTCGTCGATCCCAGTTGTAAGAGCAACAAATATTATATTACATTACAAACCACAGGAGAGGGGAAATTCTTCAGCAGGATAGCGCTCCTTCTCATACTTCAGCCTCCACATCAAAGTTCCTGAAAGCAAAAAAGGTCAAGGTGCTCCAGGATTGGCCAGCCTAGTCACCAGAATGAACATTATTGAGCATGTCTGGGGTAAGATGAAAGAGAGGAGGCATTGAAGATGAAACCAAAGAATCTTGATGAACTCTGAGAGTCCTGCAAGAACGCTTTCTTTGTCATTCCATGTGACTAAGTTATTTGAGTGATGGAAGAGATGTATGGATGCAGTCGTTCAAGTTCATAGGAGTCATACACAATATTCATACTTTTTCCACTGCACCCTGACTTTATATTCTGTAGTGTACATTATTTCAGTTAAGTGACAAAACCTTTGTCTAAGCAAAGTCAGACCTTACTGTCCTAATTAAATAATTAAAAATCAAGGCATGATCATATTTTATTTGGTAAAATAAGAGTTATCTAGAGGCATTTGCCTTTCATATAAGCCACTTCTGATGCCAAATGATCAACTAGAAGTCAAGATAATATTTGTTGTTCCTAAAACTTGGATAGGTGACAAGACTTTTGTCAGGTAGTGTGTGTGTGTATATATATATATGGAAGTGGAAGTAAAGCAGTCAGTCAAGGTATTCCAAGATGGTGGCACCCTTGTTCTGAAAGCTATAGTAAAACATAGCTTTTGTTTGTTATATATTTTTCATTAAGTGGAAATCAATTTACAAAATAATGTAAACTTGACTGACTGCTTCATTTCCACTTTAATAATATGATTTCTTTGACCATTGAGAGTTTATAACAGTGTGTTACATTCTGATGCTTGTGGCATTTTATACAGTGTTGCTCTGATGAATAAATTCTGCAGTACAAATGCCTTTAGTTCAGTTTTAATAATATATATATTACACAATATGTACCATTTAGTGCTGATTTGTGTATGATAAGATGACTCATGAATCAAATGATACATTTTTATAGAAGACATTATCTTGTGTTGTTCAGGAGGTGGAGGTAGACAACCTAATAAGTGAGAGTCCCTACATTGGAAAGTCTCGTCAGAAAAGAAACATCAAATTCCCATCAGAGACTGAGAAGACTGGCACACGAGACCAGCAGAAGCATCTGCCAGCCTCAGACCTGACAGAGACCGATAGCCCAGGAGAACATTACATGTACAGACATGCCCAGCTCGCAGGTACAGAGGTTTAAAGGGCACCTGGATTTTTTTTGTTTGTTTATTCTCACTAGCATTGCTGCTTAAGTTTGAAACTAAGTTGCATATAATGACTTTGCATTTGCCAACTGTGTATGTAAACAATACCATCCTCCTGTACTTTAGAAGTGCAACAAATATTGATGACCTAGTAATTTCATAGTTTGTACTGTGGCCTCACAAAAATATTTTTTATTATTTTTTAGTTTTTTGTCTGTATTTTGGTTTTGCTTTCAGCTGAAATGAAATTACAGCAGTTACATAAAGAAATTGAAGCAAGAGAGCAGCAGATCCTTAGAGCCAGTGAAGAGCTTCGGCAGCTAGAGGATGCAGTTTCCCAGAGACGGGTGAGATGTTGCTTTTTAAAACACTTTTTTACTTATTTATAGGGGCCATAAACTGAGAATTTTCATTTGATCTTTTGACATATAGATTAGAAGTCTTTATTGTCCACACATGTGGAAGTTCGTCGCTGGCCTCACAAAATGTTACTAAACATCACCAAACATCACAAATACAAAACACAACCACTAAGCACAAACATAAAGGTTGCTACACCATGGATTACCAACACACAACCCTGGCTATAAAACCACAAATCAGTAAACAGTCACAGAATAACATATAAACTACTTCATGGTCATTTGTTTAATATAGTAATAGCAGACGGTATAAAATATTTTTTTTAAATATTTGTTTTTGCTGTGGGTACTCTGTATCGCTACCAGAAGGAAGCTTTTCAAATTCATAATGAGAAGGGTGAGAGGAGTCCAGAACTATCTGTGAGACTTTCCATCTATATAAGAGGACATTGTACTATAAAAACAACTTGAAAGGTGTTGTTTTTTACACAAGTGCTTTTTAGATTTTAGAGGGTTTTTTTCTTTATTCATAGGACAGTAGCTAATTCCCCAATTTCTGTTTAACAGAAAAGATTTTTTCAACACATTTATAAACATAATAGTTTTAATAACTAATTTCTAATAACTGATTTATTTTATGTTTGCCATAAAGACAGTACATAATATTTTCAAGATGCATGTATTCAGCTTAAAGTGACATTTAAAGGCTTAACTAGGTCAATTAGGCAAGTTAGGGTAATTAGGCAAGTCATTGTATAACAATGATAAGCCACAGCCATATCACCCTGCAGCCCAAGACCAGTTACTCACTGAAGCCAAGCAGGGCTGAGCCTGGTCAGTACCTGGATGGGAGACCACATGGGAAAACTAGGTTGCTGTTGGAAGTGGTGTTAGAGAGGCCAACAGGGGGCGCTCAACCTGTGGTCTGTGTGAGTCCTAATGCCCCAGTAAAAGTGAAGGGGACACTTTACTGTCGGTGGGCGCCGTCTTTCGGATGAGACGTTAAACCGAGGTCCTGACTCTCTGTGGTCATTAAAAATCCCATGGCAGTAGGGGTGTAACCCCGGTGTCCTGGCCAAAGTCCCTCAATCGGCACTTACCCATCATGGCCTCCTAATCATCCCCATCCACTGAATTGGCTCTATCACTGTCTCTTCACTCCACCAATAGCTGGTGTGTGGTGAGCGCACTGGCGCCGTTGTCCTGTGGCTGCCGTCGCATCATCCAAGTGGATGCTACAAACTGGTGGTGGTGTGGAGAGACCCCCCCCCTCATGATTGTGAAGCGCTTTGGGTGTATGGCCATACACAATAAATACACATTACATTACATTACAATGGTTTGTTCTGTAGACAATCAGAAAAAATACATTGTTTAAGATGCCTAATAATATTGACCTTAAAATGGTTTTTAAAAAAAATCAAAAACTGCTTTTGTTCTAACTGGAATAAAACAAATAAGACTTTCTCCAGAAGAAAAAAATATTGTAGGAAATACTGTGAAAAGTTCTTGCTCTGTTAAAAATCATTTGGGAAATATTTGAAAAAGAAAAAAAATCACAGGAGGGTTAATAATTTTCACTTCGACTGTAGATCTGTGAGGCTGAGAAGGAGCAGCTCAGACAGGAGCTTCAGAGGAGGATACAGAATCTGGGAGTGCTGAGAGGAGAGGTGGAGGCTGTGGAGAAACAGCTGGACAGACTGAATGCTGAGAGGAATCAAGCACAAGATGAAATGGAGCAGCTGCAGAATCTGCTGCACAGCCTGGATCCTAGTGACCCCAAACATGTCAGTAACACATGCCTGAACACCCTTATGATTGAAAAAAAAATGAGCAACAAGAATCTGTCCATTGCAGTAATTTTATTGTGGGTAAATTGTGTTGTTGTGATGACGCGATGCAGACTGCCTACATTTATTACTGTAATTCACAGCCTCTTGTGGTTGATTGGTTTCATAAATAAATAAATACACTCAGTGTTCAATATTTTTTTAGAATAACAATGGCAGATACAGGTTTTCTGTTTGATAATGCAATTAATTAGCTATAGGTAGGCCCACACGGAATATGTGATCTACAGATTTCTCTGAGTCTATCAATTCTTTTGAGTCTATCATCTTCATTGAGTCTATTTATTTACTTTTGTGAACATTTTATATTTATTTCATTTTTTAAATGTTTAATATTAATATTATTGACTAATATAAAAATGCTCATATGATTTCTTTACAATACAGTTTGTAAAGTAATATTTTCTGTCTTTTAGTAGATCTATTATATGAGAGACTTTCTTTGTTTACCAATTAAGTGGATCTAATTGGATTTGCATTGTAAACATTAAATAAAAGTTAAGAAGATATTTTTTTTTTATTTCATATATACATTTTTAGTTATGATACTGCCAAATCATTCCACCTTAATCTGCAGATTTTTTTACAAAATTCTGTGCAGAAATAGCAAACAATGTCCGTAGATTAGCTAGCTATAGGTCACCACACATGTGTTTTAAATTCTGGTGCGATCACTGGTTTGCTTTAATTTGATATTTAAATACAGTTGAAATCAGAATTATTAGCCCCCTTGTTTATTTTTTTCCCCAATTTCTGTTTAACGGAGAGAAGATTTTTTTAACACATTTCTAAACATAATAGTTTTAATAACTCATTTCTAAAAACTGATTTATTTTATCTTTGCCATGACGACAGTAAATAATATTTGACTAGATATTTTTTAAGGCACTTCTATACAGCTTAAAGTGACATTTAGAGGCTTAACTTGGTTAATTAGGTTAACTAGGCAAGTTAGGGTAATTAGGCAAGTTATTATATAACGATGGTTTGTTCTGTAGACTATCGAAAAAAATATATAGCTTAAAAAGGTTAATAATTTTGACCTTAAAATAGTTGTTAAAAATTAAAAACTGCTTTTATTCTAGCCAAATTAAAACAAATAAGACTTTGTCTAGAAGAATAATTATTATCAGACATACTGTGAAAATTTCTTTGCTCTGTTAAAATCATTTGGGAAATATTTAAAAAATAAAAAAAATGTAAAGGGGGGCTAATAATTCTGACTTCAACTGTACATCAGATACAAAAGTTTCAGGTCAGATTACATTTCCTATGAGCTAATGAATTATGCTTTTCTGCAAGCATGCATTATATTGATCAAAATGTCACATTTGATCAATATAATGCATGCTTGCAGAGAATTACTACAGATTATAAACGTTTCTCCTTTAAATACATTTCACGTTAATACTGTTTTTGCTTTATTAATTCAATTTTTCTTTTAAATAATCTTGAACTTGAATGATAGTTTATATGTAAAAGACTACTGTAAAAGACTTTTTATGTAATTTCTGCTTTTATTCTCATTTAAAAATCTGCATTTAAGCTTATTATATGGAGAATGAAATTAGCTGTCTCTTTTATGGTTAGCAGGATTTACTGTAATATTTTAACATTCTATTTCTGTTGGAAATACTTATGTGAGGTGTAGGCTTTTTATGGACACCAAACAGTTAATTAATTCAAAACAGAAATCAACAGTTACAGATTGTTTGTTTGCAATTTTACCCTGATAAGTAAAACTCAGATTAATATATAGCATATTAAATAGTTAATGCTCTATTTACACACTGAAGTGTTAAAAAATGTAGGCAAGAACCAGTTTTCTGCAGAAATGACGTTTACAAGTATTTACAATGCACGTTAGTGTTACTATTTACACCCATGTGTGATGACACTAAAAGAGTTGTGCTATATCTTCAACAAAACCTTCAAAATGCCACAGAATAATTCAATTTAAAATGTATTATACTCTACTAACAATATAAGCCTTTAAGCAAATCATATTTGAAATCCTCTATTAATGTTATAAAACAGCATGTCTTTTATCACAGTGCAAAATATCACTGATGTGTTGTTTTTATACTTCCCTAACAACAAAGTTGAGCTTCTCTAAGGAATTAATCATTATCAAGCCATGATGCTCAGCAACAAGTAGCAGGCATATAAAATAAGGCCCCTGTCTCTTTAAGAAAGAAGAGAGCACTTCTGTCCTGGGGGAAATCTGTTGATGCTGTGGGTGGAGCCGAAGAGGTTCCTTACTCCCACTCAACCCGAGACGTCCACTCTGATTGGCTGAAGCCAGAAGTTTCCTGTGTTGATTCAAAGGGAGCAAAGCGGAGGGTGGACAGAGTGCATTGATAGAGGAGGAGGGGAGAATAAGGTCTAGAGGAGGGGGCTACTTGTGGTGATAGTTGGACTTCATGAACAAAAGCACTGAAGTTTAGAGTAGCCACGCCGAAATGAGACAGGAAATGCTCTCCTTCTGTGAAAAGAGCTCCCGTTACTCCTTATGGGGCAACAACAGGAGAAAAATGGATATGTAGAGACAGAAGTGAAGAGATGGCAGGCGCACCGCTGTAGTAAGTTCCCCAGTGGGGTCTTGGAGGGGCTCATGGGAGGCTGCTGTCATGCTGTTGCAATTTTAGAGTCTTGATGTCATTTTGTAGAATTCAGTATCAGTTTCTACCAGTAAAAACATTATTTATTTTGAAAAGCTTTATTGTTTTGTGATGCGAATGTTGATTGTTGTACATATTCAATGTTTATAACAGGAAATTGCAAAAGCATTATGTCATCAGGGGGTTTGCAGTCTTGCATATTATACTTGGCTTTCATTACTTTGGACAGCTGTTGGTTTGATAATGCACAGCATTAAAACCACTGCCGCTAAAACATTTGATAAAATGAAGCACCTTTATTATTTTTATTTATAAATAGTTTTCTATTAGTTTTAAAGCAAACTAACCTGAGACATTGTGTTTAAAATAATGCTTAATGTAGGGGTTAGGGAAACACTTTGCGATAAAGTGTTTGAACAAGGGAAGAGGAAGTGTACGATTAGAGAAGTAATAAATGAAAGAGTAAATGTTCAGAAAAGGAATTAGTAAGATATACAGCGGGTAACAAAAGTACTGAACCTGTCACCATTTTTCTCAAAAACATTTCTAAAGGTGCTGTAGACTTGAATTGATGAATTTTCATCAGATGTCAGTTACAATTAAAGTAACCCACACATACAAAACAAAACTAATTCAATTAGAAATGAAGTGAAATGACACAGGGCAAATTAATGAGCACATGAAGAAAGAGAGGTATAAAAAGGCATGGAAAGCCCAGACAGCAGTTGAAATCTCTCAATGTTTAGATAGGAACCCTGCCCCTTGTCATTGTGAATTAATATTAGCTGCTTCAGTCGCAACAATTGCATTATCAGGATGATGAATATGAAACCAGGGTGGACATTTCAGCAAGACAGTGATCCAAAACACAGCCAAGGAAACTCTCAACTGCTTTCAGAAAAGAAAATAAAGCTGTTGTAATGACTAGCCAATCACCTGACATGAATCCAATATAAAATAAGAAATAAAGTAGTAAACAGTTGTGTACTAAAGTACTAAAACATCCTCTCACCTCCACATTTGAAATAATGCCATCAGGGTCAAGACTCTGGTTTTAAAAAACAGGACAACATTTTCCTTTATCTGGTTTGAAGTTTTTTTATTCTTTTTCTTTTATTGGATATGTTTATTTAATATGATTTATTATAATGTCCTATGTTATGTGTTAAACACCTAACTGTGGCAATATTGCAAATCAATTTCCCTATGGGGATTAATAACGTTACCCTAAAGATCAGAGTTGATAGACGAGACCCACAGAACCATCAAGTTTTTTAGACTCTTAGACTGAGAAAAAAATCACAGCTGAGCAATGCATGTGACTCTTCATACGACGCTCATGCATTCTCCATACAAGAAGCATCTTAAAGTTGTCATTACCAAAAAAGTATTTTATGCAAAGTGTTAAATACATTTCAGTAGTTCAGTAACTTATTTTTGTGTTCTTCAATTGTTATTGTTGATTTTTTTATTTTATTTCTGGGTTTGAATTGTTTGCGTTTTTACCAAAATCTGGCTTAATTTCATGTCAACAGCTCCTTTAGAAATACACTTACCAGGAAAAAGCATGACGTATTCAATACTTGTTTTACCCGCTGTACATATCAACTTATCCAGTGTAATTGTGTATTTACTGATTTCTTAGCAGAACTGATCATGTAATAACACCATGACACCGCTCTGTCTTCCGTCACTCCTGCAGACCCATGTGAAGGCTCAGTTGTCCAGGAAGTCACAGCTGCTGGCCATCATGAGCAGAAAGCACCAGGAACTGGAGCGCAGGCTGGATGACATGATCACACGCATCCACAAGGAGACGCAGGAGATCAAAGATCTGGAGCAGCAGCTTACTGATGGTGAGGAACTATTCAATTCATTGCAAAATACTGGATTTTGATGTAGTTTATTGACCTTACCCTTTACATTCGAGTGAGTGCAGCCATTGGAATTTTTTTGGCTCGAGATTTCTGGTCTCATGGCGGCACTGTCGCCATACAGCAAGAAGGGTTGCTGGTTTGAGTCCCGGCTGAGTCAGTTAGCATTTCTGTGTGGAAATTTGCATGAAGATTTTCTTGCAGGTGCTCCAGTTTCCCCCACAGTCCAAAGACATGCACTTTAAGTGAATTGAATAAACTAAATTAGCCAAAGTGGATGAGTGTGTGTGTGTGAATGAGTGTGAATGAGTGTTTCCCAGAACTGGGTTGCGGCTGGAAGGGTATCCACTGCGTAAAACAGATGCTGGATAGGTTGGTGGTTCATTCCACTGTGGCGACCTTTGAAATAAAGACTAAGCTGAAGAAAAATGAATGAATAAATTTCCGGTCTCATTCACTTCCATTGATTTTCAGATGTTAAAAACGACTTGTTTTGCTGCTTGATGATATTTTCTTATTATATTATTCTACTTTTGTATGTATAGTCATAAACACTTGTTTGTAGAGCAAGCAGTTTGACTGTTTTCTGCCGTTTATTATTCCTAGTCATTTCAACTGAATCGGAAGTTCTGAAACAATCACAAAAACAAGCACACTTCCGCATTGAAGAATAAGGTCAATAGATAGGAGTTTATGATTATTGAAATATGTCCACTCCTTCAGGTCAGATAGCTGCTAATGAAGCGCTCAAACATGACCTTGAGGGCATCATCTCAGGTCTTCAGGAGTATCTGCGGGGTGTGAAGGACCAAGCACGAAGAGCCCAATCAGATTGCAGACGTCTACAGAGGGAGAAAGACACTTTGCAGCACCTCTTAGACATGAAGGAGCAGGAATTCACACAGCTGGAGAATAAAGCCCTGACTGCTGAAAACACACAGGAGGTAGTTTTTACCAGTATTTAGCAGCACAGTGATTCTGTTTTGCTGTTTATACAATGGCATGTTTTTTTGATGTGTTATAGGAGCTGCAACGACAGCAGCAGGAGTTTGAGAATCTGATGAAGGAGAATGAAGATCTGAAGCGAGCACAAGGGCAAGTCAGTGAATATGAGGCTGAGCTGGAGAGCCAACTACAGCAGAGAGATACTGAAGCCACACAGCTGAAGGAAGAGCTGGGCAGACTGCGTCGACTCACTCAGGTTGGAAAGCCTTTATAGATTTTTATATTAGGGCTGCACAATATATTGCAGAATTATCGGTATCGTGATAATTGCATATGCAATATATGTACACTAGACATGTGTGATGAATTACATTTATTGCATGGATTGGATGTTTATCTAAATTTGACCATTCAGATGTGGCCTTGATATCTTTATCCCCGCCTCCCCACTAGGTGCTGCTCTGCTGTTGGCTGAAGCGGCCCAAATGTGAGCCTAGAGCTGAAAATAAATGTTTAAGGAAAATGGACAACAGCCAATCAGAGTCAGAATATATGCTTGATTGGCATTTACTCATTTACATTATGTTTTAAAGACTAAATGTTTGCACCTTGACGTGGTTTTTTAGTCTGAATTAGAAATAATTAGATCAGAAAAAAATCTTTTACCTGTTTATTTTAATATCTTTAAACAAATAAATGATTTTAAAACACAGTTAATAAAAATAGCATTTTTCTATGATAATATTGTTATATCGTAAGAATTATTGTTATCGGAATACAAAAAATATTGCATATTTTTTCAGTATTGTGCAGCTCTATTTTACATATTCTTGTATATTATAATACTGATTTTGTAAAGCGATGGTTTACCTGAAAAAAAAAAATTCTACTAGTGTCACTCAATGTTTGTTTACACAATTTACACAAAATAAGTGTAGCTAGTGCCTTCTAAGCTCCAAAAAGGAGTGACAATGTCCTCTAATGTATTCTTGAAATATTATTTTCAATACTACCTTTACTTGGTTGGCATGGTGTACGACAAAAAGTTTAGATCTATGTTATTTTCACTTGTAGAAGAAAGGCTTATGGGTTGTTCACATATTGCGTATTTTGCAACTCAAGTTCATAATTTCAAATATAGATGCATAGCAAGCATACACAAATACTGAGAGAAAGTGGTACCACTCACGCTTTCTACACGTTTAGAAGCGACATCTCAACAGCCCTATAAACAACAATGGAGGACAAACAGCAGACTCTGTTCTTGCTTTTTGGCACATGGCTAATTGTCACAAGAAGATGACAAGCTTTATTTGTGCATGGTTCATTGCTTGTTGCCGTAATTGTATTAAAACTGTACCGTGTTTTGGCTGTGTGTTTAAAAATGGAGCTTCCTGTGTTGTCATTTCCCTGGCTTGTTGCACATATAAGTGACAGTTCTCCAAACCAATTGCGTTCAGCAGTGAGTCTAGCTTCACAATTTTGGTTCTGTAATTTTGTGCTAGCTACCCTTATGAAAGGCTCTCAAAAAAGTGGTAAGGTATGGTACCATACTGAACCAAACTGCAAGCGGTAACGAGCCATATGATTTATTTGAACAGGAATGTTTTGAAATATGATTGCAATTTAAAACCATTTCAAGTTAAATATATTTTCAGGTGTAATTTATACCAGTGATGGCAAATGTTTTGCAGTGTTAATCTTTAATAAATCATTCTAATATGCTGATTTGGTGTTCAATAAACATTTATTTTGCTGACAAAAGCTATGCTGCTTAATATTTTGGTGGAAACCCTGATACATGTTTGCTTTCAGAATTCTAGGAAGATTACATTAAAGCATTTATTAAAAGTAAACCATCACTTTTGATCAATCCTTGCAGTTTTACAACACACAAAACATCAATGGACTGGATTTGTGGAAGAGGGAATAATTACTGTTCATTGCAAATATTTCTTTAAAGGTCTATGTATATAATATACTAGTATGATTTGCGTAAACTCTTCTTCTAAATGTTTAAATATTCTTCACCTCTTTGTTTTTCAGATGGAACTCTCTGCGCTGCAGGCAGAGCTGCAGAAAGAACGGCAGGCAAAGGAAAACGCTTTAGCACAGGCGGGCATGGCTGCCGACAAAGAGCTTGAGAACACACAACTTCTGCAACAGATCAACTCTCTCCAGGTGTGTTACTGCAGAATAATAATAATACCCCAATAATTAAGCTCAGACTATATAGACAAGGGGGAAGAATGGACACCCCTTACTTCATTTTACTGTATACTTGCTTATATATATGAGATTCATCCAGCTTTCCATAAGACTCTTGATTTCTTCTTTGGCTGAAAATGTCTTTTACAGGAGGAGAGAGACTGTCTTAAGGAGGAAGTAGATGCTTTTCAGGATGATTTAAATAGCATTCGGGAGCAACTTCTGTGCCCGGAGAGTGTAGCTAAACATTTAGAAGATCTGAGAAGAGGCATAACTACAGGACAAAAGGAACTAAGGTATGATAGATTATTACTGGTAGATATTATTCATTCATTTATTTTCCTTCAGCTTAGTGCCTAATTTATCAAAAGGTTACCACAGCGGAATGAACCACCAACTATTCCGGCATATGTTTTACATTTCGGATGCCCATCCAGTCGCAATCCAGTACTGGCAAACACCCATACACTCGTTCACACACACACACACTCATGCACTACGGCCAATTTAGTTAACCCAATTCACCTACACCGCATGTCTTTGGACTGTGGGGGAAACCAGAGCACCCGAGGAAACCAACGAGAACACTGGCCCAACTGAGACTCAAACCAGCAAATAGCCTACTGGATATTATCGTATATTTACGGGCTTCACTGTTATGCCTTTCTGGCTAAAATGAACGCTGTGCGGCAGTATGATACATACTATTTTTGTTTCTTTTTGCACTACTGACATTTACAGGGACACATTATTGACAAATAAAGGGTTGTTTAAAGAAAACATCACCGAATAAATAGCACAAAAACAACTTAAATGCATCTATGATCTGTAATTTAACGTGTTTGCCTCACCAACGTATCTCAGTATAGACATTTGCTTGGATACTCGCTTTGTACATTCTCATACATGGAACTGGAACGGGTGACGGCAATGTGAAATCGTGTATTTTTTTTCTTCTCCTTTGTTTTGAAAACACTATCGGTTGGGTTTAAAGGTCCCGTGAAGTGCTTTGAAATGTGCATTTTTTATTCGATGCTTAACGTAATCTCAACTGAAAAACTAAGAGAGGGTGGAACATAGAGTAGCCCCTCCCCTTTGAAAAAAAACAGCCAATAGCTTTCATTTTTACCACAGCTTTGCCAATGAAAGTGGTTGAGCTCAAGCACATCAAATGAAAAGCGTCTTTGAGGGGGCGGGGCATGTTAGATACTAGAGAGCATTTGATTGGTCAAGTTTTGATGAAACAAAGCCCTGGGCACATATTTACAATGAACTTGGGTCGAAAATAAGACTGTCTTACTGTCTGTCCAATAGTGAAATGTCTTTGTTATACCTTCCTGATGCAGCTTTGAAGACCTTGGGGAACCAGTGAACAAAAAATTCATGGAGTTACAACAGGAGATGCATCGTGTAGTATCTGCTGCACAGAGAGATAGAGATGAGGCTCAGCGCTGTCAAGACAGACTTGCTGGAGAGATGAGTTCACTCAAAGAAAGACTCAGGAAGTACCAAGAGAGACATCAGACTCAGGTGTGAGGGCATGCAAAGAATCATACTTTGAAATAGTGATTAGATGTTTCAGTTACATTGACTACATGTCATAGAATGATGTCTTAGTAAGAAGCAGATCTCTGTGTTTGATTTCCACAGACAGCAGAGAGACGTGGTGAAGAAGCGGAGCTCCATAGATTGAGGGAAGAGCTGGAAGAAGCTCGTGAGCAGCACTACTTGATGGCGCAGCGTTTAGAGGAGACAGAAATTGACAGGGACCGTATACTTGCAGAATTAGAGGAACAAGATAAACAGGTAACAAAATGTGAGAGTGATATTCTTTGAAATAATTAACACATTTCATTCTGTCTCTAATGTTTTAAGATTGAATGCATAATTCAGTTATGAGACTTTTTCATGTAGCTTATTATTTACTTGATTAATTGTTTTAAACAAATGTATGTAAAAAAAAAAAGTACATACAAAAAAAATATGTAAATTAAAAGGTTTTTCATATCCAAAGTTCTATTAGTGTTTTTATAATTTTGTAATTTTTATTATAATTATATGAAACATTACATTGTAATATTTTTTAATTTACTATTTTAGCCAGGCTTAAACCGGTCTCACTGCACTTTTTGTCACATAGACTTCCATTCAAACACATGCGAATGGATACGCAAGCGTGTGCTACAATTTTTGCATGTCGATGCGTTGCAAAGTTCAAGTTTGGTGAACTCTGACCTGCGAAATTAAATCACATCACTTGATTATATGGAAACCAATAAAAAATGAAAAAATGACCTCTTTGTACAGAAATTTTAAATATAGAGAAGTTGCTCGCTTTTTTAATATCTGATCATCTTGTATAATCCCGTCCCTTTTCGCAGCACCGTATGACAGAATTTCGCATGCTCAAATTCTAGTGTAATTACAGCTTTAGAATTTATTTTGCGAGTTCCCATTACTGAAATGCCTTCATAGAGTTCATATATATATATATATATATATATATATATATATATATATATATATATATATATATATATATATATATATATATATATATATATATATATATATATATATATATATATATATATATACATGTGTGTGTGTGTGTATATATATATATATGTGTATATATATATATATATATATATATATGTATATGTATGTGTATATATATATATATATATATATATATATATATATATATATATATATATATATATATATATATATATATATATATATGTGTGTGAATATATATATATGTATATATATATATATATATATATATATATATATATATTCACACATATATATATATATATATATATATATATATATATATATATATATATATATATATATATATATATATATATATATATATATATATATATATATATATATATATATATATACATATATACATATATATATATATAAATACACATATATATATATATATACACACACATAAGTTCTGTATTAGACATAATTTGTTTTTGGTCAGCCATACTTAATTTGTCCATGTGCATACTATGCACTTATCATAATCTTTGGGCAATAACTAGGTACTTTCTTTAAACCTTACCTCTCAACCTAAACATAATGGGAAACTAAACTTAATTGAACTTAATCAGTTCAATTCCTAAGCTCTAATATTATCACGATACTTGCGTCATTATACAATATAATTGTGATTTTAAATATATTGTGATATATTGCAATTCATTACCACATTTAAACTTACAACTTATGTCCCCAAAGGAAAACATCTGTTTTTTTGGTGATGCCATCATCTTTATTTTTCTAACTTGCTGCAAGCTGAAGAGGAACAAAAATCTCAGGTTCAAAATCACCATCTAGTGGACTGTAAAGAAATTGTTTTTAATATTCAACCAAATTATATAATACAATTTTTGAGATATATCGATATAGGTGTCCACATATCGAAAAAGTATAGCTGTGAAAAATATCACAATACTATTCTGATACAAAATTTTCCTCCACCCCTGAAGACTTTATATGATTGTACTTTCTTATGTAAGTAAACACATATTATATCAATTAGGGCTATATATCGTTATATATCGCTATAAACAATATATCGTTTGAGTATCAATATCGCAATGTGTGTATCTGCAAGAGTTTCATTGCAGGATTAGATTATTTGTTACATATTAAAACATTATTAAATATTATTATTTTTAAATTGTTTATACAATGATGATTATGATATTTTATGTCTGTTAAATTTTTGTACCTGAATACTGTTAGACTCTCCAGAAAACCATAATTTATTTAACTTTTATATGTGCTCTATTGTATTTAAATATGCTTGTAATTTATTAAAGTTTATGCAAATGCATTGTGTATATCTAAATGACTGAAATCTTTCCAAATAGAGCTATTAATTCATCTAGTGAAATCATATTCATATGGCAATATATATTGCAGGAAAACACAATATCCCGGTTGTCAGATTTTTCCAATATCATGCAGCCCTAATATTACTGTATGACTGTTGTTTTTCTAGATGAACGCTGAGAAAACCCAGACTCAAGAGCAGCTGGAGTCTCTCAATCTAGAAATGCAGGCTCTCCGGAGATCTTTTTCCTCTGCTGACAGACAGGCTGCCCAACAACTGATCACAGCGAAGGACAAACTTCACTCACTTCATAGCACTATAGAGAAAATCAATCTGGAAAGAGCAGTGGTAAGACTCTGATCTGTCATTGTGAGAGAACTTTAATGATGATGGCTTTTTTTATTTGTGTTGATTGATTGTCATTGTTTTGTATGTGCGTATAGAATGCAGAGGAGTTACAGAGCACCAGAATTCAGGCTGCCCAAGCCATTCAGGACTTGACTAATGCTGAAGTGGAAATCCAGGTCCTCCAGAAGCTTCTGAGTGATAGGGTAATGTGTAATCATCATTTTTGAGTATGATTGTTACGTTTTGCCAACATAGTGACAGCATATTACACTTTCAAATAAGCTGTGAAGTAGTGAAGAGAGAAACAAACCTTCTGAAACTTTGAATGAAATATTTATTTCTCAAAATGATTCACTGTTTTGAAGTTGACTGTTATGTAAATACAAACAAAAAAACAAACAAATCATGCATAAAAACAACTTTTACAGACCCACTGCAAATGTTTAATTTAAATTATAATATATTAAAGCTCCTGTTAAATTAAAATAGTGGTTTTTAGATGTTAGTAAAAGTATGTTAACTTTATGGATATCTAGAAGATATTGTGTTTAAAAACAGTGACAAAATTCACATTTAGAAAATATAAACGTCCAAATCCTGCAGTTTGTCAGTTCCACCTAAATGGATCCATGATTTTTTTGACACGACCTCATACTTCATCTTCTGACCTAGCAAATGTTGTGTAGTATTTGACATGTCCCGCCCCCTTTGAGGCGCTTTTAATTTGCTTTTAATTTGATGAACTTCTCACTGGAAGATAAAAACAAAACACGATTAGCTGGTTTTAAAAGGGGAGGAGTTACTACATGTCCCCCCATGTTTTTATGTTTCAGTTGAGATTACGTCAAACATCGAATAAAAAAATGCTCATTTCACCTTTAAATGGGACCTTTAAATGCAATTAATGCAACCCCTGAAAACAAATGACCACCAATACTCCTGAAATGAAATCAGGTTTTCTAGAGTGACCTAATGTGAGTATAATAATGTGTAAAAATGTTAAAATAATGGCTTTAGACATATTGTTTATAATCACCCATTTCAATAAATGACATCTGGCTATGCATGCAGATTTGGCGTAACTACAAAGTTCAAATAATTTTTTTCAACACACCCAAAGCTTAACTTGGCTCCTAAGATTCCACATACACATATAATTTAGAACTACATTTTTGACTTTTAGCCTGTTTGTAGTTTTCAAAGATTGTAAAAAAAGGTTGCTTTTGCTAATGTGCTCTATATATTAATGCAATGTTTCTGTTGAGCAGGTTCAAGAGACAGATGGGAATCTCCACAGTCTCCAAAACTCTCATATTCAACAGGAAGAATTGGACAGATTAAACCAAGCCCTGAAAAGACAACAAGCCCAAACCAAACGTCTCCGAGATCAGCTAGCGCAAGCCAAAGGAGGTTTGTTTGCCATCTTTCAGTGGTAGAATCATGGTGGACAAATGCCATCCACATTCCCATAGTGCAAAAAAAAATTACTCATTATGTATTGTGGTTTGTTTAGCTAACAACATAAATCTAGATGAGCTGCTGGAAGAGATTGGAGCCCTGAAGGAGACTCTTCTACAACAAAATAACTTCCTGTCCAGTTTAGGAGATCCTCCACCAAACACAGGATATTGGTATTATGTACCATCCAATCAACATGTAAGAGATCATTTTATAAACTTAAATGTAAATGACTTGGGTAACACTTTACTTGAAGGGGGTGTTCATAAGGCTGTTATGAAACCTTTATGATCAGACATGACACGTGTCATGAATGAGAATGAGATTTTATGCATTATAGCTACTGTTATGTACCATCAAATCAACATGTAAGAAATCATATTATGAACAAAAAAAATTTAATGACTTTACTTGAAGGGGGTGTTCATAAGACTGTCATGAAACCTTTATAATCATGACATGTCAAAGATGGCATTGTTTGTTATGCCGGCTTAACATAAATACATCACAACCAGTCTTGACATTACCAAGACAACAATAAATAAATAATAAATGTGTCATAAACATGATTGTCATGAGGCATTATAATTGTGTCATGAATATGTTTCTAATCACTTTAATTTCAGTGGAACAAACTTTATTGAGGGTTGTTAATATTTAATGACAAATTCAGATCATACCACTGCAAAAATATATATATATATTACATTTCATTTAAAATTCATGACATATTTATAATGGCTTTATGACAATCATGTTTATGACAGATTTATGTCAAGATTTTGTTGTCTTAGTAATCTTGTCCCAGTAAAGTAGGTAAATTTGTCATGACAAAGACAAAAACAGGTTGTGATGTATTTCTTAATGTCACATTGTCAATACAAACAATGTTACTTTGCATTTAAAATGTCATAACTGAGCGAATGACACCTAACGACAGTTGTTATAAGCAGGGACGATTCTAGGATTTTCATTTCAGGGGGGCTCAGCTCAGTATACATTTGAAGTCAGAATTATTAGCCACTCCCTTTGAATTTTTTTTTCTTATTTTCCAAATGATGTTTAACAGAGCAAGGAAATTTTCACTGTATGTCTGATCATATTTTTTCTTCTGGAGAAAGTCTTATTTGTTTTATTTTGGCTAGAAAAAAAGCAGTTTTTAATTTTTTAAAGACCATTTTAAGGTCAAAATTATTAGCCCATTTAAGCAATATATTTTTTCGATAGTCTTCAGAACAAACCATCGATATACAATAACTTGCCTAATTACCCTAACCTGCCTAGTTAACCTAATTAACCTAGTTAAGTCTTTAAATGTCACTTTAAGCTGTATAGAAGTGTCTTGAAAAATATCTAGTAAAATATTATTTACTGTCATCATAGCAAAGATAAAATAAATCAGTTATTAGAAATGAGTTATTAAAACTATTATGTTTAGAAATGTGTTGAAAAAATCTTCTCTCCAATAAACAGAAATTGGGCAAAAAAATAAACAGGGGTGCTAATAATTCTGATATCAACTCTATATTTTAATAAATTTTTAAAAAGGAATTTTAAATTAATACACTTAAAAATGTTTGACTAATATGGTAGGGTTGTGTACTAAACTAACAGTATTCCACTGTATTGCATAGACAGGCATAGCCATTTGAGTTCTGAATGAGCCAAATAGGCAGCACACCTGTTTACTGTAGTACAAACCAGCTTCTATACTCAAGTACATTTTTGTATGTATTAAATAAATAAAACTAGCACTTTTCTAATTCAAAACGACATAAATATAAACATATAAAAATGTACAAGCTAATTTACATATTTCACTATCATAATATAAGTCATAAAAGGAAATAGGAAGTTTTATTTTAATAAAATACAACATGTTTCACTCTGATGTGCAATTTAAATGAGTACATTCACTGAGTGGTTCTGTCACTGTGTTTAATCCTGTGCATGAATGTATGGTATAGTTAATCCCTCATGCACTGTAATGTGTTTTATATTCATAGTTAAATTAGTAATAAACATAACGAAGTGTTCATTAAGAGTTACATGGGAAACCCAATTGCTCCTCCATGACATTAGGGTACAAATGATACAAGTGTTTCTGTATTATAACAATCTATCGATAAACACAGACCTGGTTCTTTCGCTCGCTCTCTCTGTGGTTTGCTGATTAAATAAAAAAACGAGTTGAAAACAAAGGAGTGGAAGTCTACAGCTCTTTTTATATCAAATTTAAAGGGGACTCAGGTGATAACTTAGTAGTGTACAGTTCATGAGCTAATCCCAAAACTTTTAAGGGGGCTGAATAGAGATATAGGGGGTTAAAAGTGGCCTAGTGATGTCTGTGGTTATAAGCATGCATAAAATCTCATTCACACTCAAAACACATGTCATGATTATAAAGGTTTCATGACAGTCTTATGAACACCACTTCAAGTAAAGTGTCACCATCACTTGCGTTTCTAATATAATCAGCTTGCTGTTTTGTCCTTAGGCCCCTAGTTTGGGATCTCAGGGCACTCAAGACTCAGGATTAGGTTCTGTGCACCCTCAATCCCCCGAGAGGAGCCGGCGGTCCGGCCACAGAGCACACAGAGAGAGAAGACCTCCTGCTAATGGAGGATACTGGGTCTATTCTTCTAATCCTTACTCTCATGGAAAGAGAGGCAAGTTCCAGCATCTTTCTCTCCAACATCATCATGTTAAAGTACAAATGAAATCAAAACTAGCCATATGATTTTGCTCACATTGCTAGTTTTGCAGTGAACAATTCATCTGTGCATATCATTAAGAAAAAAAAATTGTCCTTGTTATCTTTAATTAAAATCTGAAAATGCACTTCCTGTTTTTTTTTTTTTTTGCAGAAAAATGATCAGATTATGCATGTTTTAGGTATTGGGTGTGGCTAACATATTTAACCACGCCCCTCCAACTGTCTGTTTTGACAACAAACAGAAAGGGTGAGAGGCTGTTAGGTTGTAATAACTCTCCCCAAATCCTTTTTCCTGATCTTTTGAATGAAATCCTACTTTACTACATTCAATCAGCTCGCAGTAGAAGAACAAGCCACGCCCACTGTTGTCTCATTTAATATTTGGTTTCTCTAGGAACTACATCACAAAAGGAAAATAAACGGTCGCAGCTTCCAGTTCATGCAGACTTTAAAGCTGTAATATCTGTCCTCGTGTCTCCTCAGATGCTCAGATGTCCAGAGACAGTGGAAGAGAGAGTGACATAGAGGGAACTCGCTTCACACCTTCATCTGCTCCTGCTGGATTTACTCTACATGATAGCACTGCTTTTCCTCCTGGTTCATTTATTTACAGTCACTCTGTTCCTGGGCTTCCCATTGGAGCCAGCACAGTTCTCTATGGGCCTCCCCCTGATCCAGCAAGGCTGGTTTATGGACCTTCTCCTGCAAATCTGACTGTTCCTCTGGTGCCCAGTGGGACGCTGCACTGTAATGTGCCTGGACATCAGGACTTGGTGAGAGATCTGTACATTTATAGTTTATTTAATCATCATTATTTCCTGTTAAGCAAAATTTATTATATTCATTTATTCATTTTCTTTTCTGCTTAGTCCCTTTATTAATCTGCAGTCACAACAGCAGAATGAACCGCCAATTTATCCAGCATGTATGCCCTTCCAGCAGCAACTTATCACTGGGAAATGTATTATATTATATGAATAATAAATTATGAATATGAATTGGATTATATGAATATTAACTGTATTAGACCATTTTACAACCCCAATTCTAAAAATATTTTGACTATCTGATATCAAATTATTATATTATATTATATTATATTATATTATATTATTTTATATTATATTATATTATATTATATTATATTATATTATATTATATTATATTATATTATATTATTTTATATTATATTATATTATATTATATTATATTATATTATATTATATTATATTATGTTATTCATTCATTCATTTTCTTTTCGGCTTAGTCCCTTTATATTATATTATATTATATTATATTATATTATATTATATTATATTATATTATATTATATCAACATTATATTATATTAAATCAACATTATTTTATATTATATTATATTATATCAACATTATATTATATTATATTATATTATATTATATTATATTATATTAAATCAACATTATTTTATATTATAATATATTATATCAAACTTATATTATATTATAATATATTATAACAACATTATGTTATATTATATTATATTATATTAAATCAACATTATTTTATATTATAATATATTATATCAGCATTATATTATATTATATTTTATTATATTATATTATTCATTCAGTTTCTTTTCGTCTTAGTCCCTTTATATTATATTATATTTTATATATTATATTATATTATATTATATTATATTATATTATTCATTCATTCATTCATTTGTTTTCTTTTCAGCTTAGTCCCTTTATTTTATATTATATTATATCAATATTATATTACATTACATTATATTATATCAACATTATATTATATTATATTATATTATATTATATCAACATTATATTATATTATATTATATCAACATTATATTATATTATATTATATCAACATTATATTATATTATATTTTATTTTATTTTATCAACATTATATTATATTATATTTTATCAACATTATATTATATTATATTATATTATATTATATTATATTATATTATATTATATTACATTATATTATATTATATTATATTATATTATATTATTCATTCATTCATTTGTTTTCTTTTCAGCTTAGTCCCTTTATTTTATATTATATTATATCAATATTATATTACATTACATTAAATTATATTATATTATATCAACATTATATTATATTATATCAACATTATATTATATTATATTATATTATATTATATTTTATTTTATTTTATCAACATTATATTATATTATATTTTATCAACATTATATTATATTATATTATATTATATTATATTATATTATATTATATTATATTATATTATATTATATTATATTATATTATATTATATTATATTATATTATATTGAAAGCAAACATTTAAATGAGATTGCAAGTGTCTTTTGTATGTTTGTGGTCTATTATTTTATGTCACTACACTAAAATTTTCTATACTATAATATTAATAAGTTTCTTAATCAATTAAATTTTGAGTCATTTTGGTTATGTTTCAGGAGCGAGATCTGAAGAAGGCAGAGCGTATGCTCAGAGAGGAGTGTGCAGACAGAGCTCACAATAAACAAGAACAGCACACACTGCAGGACAAAACAGCAGAGCTACAGCAGGAAATCAAGCATCTGCGCAGGACTGTCCGCACACTGCAGCGCCACACGTCAGTCAACATGACCCAATATACTTGTGTTTTGTGCACTACTTAATTAATTACTGAGAAATAACCCACAAAAAAGATGTTATGATCATTCATTTGTTAAAAAAAGATTCAAGTAGACATTTACGAAAAGTGGATTTAGAAAGAAGTAATATTTTGATTTTACAGAATTTAAAACACAAACTTTTACAGGGTCCCGGGGGTTTTTAAAAAGCCTTAAAATGCCTTAAATTTCAAAAACAAAATTTCAGGCCTTGAAAAGTCTTAAATTCACAGAAAATTTTGTGTTGCTTAAATCATTTTAAACAGGTTGTTTTCAAAAGTAGTCCAGGTAAAGTTACCCTATCGGACCAACACCCATTCAATCACTAACAATCCATCTAAATAATTATTTTCGTCCTGTTCACAAAGAATACATTTTAATGTAGAGACTAAAATTAAATAAAGTCAGACAAAGTTTGTCATTTAATTGCTTTAATTCTCCGGAGATCGATCAGTTTACACACAGACAGCTAGATGTGCTCACAAGCATTTTTTTAAACACAATGTTACAATGTTTTAGATAAGACTTTCTCTACAGCTGCTTAACTCTTAAACAGCCAATAGATTACATATGGCTGTAATAGCACTAAGAATATAATGCATTTGATCTTTACTTTAGCAAAACTTTAATCAATCTATAATACCAATATATAATTGTCAATCATCAATATATGATCATCAATATTAAAAATTTCAATCACAACATGATCTTCCATTTGCACAAAAACTATTTACAGAAGTAAGTGTGAGTAGACATATTATTTGTAAATAGGCATGACCAAAAGCAAACAAATATATATTTTTTATTATTCATGTAATGTTCTTCATAATAAATATACTTTAAACAACTTGTCATAAAAAAAAGAAACATTGTTTTTTTACATTATTTGCCATTACAAAAAATCCTTAATGTTTAGCTTTGTATAAGTCTAAAATTTCATTCATAATGGTCTTAAAAGGGTCTTAAAAAGTCTTAAATTTGACTTGATGAAACCTGTAGAAACCCTGTTTTAGACAATGTTGGTCTGAGAATTGTTTCTGTTATGGTTTTTTTAGATAATATTTTCACTGGCAAAACTGAGCAGACAAAGAAAATAAATGTCTTAAATGTAGCATAATATTAATTTCTTATTTACAGAACTGCTGTCTAAAAACTATATTATTTGCACCAATGTTATTCTCTTGTGTGATATCGCTTAAATACAGTTGAAGACAAATTATAAAATTGTAAAAAACTGCTTATTATTATTACCCTCTTAAGAAATTTATATTTTTGATTGGCTACAGAACAAAACACTGTTGTAAAATTATCCTAACTTGCCTAGTTAACCTTATTAGCCTAGTCAAATGTCACTTTTAGCCAGAGGTGTAAAGAGTACCTGAAAACCATACTTAAGTAAAAGTACAGATACCTTACTGTAGAAATTACTCCATTACAAGTTACAAGTCACCAATTCCAATAAGACTTGAGTAAAAGTATTAAAGTATCTGATTTTAAAAGAACTTAAGTATTTTACTCATACTGAATGTAGGCTCAAAGAACACCAAGAAAGGTTTAATTTTCCTAATATATAAATTAAATTTAACACCTTAATGTTTCAAAATGGCTGAACAAAATATATTTAAAAAATAGAACAATAAGTCTTAGTCAAACTCAAATGTTCAAAAAAGGCACAAACAATTTATCAAAAAAAAAAAAAAAAAAGTAAAACGTAGTAAAAAAAATCAGCTGACTTTGATGTGATTCATCCCTCAGTATCAGAGGGGGGCAATATTTTTATTTTGAGTAGTTTTTCAATTGATTAATTATGTTTTCTCTGTATTAAAATTAAACAAAGTGGAGCACAATTATTTTTCAACTTAGTAAACTACATATAAATTCAAGCTTCGGCTTCATCACTGGCTGCAGCCATGTCGCTAATTAAACACCTGGTATTAGGCAAGCTGCTAATTCACGTTCACATGATTTAGCTCATAAATAGCATACAGTACCTTCAGCACCCTGCAGATGGCGATATCGCCTCATCCGCCCAACAAATTAGCCGTGGTAGATAAAGATGCCGACTTGTCATGCACAATCACAATGTAATGAGTAACGGTAAGCATCTGTTCAAATGTAGTGGAGTAAAAAGTACATATATTCAATCAAAAATGTAGTCAAGTAAAGAGTAAAAGTTGCTTATATTTTTGATACTCAGTACAAGTACAAAGTAGCCAAAAAAATACTTAAGTAAAGTAACGAAGTCCATTTACTCAAGTACTTTACACCACTGCTTTTAGCTGAATACTAGTATCTTGCAAAATGACTAGTAAAATACTACGTACTCTCATCATGACAAAGACACTTGTGAAATATTTGAAAAAGAATTCAAATATGACAGGAGGGCTAATAATTTTGTATTCAGCTGTATATCGTATCGCATCAAATATGTGGTTAGAACTCATACGAGGATTTTTTTTCATGTAACTGCACTAACAGATTATATCCACAGCCATAGTTATTAATAGAATGCTTATCTGCTGCCTTTCTATATTTGCTTGATTCAGGAGTGGTCTGGAAAGCACTTTATCACATGCAGAAGAGGAGCAGTGTGTGCTGGGAGAGGTGGAGTGTTTGGAGAAAACCCTGCTGAAGCGCAAAGCTGAGCTCAGAGAGGCTGACCGACGGCTGCTGGAGGCTGACACACAGCTCAAAAACACTCAAACCAAGGTCTGACATGACTGCTTCTCACTTTTAGGGGAGCCACACTATTAACTTAAAAGGGTTTCCACACAGAAGCCAATTATAAAGTAATATATGCAAATGACATATGTGAGATACAAGATGCAAATGACATATGTGAGATACAAGTTCATTTTTGGATTTCACATACAGTCAAATTTATTAGCCCCCCTGAATTATTAGCCCCCTGTATATTTTTCCCCAATTTCTATTTAAACAAAATAGTTTTAATAACTAATTTCTAATAACTGAGTTCTTTTGTCTTTGCCATGATGACAGTACATAATATTTTACTAGATATTTTTTTTTGCTTAAAGTTACATTTAAAGGCTTAATTAACTAGGTTAATTAGGCAAGTTGGAGTAATTAGGCAAATCATTGTATAAAGAAGGTTTGTTCTGTAGACAATCGAAAAAAATATTGCTTAAGGTGGCTAATAATATTGACCTTAAAATCGTGTTTAAAAAATTAAAAAACATAAATAGAAATATATACTGTAGAACATATAGACATATATAGAAAAAATATAATAGGAAGTACTGTGAAAAAATCCCCGCTCTACTAAACATAATTTGGGAAATATTTAAAAAAGAAAACAAACAACAGCTTGGATGTAGTCATCTTCTCTTTGTTATGAGCTTTTTGTGCAGCCAAATATTTGTTCAAAAGGATAGCTTGACTGTATTTAAACTACTTCAGACTATCTGAAAATCTAATGCATGTGTGTTTTCAGACTGAAGAAACCATTCAGCACTATAATGAGGCCAAAAAGAGAATGGAAGAGACGGAACGAGAGCTGGCAGAGATCGAAAAGAGAGCTCAAGACAGCGGCAAACTTCTAGTGCAAAGCAAACAACAGCTGAGGTAAACACTACTACCAACCACACCAACGTAGGCTCATTCTGAAAATGTAGCTCACAGTATATACATTTCTGGAGATCGCGAATTATGTAGCCAGAGGTACGTATGGCTGCATTTAGTCTTTAAAACGAATGCTACGAGGCGGTATGACGGCGTTCCTTTTCGCGCTTACCAGCTGACCGCTTACCTCCGTAAGGATGGCTTTCCCGCTGTTACCAGTTTGTCCAGTGGCACGTCGGCGGACTTGTAATGTGGAGTGGAGTTGACTGCGACAACGGGGTTCAAGTCTGGTGAAGAATGGTTTCAGAAAGCAGGTAAGACAAAAACAAAAGGCAAAAACTAAAACAAACAAGTAAATAACAGGGTGAGAATGTGGTAAAATCAGAAAATGGGGTAAAAGTCAGGCTGCTGACTTTCTTTTTCTGGATTGCTTTTGAAAACACTGTCGGTTGGGTTTAGTGAAGGAGGAGGGTGGGTCAGTCAATCGATCGGTCAGTCACTCAGTTGACCGCGATCTCTGGTGGATTTACGCAAGAAGAGCAGTCACGAATGGCACTCTCGCGAGAAATTTGAGATCTCAAAATGTGTACAAATTCTGGTGAATTCACGAAAACAAAAACCTCCTGGGGCGTATTTGGCGCTCTCCGGAAATGTATACAGGGGAACATTTTCAGAATGAGCCTGGGTTGAACTACACATTCAAAAATCTCATTTCCATTCTGAATCCTTCTGAAAGTTGCTGTGTTTAAGTAATTAAAGACTTCCATTCCGAAAGTTACGTTTACTATGGAAGTCAATGGTTACAGGTTTCCAGCTTTCTTTAAAATTTCTTCTTTAGTGTTTAACAGAAAAAAGTAACTCAAATGTTTGAAACAAGTAAAGGGTGAGTAAATGATGACAGAATTTTCAGTTTTGGGTGAACAGGGTATATGCGGAGCTAGTGTTTCTTCCCATACTGATAAATATCCGGTGAGTGGTTAATGTGACTTTTTTCCATATTATACGGTTCCTTTTACAGCATCAATGTTGTAATGTAATTAAAATACAATCAAATAAATAGACTTTGGCATTCATTTAGTTGCTCAAGCGTAAAACGAGACAAAAAGCTCCATTGAATCTACTAAGGTAAATAAATGTTCATATTTTAAAGACATGGCGGGGAAAATGTAATTTAATGCAGTGCTTCTTGTACAATCTGAGACCCACTTTATATCGGATATCACTCAGCCAATGGAGATCGCTGATTTTTAAAGAAAACAGACCTTAAATGTGCCGATTTTGCAATGGCATACAGTTCAGTGCTTGACCCAGTGCTTAACCCAGGTTATTGACAAATTAAAAGTCCTTTAGCATACGTCGGCATATACCCTGCTATACCTTTAACAACTGCATAATGATAAAATCTAAAAGTCTTTTACTGAAAAAAATAAAAAATCTAATAGCAAAAATGAGGATATGTAAATGTCCTGCTGCAGGAGTCTTCAAGAGGCGGTTACAGAGATGCAGAAAAGGAAAGAGGACAAGGACCGCAATCTACATGATGCTGAGGAGGTCCTTGCATGTCAGGATACAAAGTTTCAAGAAGTTAGCAGAAAGCTGGAGAGAGCGACTGAGAGGTGCTGCAAAAATCAAATACAAGAAAAGTGATGGATGCTTGGAATATTACCATCATTATTTTGGAAAAATCACCAATGCATAAATCCTCTTTTTTACTGTTTTATATGCATTTATAATAACATTTTAACTTGCTCTGTTAAGTTACATTTACATGGACACCAATACTCCGATTTTAATATGATCAAGACAATACTCTGATTAAAAGTCCACCATGTAAACAGTGATTTTTTGATTACCTTAATTCGACTAAAGTCATAATGGCATAATTTTACTCACATTATTTAAGTGCAGTACAGACATGTAAACACTGCAATTAAAAGATTACTTTCATGTAGAACTTTTCGCCGCATTTTGTGACAATATATTATGGCTGTTTGACACTATTCTGTGCACCTACCGAGTCAGTAAAGGACCAAAGACACCTGCATGGTGAAATGCAGATGTTTTTTCTTTCCATTCAGCGTGCGGTATCAAATTCCATTGAAACAACACTCTTTCACCAGTCCTTACTTCTTATACGCATCCAATAAAACTGTCACAGGGGCATGTATGAAATGTTCCTAAATGTAAGTGAAAGTGCCGAACTGCAATTAAAGTTGAAACATTAAAGTTGAAACACCCAAAATTGCATGAAATGTGGATAGATTGGTGACGCAATGACGTCAATCGAACTATGTGTTATAACATGTAATCATGAAAGAAACATTCAAAAACAACTTATGTAAACACCCTAATCATATTATTGTTTTATTCAGATTAAGGCAAATCATTAGATTACTGATGTCCATGTAAATGTAGTCAGTGTTACTATCAATGTCAATTTTTCTGTGGAGGTTCCATTTTGTATATTTGTAATTCAAGCTTCAATAATAAAAATAATTAAATAAATAAGATACAAATAAATAACAAAAGTGCTCCAAACATCTCTGAATGTGAGAAACTTCTTTTCACTGAACTGTCTGTCTGTGTCTTGTATTTATAGACTGGAAATTTCTGAGAAAGAACTCAGAGAGACCCAGAGCATGGAGGTGAAACTGTTGCAGAGCTGCAGAGAGATGGAAAGCAGCCTAGCACAGCGCAAAACACAACTGGATGAAGTCAACACTCAGGTAACACTGCTGTGATAAAAACTGTTTCTTGAGCAGAAAATCAGCATAAGATTGGAGTAATAGTTTCTGAAAATGTATTTATGTTATCACAAGAATAAATAACATTTTATAATATCTAAAAACAGATTGGCTGCATCTAAAATCACATACTTCCATACTATATAGTATGCTCAAATCAGTATGCGAGCCGAGTAATATGTCCAAATTCATAGAATTCGAAAAACAGTATGCGAGAAGTACCTGGAAGACCTACTACTTCTGGCGAGATTCTGAAATGCGCATCCGATGGACACTACGCTATCCCATGATGCACTGCGAGGGAATACATGAATAGGATTTGATCCAAATTGTGCCATTTTGGTGACTTTCGCTTTTAAATTCAAATGAGATTGTGCTCTTTTTAAAATAGGGCAGCGCTACAAACTACAAACTGCTTCTCACTCAGGGCTGTCCATGCTAATGAGGGAGAGATTGTCACTAATGGGTGGGGCTTTCCCCCTCTGATGACATGTAGAACAGAAGAATGTCAATCAAAGTGTTTCTGCAGACTGTTTTTTCAAGTGTGATTATAACCATTATATGCTGGCTATATTCACACACTGTTGCCTCACAACTGTGCTTAAACCACTTTTGCATAATAGGTCCCCTTTAAAATATAAACAATTTTAAAATCTGATCCCAGTTTTTTGAACAGTAGTGTGTAAATGAAAAGTATTGCATTGTGTGTGTTGTGCAGGTGATGTTGCAGCAGAAGGAGCTGTCTTTGCTGGACAGAAAGCTGGAGCAGTGGAAACGGGAAGAGGAAGTGTTGAGAGTTAGTGTGGAGCAGCACAGGCAGGCCCTGCTGCATGTGCTCAGACAGGGAGAGGAGGATGCGAAACTCCTGCAACAGCGTGTTCAGGTTTTACACATGTGCTTGATATTAATGCAATATTCTTATAACAAATACGTACTTGATTGAATATTAATTGTGGATATGTGCAGGAGCTCCGTGTGGATGTGCATTCTTTGGCCGTGCAGAAGGGAGAGCTGGACTCTCAGCTGTCTGAGAGGAAAACCAGACTGGCACAGTTTAAGAAAGACCAGCGGCAGGAAGAGGAAACCCTGCAGAAACTTCGCTCAGCCATCAAAAACCACAAAGCAGGTATGATACAGTAAAATGGCCAGTCTGGCATGTAATCATCTATCTAGACCAGAAATGCCCATGGTAACCTTTGATTTGGCCCACCATCCCATCTGAGAAGAGAGGGAGAATGATAGGGATAGTTTAGAGGCTGTCATTTCTAATGTAATGTAGCTATTTGTTTGTTTGTTTGTTTGTTTGTTTGTTTGTTTGTTTTATTGCTAAGCTACATGTACATAAAATGTACATTTAAATGTACATACTGTCACCTCACAGATAGAGGATAGTCCAGCAACATCAGTGAGCAAATGAAGGCAAAGGCAGATTCTACTTGACTAATGTATTCAGCATTGAAGTCCACTATGCTATAAATGTGATTGTTTGTTTTTATTGAAATATATAATAAAAAATTTAAATATATTATAATAAAAAAATATTATATATATATATATATATATATATATATATATATATATATATATATATATATATTTATTTATATACTGTAGTAGTTAATATAATTTAAAGTAATGCTTTCAATTTATTTTTTAAATATTATAAAATAAGTTAGGAAATGACCTATGGCAACTTTTGTGTAATATAGTTTGGTATATTTACCATAGGCCCATGTGTCTCAATGATATTTAGTTCTAACCCTTTATACAAAAATGTTCATACCGATCTAGTCAGTGGAGATCAAAGCTAGAGAATAGATTAAAATGACCTTAGGTGAAACAATCAAACAAACAACCTTGTGGCATTTATTGCTTTTTTAGGTTAAGTTGATATTGTGATGATGCTTTTTAAAATACAATCACTTATTGTGTAAAATAATTAAACAATTATTTAATTATATATTAATTGTACAGTTGAAACCAGAAGTTTACACACACTATAAAAAGACACATAACCATGTAAAAGAAAGTCAGATGTTAATGTGACTAAACTTTTTCTCTTTTAGGTAAGTTAGGATTATCACATTTGTTTCTGTTATGCTTAATAGCAGAATAAAGAGAGAGGTATTTTTTGAGAAATTGTTATAACTTTTCCTGAAAGTCAAGTTTACATACAATAAACTTATTATGCCTCTGAAAAAGCTCAGATGATGGTGTCAAGGTTTTGGAAGTTTCTGATTGGCTAATTGACAACATTTGAGTTAATTGGAGGCACAACTGTAGAATAGTATTTAAGGAAAACCTCAAACACACTTCTTCCTTGTGTGACAACATGGGAAAATCAACAAGCCAGAATCAACACAAAAGCCAGATTACAATTTGCTAAATTACACTAGAAAAAGTCATGTCCTGTGGTCTGATGGAACTAAGATTGAACTGTTTGGCCATAATGACCAGTGTTACATTTGGAGGACAAAGGGGAAAGCTTACAAGCCTAGGAACACCATCCCAACTGTGAAGTATGGGGGCAGCAGGATCATGTTGTGGGGCTGTTTTGCTGCAGGAGGGACTGGTCCACTTCACAGTATAGATGGCATCATGAAGAAAGAACATTATGTAGAAATACTGAAGCAACATCTCAGCCAGGAAATTAAAACTTGGCCACAAATGGGTCTTCTAAACAGACAATGACCCTAAGCATACTGCCAAATTAGTTAAAATGTGCTTTAGGGACAACAAAGTGAATGTTTTGGAGTGGCCATCACAAAGCCCTGAATTCAGTGCTATAAAAAATTTGTGGGCAGAGTTGAAAAAGCTTGTGCGAGCAAGACAGCCTACAAATCTGACTCAGTTACACCAATTCTGTCAGGAGGAATGGGCCAAAATTCCTTCAAACTACTGTGAGAAGCTTGTGGAAGGATACCCAAAACATTTGACCAAAGTTATACAGTTTAAAAGCAAACCTAAAAAAATACCAAAGAAATGTATGTAAACTTTTGACTGTCTAGAAATTAATAAAATATTCTCAAAAAAAATCTCTCATATTTCTGGCATTTAGCAAATGTAAATGATTTAGGTAATCCTAACAGACCTAAAATAGTAAACATTTAGTATGATTTACCATCAGACAATTTTTAAATAAATGGTTATGTTCTTTTTTTTTAGAGTGTATGTAAACTTCTGGTTTCAACTACATGTATAAATAACTGTATTGATCCTGCTCTCTAAAACCGCCTCAATGTCTAATGTTGCCCCTTGGAAAAATTAATTGCCCACCACTGGCAATAGCATAATAGCACCGCTTGGGTAGGCGGGTGAAAGGTAGTAAGGCTTCACTTGATTTGTGAAACTTGGATAAACAAATTAAAGCCTAAGTATGCAACACACAAATGCTTGGAACATAAATAAATTTAGTTTATTGCACCTCTCTACTATGTGGATTATTGCATATGATATGTTCTGCAACCCTAAAGTACATTAATTTGACAAAATATTCATATGACGTTAATTAATATTACTCTGTAATTAACAATTATACTGTAACAATTGCATAAGTAAATGCTTGTTGTAAAAAAATGTGTCAAAGTGGAAAAAATCTGTAAATTTTGTACATTTTTAGATAAACTATAGTGAGAAACATAATTAATGTTCATATGTGGAATGTGTGTGTGTTCAGAGCTGGCACGCATGTTGGAAATGATCCAGTTGGAGACTGGAGAATTAGAGGGTGTGAAGCTTCAACATAACCAGAAACTGGAGCAACTAGAGAAGAGTCAGGAAACTCTTCTACAGGTTAGCCCTGAACACTACACCGGTGCTTTCTGTGTTTAATGCAAGACTGGAAGTGAGAAGTTAAGTTAACCTGTGTGTGTCCACTGCTCAGGTGCGTGTGGAACTGCAGTGTGTGCAGCAGGAGCTTCAGGAGCAGCGTGGAGAGGCTGAAAGACAGATGGAGAAAGAGAGAGTAGAGCTACAATCACTCCAGCAGAAGAGCCTCCACCTGCAACAGCAAACAGAAGCAGCAGTTCAAGAGAAGAGCAGCCTGCAGGAACTGTGTCGAAATCTGGAGGCCCGACGCACACATGCTCAGAGGTACTGAAGGAAACAATTCAATTATTTGTCATTAGGGCTGTGCAAGTTGACAGTATATATTGTATGGACAAAATAAAAAGTCTATCTTTCCATATAATGCTTTATCGTTTATTTAGTGCTGTCACCATATACATTGTTTAAATGAAAAACTTTTATATTAACACGTTTTGGCCTCCAGATTCTTCAGTTCAAACATGCTGCTTATATACAACACATACACTTCAGGGCTCGAAATTGCGACCATTTTGGTCGCATATGCGCCCGAAATTTAATCTATGCGACCTCATAATATATTTGGGAGCATTTGTGCGACTGCATATGATGGTTGTAGTGCGACTTGTTTCGATTTTTTTTCTAAAAACGTGCTGAATCGGACTTCCCTGCCGCTATATTGGTTCATATCAGCTGTCAATCACTCAAGGCTTTCCGCTGTCAGATAACAGGGAGCTTATAAGCGCCAGCCGAGATCAATCGAGTGTTTTTGGAGAAGGTGCCCGAATCTTGATGCGTTACATTCACTGCGTGTTCAGCGCAAATGTCCCCTAAATGTAACACTGTACACATCATCGCCAAAGAAGCTCGCCTTTACTTTAAACTGAATCTGCGGCTCATAACAAAGAACGGTATTTGCGCCGGTGGTCATCACGAGAATCCTGCTCTGCCCCGCTCATTTATTGGGTCGGCTGACGCCTGCTTTTTTCCACAAACACAGAAAAATGAAAATCAGCTCATAACGAGACTGAGCATTTAAAATGACACAAACCGAAGCCAAAACTTTTAAAGATTGGTAGAAGTGAGACTTTTACTTTCTTTTGTCCGTTCTTTCTTGAGATGTATATTATTTTTCTATTTACTGATGACTGCTTTGCAGCTTTCAGCATTGGATTGAATGATTTATTATAATCTTACGTTTGTTTTGTAGCAGAAATATTATTTATTAAATTGACATGCATATAAAAACAATAGTGCAAAATAAATATTTCTTACTGCAAAGCTTCATTTTTGTTTGATGCAAACCATAAATTTATTTTTCATAAAGTAACAGCAGGACCTTTTACAGTACATAACTCGCATTCAAGCACATTCAGGGCAGCAAGATCATGAGAAATGTAATTCATTGTTAGTATTGTCATCATCATCATCATTAATATTTTATAATTATTAGACATTCATTTTGGAATTATTGCACAGATATCAATAAGTCATCACAGCATTAGTTAGATAGTTGTTTCTGGTTTTTGTTAGTCCTGATTGATGTTGTTTTCAAATACAATAAATCCCTTAATATACAATTTGCAGTGGTGCTCATTCATTTTTGGTGGGTGCTCCTAAATTTTTTCTGGTGCTCCTAAATTTTTTCTGGTGCTCCTAAATTTTTTCTGGTGCTCCTAAATTTTTGAAGTTGGGAGCACCGGTGCTACCAAGTAAAAAAGTTAATTTCGAGCCCTGCACTTAATACACTTCATTAAACATGTACACAGTAACATCACCTTTGTGCTATA
Organism: Danio kyathit; assembly: GCA_903798195.1. Taxonomy (NCBI): domain Eukaryota; kingdom Metazoa; phylum Chordata; class Actinopteri; order Cypriniformes; family Danionidae; genus Danio; species Danio kyathit. Next base: position 73,499,954 of record LR812523.1, on the reverse strand, counting down.
TAACTGCATGTTAACTATGTTTATATATACTAACTTTACCTGTTAAAAGCTATTATTAGTCACTAGTTAATAAAAGTTATTTGTAACTAATAAAGCTATGGTAACTAATAACCTTAACTTTTCGAATTTGATTGAAATGCAGTAATGTGCACCTTTTGTAAAGCTGCTTTAAAACAATACTTATTGAATTGAATATATCTTGTACTGTAGACTTGGTGTTTCATTCTTATGGTTTAGCTGGTATGCATTGCTGTGGTTTCAGGTGTTTGGAAGCAGCAGAGACGAGGACCAGTGAAGCAGAAACTGAGCTTCTCAGAGTACAGGCAGAGCTGAACAAACTACAGCAGGACCAGAAACAAGCACAAGACCTGCATCAGGAGATCAGCAGAGACACCGCAGCTATGCAAAAGCGGCATGAGGGTATCTACTCAAATTTAACATCAGCTCTTTCCATGCACTCTGGAAATAAATAAATTGAAATGATTGTTTGTAACCCACAGAGGAACTGAGCAAACTCAAAAAACAGCTAGTGGACTCTCAGACTCTGGTGGATGAGGTTAGAGAGGTGAGTCTGACATTCATTTCATTTTCCTTCAGCTTAGTCACTTATTTATCAGGGGTCACCACAGCGGAATGAACCGCCAACTATTCCAGCATATGTTTTGAGCAGTGGATACCCTTCCAGCTGCAACACAGTACTGGGAAACACCCATAAACCCTCACATTCACACATGCACTCATACACTTTGGCCACTTTTTGTTTCCCAATTCACCTATAGCACATGTCTTTGGACTGTGGGGGAAACTGGAGCACCTGGAGTAAACCCACGCCAACACGGGGAGAACATGCAAACGCTACACAGAAATGCCAACTTGCCCAGCTGGGACTCGAACTAGTGACCTTTTTGCTGTGAGGTGACAGTGCTAACCACTGAGCCATCGTGCCGCCTGAGTCTGACATAAACAGAAAAAAATTATTAAAAAGCTGCACTTAAACATTGTATATAATGAAAGACCCTATAAAAATACTGTGTTTATTTCCAGTTGCTGAAACAGCATAGCAAAAGTGTTTCTCTTGTCTGTGTTTAGGAAGGGAAGTCTGCGAGACGGCAGTGGGAAGAGCTTGTGAGGAAACAAAAAGAGCAAAAGGCTGAGCTGAAGGAGAAAGAGGAGAAGATCAGGAGGAGGCAACAAAAGATGGAGCGAATGGAGGAGCAGCTGCAGGAGCTCAAGGCGGAAATATCTGTGAAACAGGCACAGCTTGAAGACCATGAAAAGGTGAAGTGTTGCATTGTGTCATCTGACAGCATTCCATCTAAATTCTATGCTCAATTACAGCCCTCCATTGAATGGTTACTCTATAATCAGGGTTCCCACGCTTGCACACTTTTCGTCCAATTTGACATGCTTTATCTTTACAGAGCATTGTGTTCTGCGTCCTGATTGGCTGTAGACCACTGTCAATCAATCTCCTCTGTGCCGTGTCTCCTGTACAGTACAGAATGCGTTCAGCTTGCCAAATTGACATAAATCTTCGATCGCTAGCAGTGTGACTCTGAAGTGCAGTACTGTATGTTTGCAAGTTTTCTCCCCACAATGTCGACAAAACGTTCTGCACCGTCAAAGGCACCTGCAGTTCCACACAAAAGGCAGAGGAAGATGCTAACCATTGCACAAAAAGTTGAACTTCTGGACATGCTAAAGGAAGGTAGAAGTTACGCGGCTGTAGGGCGCCATTACGGAATAAATAAATAAAGATCAAATGGTTTTGATCTTTAGTTTCATTCTATAATAGTGGACATGTTTTTCTATGAAAGTTTGACTTTGAGAGTGTTTAAACAAGAGAGAAAAGTTTGAAAATGTTAATACCTGTCTTAGAAAAGTGTATAAAGTGTGTAGTGAGGGGTTTTACAGCCTTATAACATCTATAATAATTGTAAAAAATAAAGCGGACTACTTCGCGGATATCGCCTATTGTGGGTTATTTTTAGAACGTAACTCCCGCAAATAACGAGGGACCACTGTACTTAAAATTACTTGAATTTCAGACATATGAATTCAAGGCCTGCAACGTACTTAAAAACAAACACAGGTCCTTGAAAGTGCTTGAATTACATTTGAAATTAAATTTGTTTATGGTTTTATTTCAACAGTTTTCAGAACAAAACTACATAGAAATGAAAAATCTTAAATTGAAATCATGTACAACACTGACCAGTAATGTAATGTAGTGCAGTGGTCCTCAACCACTGAGCCAATTGAATCCAGGTCAATTCTAGGCTGTACAAGAAATCAATAATTATTTCCGTTCTATTTATCTTTACTTATCTTTTATTCTGAAAAATTTTTACCAGGCTGCGATAAAAATGTTAATCGTTGACCAGTCCACGGTAGTAAAAAGGTTGAGGACCACTGATGTAGTGAATTTGACTAATTTATATTATAAGTTATTTGAACGTAACTTTTCAAAAAGTCAAAATTTTAGTAAATTACTCTTTTTAATGTAAATATTTGGGGTATGAATTGCAAAGGTGCTTGATTTAAAATTAATGGTGCTTTAAAAAGTCCTTGAAAGTCCTTAAATCTGCCATTTATGAAAGTGTGGGAACCCTGATAATGGACTTCTTTCCAATCTCAGTTTTCATCTTATAAATATACCATCATATGTGTATACAACAAACTCATTTATACACGACCATAGTGTTGTATTGGATTAAAAGTGTTGGTACCTTATCCGTTTGCATTATTTTTATGTTTGGATTTAGAAGATATAAATGACAGTGTGGATGCTTAGCAAACTAGGGGTCATTGCATAAGCTTCATAGACAGTTAGCCACAAGTTTTTGTTGTGAAGAACGACCGAATCTTTTAATCCAAAAAGCAACACTGATTACATTTACATTTGTTCATTTAGCAGACACTTTTATTCAAAGAGACTTAGAAATGGGAATAATAGAAGCCCGTCAAATCACCAGAGAACAACATGTAGATGCTGTGACAAGTTTCAGTTAATTTAACATTGTATAAATAAATTGTTTTTAACATTCATTTTAAAAAGCCATTTTCTTTTCATTTATACTACAAAATGGCATAGAATTGTGCATAAGTATGCAATAGGGGACACACCTAATGTTGGTATTTAAAGGGTCACTAAACACCAAAGCACATTTTTTGAGCTGTTGACAGTCATATATGTGTCCCACGCTGCTATAAACACTATTAGGACACATATATTGCACTAAAAAGTGAAAATTAGTTGTTTTTGCGTTATTTTGAGCAAATTCGTTCTTCCGGTTTGAAACTAACTTTTAAAGCTACGTCACTGCCATGAGATACTTAGGTGTAAATCCAGAGTGGAGAGTGGCTGTCTGTCTTTTCCAGAACATTCTGACGTATGTGGGTGTGCGGCATTAATTCATGACAAAGACGTGCTTCAAACCAATCAGCGCGCTCTATTGTGTATGACGTGAAACTTCATTAATATGCATGATAGCTCCGGAGACTGTTTACCTGTTTACACTGTACAGACGGAAGAGAGAGGCCACGTTGTGTTGCCAAAACAAGTGAAAGAACAAGAATTTGGAGACAAGAGTCATCGGTTTTGCGTTTATTAGTGTGCTGCAACAAGGTTTTGTTTTCATTTTCCCTCTATGAGAGAGCTGCTGGACTCACATGTGGATTACAGTGCACGCAACACGCCACAGAAACGCGTTTGTAAGGAACATTTTTTACCCGAGAGCTTTTCGCATCTGGAAATGGTGAAATCCGGATTTGTCGCTCGTCTCCTTTTTGTCCTGTCGCTACAGATTAGGAAAGTGTGTGCGATCAGTGCTCTTTGTTTAACCCAGATTACACGGTAAGTTAGTCGTGTCTTCAGCAGTGCTCTTTCAGTTTTTAAAGACATACCTCAGTCAAAATGATTTAGTTACTAAGTTTACAGTATGTTAATATCACTGCAATATTACAGTACAATATTATCGACTGAAAGATCCGCTGTAAATGCTGCTCTCTGAGTGTAAACATATAAACACAAACTATTCCCGTCGTGCAGGATTTTCGCCGCATTTTGTGACAGGATAGCCTATACAGACACGGCTTTCTGACGCTACCTACCTACCGAGTACATAAGTTACAGAGAAATGCGGAGGATTTTTTTTCTCTCATTCGCCATGCTGTATCAAATCAGCCTCTCTCTGTTTGTTTTGCCTGTGAAACTAAGCGCGCGCCCAAATGGAAACGCCCTTCTATGCATATCTTACCCTCTTTCCCTCCCCCGACACTCCCACACTCCCAGAGCTGGACACGCCCAACTTTCCTGACTTTTTTCAAAACAGAGGTGTGAAAACACCCTGCTGAGACAGGGGGTTTCGTGGCCCTTTAAAACCATCAAACCAGCCTCACCCATAACCCAAAAAGACCCTCCCTTTTCGATATAACCGCTATAGTAAGACGCCCCTTACTGCTGATTAATGTTATTTGGAACTCGGTCCGAACCTGTGGTCAAAATATTACTTAGTGTACCTTTAAAGTCTGCATCGTACTATGATTCAGTTCTTAGAGAAACGGAATATTAAATGTTTGAGTTTTGAGGTAATCGTGTTTGTGTTGTGTGTGTGTAGCTGATGAGGGTTCAGCAGCAGCAGAGCACTGATCTGGAGCAGCAGCTCAGACTCAAGGAGCAGAAGCTGCAGGCAACAGAGAAATCTCTGGTCCTGAAGCTGGAACGCATGGAGCAGATGACGGTTGCTGCAGCAGACCTGGACCTGCAGGGGGAGTACAAGCACTGCACTGCACTACAACAGCAGGTGGATCAACTGGGTGAGCTGGGTGTGTGCGCAACATTACCACATGATCCCTGTGTTCAGCCTGGTGAGTGGGGAGCTGCATGTCTTTGAATACTGAAGTCTATATGTGTGTGTGTGTGTTCAGAGCAGGAGCTGTGTGAGCGGGACGCCAGACTCCAGCAGGCTTTTAAAGACACCCATCGCCTGCAGGAGACTCTGCTGTCTGAAAAGACTAACCACAGCCACACAAATAGGTCAAACCTGCAGAGAGTGGAAAAGGTGATTGGCTGAGGGATTCTTAAGTAGAGCACTTGCAATTTTTGGGTTTAGCATTTTCTGTTTTCATTTCAGACTGAAAGTATTTCATGTAGTCATTTCATAGTCTTTATTAATATTTCATATTAGCTTGGTATGTTTTAGAATTAAGTCTGTCATTTTTAGTCATTCTATGGTATTTATTTTATAGCTTTATTTAAATTTTTCAGGTTTCATTATAAACTTTTAATATAACGTTTCGTCAATATGTGCATCCCAAATTGCATACGTATACACTATTCTATGTCATTTTGTAGTATAAATAATGTAAGTAGTGCATTCACACTGAAAACTCTAAACAGATTAAGTGCACTTTAAATAACCGGCTGATGCACTTATTCAACCGTTAAAAGAAGTGTGGAATGTTGGACATTTAACACACTCAACAGCAGCCGCTTTAGGGGCGGAGCTATCGGGCACTGATGTTGGATTATTTTATTTATTTTGGATTGTGAAAGCAAAATTCTCCTACGAGATTGATTATGCCGCCTCCTGATGGTGAATGCAGTTATACTCATGGCAGGTATTATTTGGTAGTTTAGTCATTTATTTCAGTAATTTGGCAACCGACAAACGTCTGCAGGGAAACGGTTTGAATTTCCGCTTAGTAAAAAAACTGTTAGTGTTCCATTTGGGACGACACTACATTCTTATACTATGCTGTTGAGTGTGAAAGTGCATAAGTACATAGTACATACAGTTGAAGTCAGCATTATTAGCGCCCTTGTTTATTTTTTCCCCAATTTCTGTTTAACGGAGAGAAGATTTTTTCAACACATTTCTAAACATTAATAACTCATTTCTAATAACTGATGCTGGGTCATTTGGCATTTCTTTGTGGAATTTGCATGTTCTTCTCGTGGGTTTCCTCCAGGTGCTCCGGTTTCTCCCACAGTCCAAAGACATGCGCTATAGGTGAATTGAATAACCTAAATTGGCCGTAGTGTATGTGTGTGAATGTGAGCGTATATCGGTGTTTCCCAGTATTGGGTTGCAGCTGGAAGGGTATCCGCTGCGTAAAAACATATGCTGGATAAGTTGGCAGTTCATTCTGCTGTGGCGACTCCTGCTTAATAAAGAGACTAAGCTGAAAAGAAAATTAATGAATAAATTAACCTTATTGTAAAGTGTTACCAAAATAGTTTTAATATATTTTATTTGTTTAATTAATACATTTTTATTTATTAATTGTTTTGATTTTATATTTTATTGCTTTTCATTTGTTATAACAACAACAAAACAACTAATTACAAAACACACAAACTTACAGCATAAATGGTCTCGTACATTCATATGTGGTAGTCAACGTATAAAAAAAAAAAAAAAATATATATATATATATATATATATATATATATATATATATATATATATATATATATATATATATATATATATATATATATATATATATATACAATCAGAATTATTAGCCCCCCTGTTTATTTTTTCCCCCAATTTCTGTTTAACAAAGAGATGATTTTTTTCAACACATTTCTAAGCATAATAGTTTTAATAACTTATTTCTAACAACTTATTTATTTTATGTTTGCCATGATGACAATAAATAATATTTGACTAGATATTTTTCAAGACACTTCTATACAGTTTAAAGTGACATTTAAAGGCTTAACTAGGTTAATTAGGTTAACTAGGCAGGTTAGTGTAATTAGGCAAGTTATTGTATAACGATGGTTTGTTCTGTAGACTATCGGGAAAAAAAATTACCATAAAGGGGCTAATAATTTTGACCTTAAAATTATTTTTAAAAAATTTAAATCTGCTTCTATTCTAGCATAAATAAAACAAATGAGAAGAAAAAAATATTATCAGACATACTGTGAAAATTTCCTTGCTCTGTTAAACATTATTTGGGAAATATTTGAAAAAGAAAAAAATTCAAAGGGGGGCTAATAATTCTGACTTCAACTGTATATAAAAACATTTTTAATATAATGTTTAATGCATTTATTTTTGTTTAAATACTTCACCATAAGCATATTTTATTTAGTTGACTGAGCAGCATTTTTAATTTAATCTTATACAATAAAAACAAACCATTTTGAATAGTTTTAATATAAGTTATTATAATATTAACATTATAAAACGTATTCGCCTGATTTTTGCCAATTGTAAGACTAGTGGCACTAAAATAACATGAAAAACTAGGATGAATGAAGGCATATATAAAGGTGCAGTAGGTGATCTGCCTAAATGCTAACTGGTTAGCATAATATCTTTCAAATACAATCCCTCCCCTGCTGTCCAAAGCCACACCTCCTGAAATCGCAAATGCGCACATTAAAGATTTTTATTATTATTTTATTATTATTTCAGACCCATCTCCTGTTTTGATATTTCTCCTAGAAAACTCCTGTAATTCCACCCCCACACAAACCCTATCCTCAGCTTTTTGGTATAGTAAACTTTGGTATAGTATTGTGAGGTGTCGCAGACATGGTATCGGTTGTCGTGAACTATGCCACATTACACGAGAAGAAACGATTGAATCTTGTGTCACGACGGCCATTTGTCGTTTACGAATCCCCACGACACTCTGCGTCAAAGAAATCGTGCTGAAATCGTGACAAATTTGTGTGATCTGACCTGGGCTTTAGACAAATGTTGGCAGGTATGATGCAAGGATTGCTGGTCTTACTCTCTCACACGATTTGTCATCCAAAAATTACTGTATGCTTAGTGTTTGGCCGGCGTGCAGGAATTACACTTCTTACTAAGCCATACTTGCATGCTATTTCAGAACGTACATTCAGAGTAGCGGTAATCAATATAGGGAGCGAGTCACAGGCTGTCGTTGTTCAAAAAAGAACCAATGTGAATCTAAAACCATCTTCAGCTCAGTAAAGCAGGCTAGGGGGAATAGCGCTATTTACTTATGTTTTGTTGTTAAACAGAATAAAAATCTACATTATCGATGCAGTAAAAGGTTCCTTTTGAAACTGAAAATAGTCACATCAATCTTTCGCCTGAAGATTTCAGTGGTTGAACAACACTTCTGTGCATATAACTAGGCCCATACTGAATTTGCGCACACAGAAATCCGCAGATTTCCGCACCGATTTAGCCCTTAATTGAGTCTATGTATTTACTTGTGTAAATGTGTGTAAATTTATATTTATTCAGTTTTTAAATTAGTATCACTAATATTATTGTGATATAATAATAGTACTATTAAAATGTCTGTACGGTTTATTTACAATACAGTTTATAAAGTAATATTTTCTGTCTTTAAGTGGATATATTATATAAGAGACTTGCTTTGTTTACCAAATAAGTGTTGCATTGTAAACATTAAATAAAAGTAAAAAATATATGAAATAAAAAATAATACCTTAAGTTTTCAGTTATGATACTCCAATCATTCCGCATAAATCCACAGATTTTTTTACTAAATTCTCTGCAGAAATAGCAAAAAATCAGGCGCTGCATATAACCCATTCGTAAAACATCCCAATCTACATCAGCTTTGCTAACTAAAATAGTTTTAAAATTGAACATTACCTGTCTAAAAGAAACACTTCAGCCATGGTGTCATCCTTCCTCCAGCGTGGAAGAGTACCTGCAATATTGATTCAGGATTTTAAAAGGTTTTGATTCAGCGTTTGATTTTACTGCTGTCACTTGCGTCGACATGATCGCGGGGATCTGCGTGAACAGAGGTGCAAATCTACATTTATTGACAGACAGTTTGGGCTACTTATCAGAATTTTGGGAATTGAAAATTTAATTAGTTGAACATTTTTTAGTCTTATGCCTTACCCAGAATATAAAAATACATATAAATACATTTAGATCATTTACTTTAATCAGTACTATTGAAATGTGAAGAGACTTTCAACCAGCACAACAACAAATGTTTCTGAAGACAATCACCTACTGCACCTTTAATAAAGCATTATCCAGTACTGTTAGTCTCTTAATATGACATTGTCATGAATTATTATATTGTGTTCTTTCAACATTCTTGTATTTGACAAAGTCTTTTTTGGTCTACTTCATCTCTAATATTTACTAACTAGAGCTTGTTTCAGGATCGTGTGCGTCTCCAGAGTGATCTGCTGACTATCGAAAGATCTGCTCAAGAAAACCACCAACAAGCCAGAACACTGCAAAAACAGCTCGGCACCATTTCCCAAGAGCTCCTCAACCTCAAAGACACAGTACAAACAGTAATTATCACCGCATATGAGCAGTAGATCTGCTGCAGAGACACAAATTGGCTCTACTTGTTCTGCAAGTTTTGGCTGGAGTGATTTCTGAAGCTCATGTGATGAGTTGTGTGGTTAGGGGCGAGCAGGAGAGAAGTGAATGACTGTCATGTGCTTCTCTCAGCTGCAGAAGCAGGAGGAGGAGAGCAGCAGTGCATTCTGGGAGATCAACCGCAGCACAGCGGAGCTCAAGACGCCCTCTAGTGCCTCCTCGGACAATGACAGCCTGAAAGAGAACCGGCCTGCTGTTACACTCTCCATGGGGAATCCAGCATACAACACTGAAGTCAGTCTTTCTTTTTAAGCTTTTATTCTTTATTCCCTGAAAAATCATTCCATTGAACTCGATATGTTGTCTCTAGCTCTCAAATCTTGTTTATGCTTTTGCATTATTTTAATCTAGTACATTTACAAACTGAGTATCAGTAATGCATCAAGAGCATAGATGCGGTAAACAGGTTAATGTGGATGATTTGCTGCTAACAGGATGAACAGTGGCGTGGAGAAGCTCTGAGAGAGAGACTGAGGCAGCAGGAGGACCACCTGAAGGTACAGCAACAAATATTAGGATCATTCAACTACAAATGATACATGTCAGCATAATAATAAAGCAGGGGTGTCCAGCCTTGCTTCTGGAGGGCTTCTGTCCTGCAGAATCTGATCAAATTAGTTCGAATTTAGTCTTCAGAATTTTAATCCTTAAAGATAAAAACAAGCAAGTATATATTGTGTTTAATAAATTTCTAAACGTAGACATCTTGGGCAAAAATTTGGACAGAAATGAATAACCTCATAGACTGCAATTACACATAGTCTGCATCAGAGTTGGGTGTAGCATGTTCCACAGTAAAGGCTCGTACACACCGGGACGCTTTTCGTTTGCGTTTATCGTCAGCGTTTTACGAGAGGTTTTTCCGAATTCAAACCCAATCTATTTTCACTGCCGTCGAGCAGAAGAGTTTGCGAAATCACTCCTTGACGTTAGATGGCGCTACACAACTTTAGGCTTCTGAGACCCGCTTGTAACACAGAAGAAGAAGAAGAGAGAAAGTTAACACGCTTGTTGTTAAAGTTACTGGCGACTCGAACAAGCATGGATGGTTAAAGTAGCAACTCCAGCTCTATCGATAAAGAAATGATTATAAGCAGTGCAATAAGCAGCTCCACGTTCATATCGCCTCTGGGCATCTTCTTCAATGTGCGCTCGCATTGACAGTTTTGCGCATGAGCGCCTCCAAGTGTTGTTTACTGTAACTTCAGCAGCTCCGTGCACGTGAACAAAACTGCCAATCTGATTGGTGGAGAGGGTTTTGACACGGTGCGTCAAAACAAAAAAACGAGCATGAAGCGTTTCTTAAAAAATGACGCTTTTACGCCTGACGTTTTGTGTGTTGGTGTGCACGATCACATTGGCGCCCTTTATTTAGCCACGAGGCGTTAAACGTCGACGGAAAACGCAAGCAAAAAGCATCCCGGTGTGCACGGGCTTTAACACTTTATTCTAATTACGTTTTTGGTGATAGCAGTAATGTAAAGGCTCGTACACACCGGGACACTTTTTGTTTGCGTTTATCGTCAGCGTTTTACGGGACGTTTTTCAGGATTTAAACCCAAGCGATTTTCACCAATAGTATGATCCTGCACAACTGGAGTAGCTGCACGTTCAGGACCGCATGTATAGGACCGCATTTATAGGACCCTAGTTTTTTGCGGCAGCGCCACCTCCCGGTTGGATGATATAGTGAAACTGCATTTCTAGGACCATAGTTTTGTAACAGCGCCACCTGACGCATTGGATGAATTAGCGGAAACTTCAGTTTCAGGACTGGCTTTCCAGTGCCACCTACCTGATTAGATGATATAGTGAAACTGCATTTCCAGGACCGTGGTTTTTGTAGCTAAGTGTGAACTCTTGAAAAGTCATATTTATTACAGAAATAAAAACACAGGCATGTAAGTCCCATTTGAATTTCAAAACAATCAATGCCAATAACAAACAAAAATGATTTCCATGTTGGATTCTAAGTGGACTACAAAATAAATCCAAAATACAGACATTGCAAATATGGAAAATGGAAAATTATTATAATAATAAAGTATTGAATACAAACAATTGTACTCATTGTAAAGTTTTGGGAGTTGAGAACATTAATTATAAAGTAGAAACAATTTTGCTTCTACAAATTTCCTTAGCATTTAGCCAGTTGCTAAGACAGTCCAGTCTATTGACATTATAGGGGGACAATGTGGCCAAGGGGTACATCAAAGGCACATACCAAAGACTATAGACTTCTTACAGGGACTTTGGTCACATCATCTCTAAACATTTAATTCTAAACATTTTATCTCTAAACATTCTAATTCTAATTCTTTGAGGGATACGGACACCGCAAAGACCATAGAATACATATAGAATGCCTTAAAGAGACTTAGGACACCGTCAGCGATGTCAGGCGTTTGCTCACTAGGAAACGCGCACACACACACACACACGCAGACAACGCGCGCAGTACAGCGCACCCAGTGAGCGAGGGATCCCTTCAGATTTATCAGCACGCACGATCGCGTTCATCAAATTTGCTTAAACTAAGCTTTCTCATTGGTGTGGCTGTATTTTACAAGCAAGGATTCTGACACAGCAACGTGAAGCAGACGCTTTGCAAAAGTTGTGTGTAGGGGGGGGGAACACGTCAAACTTAATGAAACATTTGAGGCGCATGGAATCAACTGAAGTGCAGAGAAATGGGCTGTCTTTGACAGCTTGCGACATCATCTGGCACTTTCACAGAGTACCTTTACATGGACACCAATACTCTGCTTTTATGATTAAGATAATACTGATTAAGAGTCTACCATGTGAGCAGCGATTTTCGATTACCTTAAAGGACCACCCGAGTCCCGAAATGCAGAGGTTTTTTCCATTCGCCATGCGGTATCAAATTCCATTCAATCCAGCTGTCCTTACTTCATATTTGTGCACTTTGCACGTTAAACACACGTCAGCCACAACAGGAAATAAAAAAAAAACTGCAACTGCGTTAATTGTGTTTCAAATATTTCAAATTAATCGCGTGCGTTAACGCTCTAATTTTGACAGCCCTAATGATTAGTAATCTGATTACTTTTTACATGAAGTAATTAGTGATGTAATCAAATTACCATTTTCCAGTAGTAATCAGTAGTTTGTAATCTATTACTTTCTGTAAGTAACTTACTCAACACTGGTCTGCATGATCTGTTTGATGACTTATCTATTTTTGCACTGTTAGATTTCCACTGACAGCCCAAGTTTGGCCTTGCTTTAGCCAAGTCTGTTAGCTATCAATTACACACAAAACCAAATCTATTGTATTATAGGCACTAAATACAATGTATTTATGTTGATATCTTTGTGTGAGTGTTATCTCATCGCTCAGCATCATAATTCTTTACTATAATAATCACTTCATGACACTAGACATTAAACACTGTGGCATAATCAGTGTTGGGTAAGTTACTTAAAAAAGGAATTGATTACAAATTACTCACTCATACTGGAAAATTGTAATTTGATTACATTACTAATTACTTCATGTAAAAAGTAATCAGATTACATGTTACTTTACTTTAAAGTTACATTTAAAACATATAATACCTATTACAAAATACAAAATAAACTGCAGCTCTTTCAGTAATGCAGGGGTGTTGAGAGACGCACACCTGCTGTAAAATGGCCGTTTTAAGACGCACTATGTTTACAAATGTAAAATAAAAATATTAACTGTAGTGTAATGAGCCTGTTTCTAAAACTAGACTTTTTGGTGGGTTTTAAACAAACATTTACATGAAAAACATAAAATTGTTGTTGTTGTTTTCAACTAAACCACACTTTAAACAATTCACTTCACTTAATCTCATCAGTAGTGTATTTCAATTAAATCTATTTATTTATTAAAGTATATATCTTCTGTAAGGGAAGTGTTCCATTCATGAAACTTGCCTCAGTCACTGTCATTAGTGTCATAACTCTATTATTAAAAATTTGGAACAATTTAAGTTAATATATGCAGATTTCAGAGGGGGTGTGTTTTACGACAGGGGTGTGTTTTTCCTTGGCTATGAGTATTGTCTTAGAATGTTTTCTGTGCTGATCTGAACAAAGTGCTGGTCGAGTTCAGGATCGTAGCCAGCCTATAAAAGAGGTGGTACTTTTTTCTTAAAAAGTTAACCTTTTTGCAGTTATTCAGCTCATTTTCGTTTGAATTATGTGGTTTAAAAACAGCATTTTAGTGCCATTTTAAGCTCTAATTTTTGCTGGATTAGCTTGTCAGCTAGCTTGTATTTCTTACATGTCTGTCTTAGAGCTTACCATACTATTTTGTTTATAAAAATGTGTGTTTATTTACAAATGTGCATTAAGTTATTACAGTTTTATTAATAATGTAATGAGATTACACTTTTAAATAAACAATTATTGAACACAGAAAATACTTATTTTTTTTAAATGCTAATTTATCATTTAAACAAAAAACAGTTAAGAATCTGTTCAAACGTGTTTTAAATTAAAAACTGTAGCCTATGGGTAGGCCCACACAGAATCTGCACGCGCAGAATTCTGCAGATTTTTAGCCCATCATTAATTCTGTTTATTTACTTCATTCAGTTTTTAAATTACACATATTTCACATATTAAGGTTTTAGTTATGAGACTCCCAAAATAATTCCGCAGAAATCCGCAGATTTTTACCAAAATTCTCAGCAGAAATGGCAAAAAACGTCCGCAGATTCCATCTGGCCCTACCAATGGGCAAATAACAAACTGACCAGCTCATCTTAAATGAGTCTTAAAGCCTTCTTCTATCTGTTATTTTCACAATTTATGAAGGCATACTGTCAAAAATGGGACAAATGAGCTCATATAGGGGCTAAATTCTGGATTTTGTCAGTAGGGGGATGGGTCTTTCCACCTGAACCACCCCCCCTGGCTACGGGCCTGGACTTAAAAGCAGTTAGGGTCAGCCCTAAGTTCTTTAGAGACTGGACATTTTTTTGGTTTGTTTTTATGCTAAATAAAGTCAAAGTAATGTCTGTATTTTCACTTAAAGAAGCATTAAAGCTCGCGTTCCGCAGCTATTTATAAGCGCATGCTCGTTAGCTGACATTGCAGCAGAAAATGTGATTTTAAAAAAAGCAAACAATTTTTTTTTTTTTTACGAAAAACCTATATTTGTAACGTAAAAATTACATTGACTTAACTCTTCAGTCATTTCTTTGACAAATTCTTCGTCATAATTTCCGTGATAAACAAGTTTCTACCAACAAAAAATAAAAAATTTAGGGATTATGACGACAACTATAATAAAAATATACTGACATTTTTGTTGACTAATAAAAACAAGACAAGAAATTTAGTCGACTAAAATGATTCAGAAGACTAAAATATGACTAAAACTAAAATGGAATTTTAGTCAAGACTAACACTGAAACTAAATAAAATTGGCTTTCAAAATGAACACTGCTGCGTTTCCCAAAAATGTAATTAGAATACAGTAATGCATTACCGTGAAACGCGTTACACCCAGCTCTGGGCATATAATACAGTAGCGTAATACATTTTGTAGCCATATCACTGGCAGTTTTAGGTAGACTACTGGTGGTTTTAGTGTTAAACAGAAACAGAGAAATGCCCATTGCCCAAGCAAGTGTTTTGGGTCAGGTTGTAGTTAAACTCAGCAAGAAGTAAGCTTAACCAAAAGCAGATTTGGACACCTCTGTAATACACAAAGATTTAGAACTGAAATGGTGTGATTTGATTGTGGTTTGCAGGTTCAGCTGCGCAGACGCATGTTCTCTCAGCAGGAGGCTCTGAGTCAGCGCAGACTGCAGACCGAGGGCAGCATAGAGGGCCTGCGCAGACGCATGGACAAACTGGACCAGCTCCTCGGCAGCTCTTCCAAAGACTCCTCTTATGTGTCTGACCAGGAACTGCAGCCAAAACATACCAATGGACGAGATCGGAAAAAATGGTCCACTGATCCTTTTGAATTGACATAAGCATTCGATTGCATATAGTAACTTGTCATCATATACATGAAAGAAAGAAAAAAAAACTCCATTATTTCTGTCAGATTATGAAAGGTGGTGCTGCCAGAGGAGCAGTTTGATTCTGCATGTACCAGAGAGAGCACTGAGACTGGATGCACTACTACAGCTTATAAAAGAAAAATAGTTGACATCCTCGATTTCCTGCTACAAATAGGGAAGCTGAAACTTGAGGTAAAATGAAGACGGAAGTTTATTCTCTACCTCTGATTTGGTGCCTTGTGAAATTATTTTTAACAAAATGTGCCTTTGAATTGCTTGCTCATGGTAAAGTAGTGTGTTTACAGGTGAAACGGATGCTTGAAGGAAGGTTTCACCTCATTGATACACTCTATGTAAATTGCGGGGACAAAACCCCCCATGTCCTCCAGAATCAATGTTCATTTTTTTACATTGTTGTCACAAATTATCTTGTATCCAATGCCAAGATATGCAGAGTATTTATTACAGCACTTCTTTATATACACTTTGTACTCAGATATGTGCAATACAATGAGTTTTCTATCTTCTCGTCATCATGTATGTCATTATTGCTCATACACAAGTGCGGATCAATGGTGTGCGGACAGAAACACAGTATACAGTATTGTTTTTATTAACATAATTACAAAGAAAAAGTCACTTACAGAAGACAAACTTGAGTTCAAGAGCAGATTAATTTTCGCAGATGTCATTAAGATGTGAAATAAAAATAAAGCAAGACAACAGGAGCAAATTAAAAGTGGATTCTCAGTTTACAAAACACACCTAAAATCTACCACAAATCTGAATAGAAAAGAAATCATATTTGGAGTGCTCGGGTTTTGCCTTTGTATCTGTTCATTGCAAATGTGCCTCTATGGAGAAAACCAAACTGGTTGACGCATCAGCCCATTGAAGATGTCGTGTTAAGTTTGTGGGCAGAGTTTCTCCATAATGATGTTTCTCATGCTGTGTTGGCCTATTTGTTACATATTCATAGATTATAGGGCGTCCATGACTCCCTATAGAGGGGGAAAAACCCTGATGCCTGTAAAAAGCCATGCATCATGCTTAAGAAACTCAGCTCAGCGGAAAACATGATCAGTGTTTGGGAAATCGGTTTAATGGAATGCATATGAAAGGCAAAAATCGCTGGAATTCATTCGATAAAACTTTCATCATGAGTAAAACGGGCAGCACATTAGAGTGAGCAAAAGCAAATCATAAGGCAACTGAAATCATCAATGTAAAAACAACGTGAATGTGTTGATATGATGAGGGCCTGACCGAATCTGGAATACTCTCCTGTCGGTCTGCTTCTTAAGCTGCTTTGATTTTTAGAGCTGCTCGAAAACAGGAGATCTGAAAGCTCGACAGACTTAAGACTTCAATAACACAAAACAAGCTCCAGACCCTCAGGAAAAACCAAATCAAAACTGCAAAGTGCGGAAAACATTCTTCACGACCTAAAAATCATCCTGTCCTCTTCAATATATTACTCTAACAGTTACTAGGTTAAAATAACTGTCTGAATCGACTCTTTTTTTTTTTTTCTTTGTTTGTTTTACAATGGACCGTCCCATTGGAATTCCTCTCAAAACAATACTAATCTTGTATATTACATGTATATTATTTCCTGAATAGGTACAAACAGGGATAAATATTTGGTGATTGGATGTGAAACTGGAAAAAAACTAATCGAATTTAAAACAGAATACAATAGTTTAGTCATAGATTTTCGCCGTCGTTGTTGTTTAACAAAACAATGTTACATACAGTGTTGATGCATGTCCTCCTGATCACCTGTGACATCATGAATAAGGTTTGTCAATGTTTGGTTTACATTACGCTAGTATTCAGACAGCTCCTGTACATCGAGATGGTTTAGTTTATAGTTATGCACATCACCACGTCTGTAAAAGGATAAACCCAGCATTTCTTCAGTTTATCGACAATCATCTTCTCTCTTTAGGATTAGTGTTCAGCAGAGGAGCCGCCGTCCTCCCTCGAGTGCTTGCTGGGAGCACTGGGATGTGTGCGTGTATGAGAAACAAGCAAAACAAGTGAGGACAGGAGGAGGAGGAGGGAAAAGAAGAGAGCGGTAAGGAAGGAATGAGTGAATGAATTATGTTACACCTCCATCACACAGAGCCGTCAGGCCTCTGTGAGCAATCACACTGCGGGGGGAGAGGCTTTAGATACAGGTGGGATTTGTGGGAGAGGAAGGAGCAGAGAGAGAGATAGAGAGAGAGAAGTCTCCATGGTCATTAACAGCTGCAGCCCTCTTTCTGGGGCTGTGCGTCGCTGCTGAGCCGCCCTCCCTGCGGGGCGGTGGGCTTGTGCTGGACCCCTGACTCGGCTGCGTTCAGGTCCAGGCTGCCGTCCTGAATGTTCTGGTAGATCTTCTTGGCAGCTTCCAGGAAAGCATCCTCCACATTCTCGCCTCTGTTGAATGGACACACGCAAAGATGAGCTAGAAGGATATGCTGTGAAGGATATTATGACAGATAAAGAGAGTACGCTCTGTCAGCAGAGCATCTGAACGTCACTTACGTTTTTGCACTTGCCTCAAGGAATAACAAACCTGTTTCAAAAGATTAAAGAAGCCACAGTTAAACGTTTTAGCCTTGCAGTTCATTTAACAGTTACCCACTTTTTCCATTTAGCAATAAACAAGCTTGTGTTCATGTTAGTGTTGTCATGATGCTGAATTTTTCGTTACTGAAATATTAAATTTCCCCGCTAACATCTGAGCGCTGTTGAGCGCATTCTTAAACTTCGCTGATTGGCCATTGTGTTCACATGCTCAACAGAAATTGCTGTGATTGGCCATCAGTTTACTGCTCTTCGCAGAGTGCAAACACAGATACAGGGACACTGGAGCATTTTAAAGCCGCGAAGATCAGTCGATTCATCAGCAGATCACTTGTATGTCAGCTCAAAAACACATCAGCTGATCTTCGCGGCTTTAAAACGCTCCAGTGTTCGTGTATCTGTGTTTGCACTCGGTGAAGAGCGGTAAACTGATGACGTTTTTAAAACTTCAGTATCGTGAAACACAAGTTCACGTTAATGGAAACATTGAATGATAAACTAGTGGAGCCCTCTTTATATGTCTGTTGTAATTATGACCATATCCACTTTAGAGTACACATTATTGTTCTGTGTTAAGTTTCATGAACCAGACTAACCAGCTATGAGAGGAGTCACATTAAACTTCATTCATTCATTTTCCTTCGGCTTAGTCCCTTTATTCATCCGGGATCACAACAGCGGAATGAATCGCCAACTTATGTTTTACACAGCAGACGTCCTTCCAGCTGCAACCCAGTACTGGAAAACACCCATACACACTCATTCACATTAAACTTTTCGACTGCAATTCTGATTTGTGGGTGACGCGGTGGTGCAGTGGGTAGCGCTGTTGCCTCACAGCAAGAAGGTCGCTGGTTTGAGTCTCGGCTGGGTCAGTTGGCATTTCTATGTGGAGTTAGCATGTTCTCCCCGTGTCCACCTGGGTTTCCTCCGGGTGCTCCGGTTTCGCCCACAAGTGCAAAGACATGCGATATTGGTGAATTGAATAAGCTAAATTGTCCGTAGTGTATGTGTGTGAAAGAGTGTGTGAGTGTTCCCAGTGATAGGTTGCAGCTGGCAGGGCATCCGCTGCGTAAAATATATGCTGGATAAGTTGGCGGTTCATTTCGCTGTGGCGACCCCTGATTAATAAAGGGACTAAGAAAATGAATGAATGATTCTGATTTGTGGATTTTTCTGCATGGCACACTGGGTGATGTAGTTTTCTCCATAATTTCTGCTAGTAAACATGCTAAGTTGAAATGATGTGCACGGAGGAGTTAAACAAAAGCATATACTATCAATTAACAACAGGTCTAACTATCTAAATGTCTCGAATCTTTAAATAATAGTTGTTAAATCAATCGAGAACTCGATTCTAAATTGATTCTCAGATTTTCAGTGCACCGTTTTTTCTTTCTCTCAATTTTGAGTTTAGTTTTAACAGCAGATGGCGCTGTATGCTTTACAAACAGATGTATTCTGCTTGCATTAAATTTTTTACAAATACCACGTGAACCTGAAATAATTGTTAATGAAGTTAGGAAAGGTTTAGCAGTACAAGAGTGTTTATAGTGAGCTGTGTTTACATTAATCTCATGACATAATTGCCAACTTGCATGACTGAGTCGAATTTATAAGCACTCTTCCTTGGGACCATTGAGGACCATGTTTAAAAAAAGAACTTAAGAGCGCCATCTCAGAATCAATTCAAGAGAGAATAGCGATACATTAAGAAAATCTGTTGCATTGTTGATGCAGAATTGATTTGTCAAACAGTTTTTCAACAGATCTCTGGTTTATAATTACATCTCTATGGGAAAAATGAATTCTTACTTTTGAATCCTGTCGCTCTGGCTATTACATAATGAATAATGATGCTAATTTAATTACCCATTACTAGGCCCACACAGAATCCACACCTGCAGAAATCTGCTGATATTTTAGCCCATCGTTGAGTCTATTCATTTACTTGTGTAAATATTTATTGTTTTTATATAAATGTTAGTAATATTCAATATTATGCAAATGTTTATATAATTTATGTACAATACAGCTTGTAAAGTAATATTTTTAGTGGATATCATTTGAGAGACAAACATGTGGTTTTAATTGGACTGGCATTATAAACCTTAGATAAAACTTAAAAAGTTATTTGTTTAGTTCATGTGTTTTTTTTTCTATATTCTCAATATGATTCCGCAAAAATCTGCAGATTTGATTTTTTTACCAAATTTAGCGCAGAAATAGGAAAAAATGTCTGAAGATTCTGTCTGGCCTTGCCCATGACACATCATTTAAGAACATATCACTATATGTTCTTAAATAAAAAGAACAGTTATTGAGGCAATATGAAAAGAAATATAGTTTTGTATATTGATTTTTAGCATTTTATTCTGTTTGATTATCTGATGGTTAAATCAACTTATTATTAATCATCATCCTGACAATACTCATTGTTTAAAACCACTGAATAAATACAAATACCTTAAATGTTCTGAATTTCATTTTCCTCTTCTTTCTAACCAACCATCTTACCGTTCTCTTCAGCAAACTGCTTGGCCTCTTCATATGTGACATCACGCTGGGCTTCTAGGTCTGCTTTGTTACCAATTAGAATGATGACCTGAAGAAAGATTCACATTGTTTTAGGTGTTCACGCAAACAAAATAAACTTAAAATATGCACAAAGCGCCAACACTGTATAATTAAAAGTCCAGCGAAATTAATATAAAGTTTTGTAGAAGTTAGTATCAGTATTGTTAGTTTTTAATGGTATCTATAAGCTAGTGTGGTACAAAACAGTGACAAAATTCGTATTTAAAAGATATAAAGTTTGTCGCTTCCGCCTAAATGGATTCACGTCAAACCATACTACAGTTACTCATAAAATCATAACCAATCAAATGCTCTCTAGTATCTGACATGCCCCACCCCCTTTAAAACTTCTCATTTGCTTTTTATTTGATGCACCAGAGCTCAATCACTCGCTGGCAGAGCGGTGATAAAACATTATTGGCAATTTTTTTTAAAAGGGAGGGGTTACACTATGCCCCACCCTCTATTTGTGTTTCATCAGGATTACGTTGAACATCAAATAAAAATGCACGCTTCAAGGCACTTCACAGGACCTTTAAATGTAAAGGTGTTATAGTCTTCTTCATACAGGCGGTTACTATAGCCAGTGAACTTACAGTATTGGGGTTGGTGAGATTCCTGGCATCAGTCAGCCAGCTGCTAAGGTGATTGTACGTGCTTCGCCTGCAAATAAAAAAACAAATTCAATTATTTTCTTGGTGC
Source organism: Danio kyathit (assembly GCA_903798195.1). NCBI lineage: Eukaryota > Metazoa > Chordata > Actinopteri > Cypriniformes > Danionidae > Danio > Danio kyathit. The sequence goes on along the minus strand of LR812523.1, from coordinate 73,478,710 downwards.
CTTCCAAAAAATAATATATGACATCATTCGCAAGTCAATCATGCGATCAGAGCTGAGTATTGATCTACCTGGTGATGTCATACACCATGAGGGCCCCAGCGGCTCCTCTGTAGTAGCTGCGTGTGACGGCACGAAACCTCTCCTGACCTGCCGTGTCCCAAATCTGAAGCTTCACCTTCTGCCCGCTCACTTCAATTATCCGTGTGCCAAACTCAACACCGATTGTATGAGGACAGTCAGCCATAACTTTAAAAAAAAGACAGTTACTGATATTAGACATGATAAATTGACCTGTCATATAACTCTCTTTGATTAAAATCATGACAATCAATAACCATTACACAAAGGATAAAATAGATGTAGTAGCGTTCTCAACACATCTGTTCCTTTCTTTCTCTCTCTCTTACGTCTCCATTTCAGATTAAATTGTATCACTGTGTTCTGGGAGCAGCTCAGGATCCTGATTAAATGATGCAAACTCAAGTTTTACATGTCTTAAGCTTCCAATATGCTGATGTTAAATTTAATTTCTCTCCTGGCTTGAGGGGCAATTCTGTTATTCTGCAGCTCTTCTGTTTATATTTGTACTAGCGGATGTCTGAATCCATGTTTACATCTGGTGTTACTGTAGATGGATTTTGAGTTTGATTTATTTGTTGAATTATTTACAAACTCTAAAATTAGACAACAGGCAGTGTCTGAAATGTTTCAAGCTTGTCCACTTTTACTGGCTTGATTTGGCTTATGTGTTCAAATGCATTTAGTTTCCACTAAAGATCTTTCCATCAACGGATGCCATTTAATGGGGTTTATGCAGAAGGACTTTTAATTTTAGCCAGCTCAAATGCTTCCAGTCATGCCATTACAAAATCGCAGCATTTAATATCTGGTTTCTTTAAAAATCAATGATCTTCACTGCCTGATTAATATAGAATATAAAGTGGCTCTCAGACCAGACAAGAAGAACTGCATTAAATTCCATTGTTCTGTGCCATGTCTTTAAATCATTTACTTTCCCACAGTATTTTCAATGGAGTTTATGCAGTTGCCTGCTCTTGACGGCGTTTACGTTTAAATGGCTTTTCATCTCGTTTTACGATTATGGAACTTTATGAAAATAAAAATAAATAACACAAATCTTTCATCGGAAGTTTGTCGGTGGCTTAAAAACACTAGCTCTACATACACCCCATTCTTAAACATCACAGGACATGTTGAAATGTACAAGCCAAACTTTGTCATCTTATATTGTTTAGTTTAAGGCAAAAAAGCAAAAGACAAATGTTCCCTCACCAGTTCTAATTCTAAAACAAACCCACAGCAATCTGAGTGGTTGACTGCTGAACAAAATAAAAGCTGCTGCTATCTATCCTTTTGTAGTTCCCATCTTTCAAGTTCACATGTTGATAGTGTGTGGTTATTTCACAATATTGAATAATAAAATAAATAGGGAATAATTTATATTTAAACTTGCTCATTAATCTTGCTCTCAAAGTAATTAGGAAAGGGGTTAAAAGTGGACAACTAGGTTAAAGCTAATTGTAGGTTAAAACAAATTGATTTTGTCTGAACATTATGCCACATTAGCTCTTCTTTGCTTTTGCATGAAATGCAAAATGCCAGTCACACATTGTATTAAAGGGCACCTATTTTACCACTTTTTCAAGATTTAGGATAAGTCTTTTGTGTCTCAAGAATTTAACGTCCACAAACCGGGATTGAGGCGTCTTCTTTTATAATTGTACTGATATGTGGTTGTGGTGATGAAGGCGGTAAAATCGCTGTAATTTGTTATCATGCACTGGTTTAAAAACTTTTTAAGCTTGTAAAACTCATTCTTGATTACATTACATGATGATTGATCACCAGGGCCGGATTAACCAATGGGCATTATGGACACAGGCCCGGGGGCCCGTGCGCACTTTGGGCCCCTGCGAGGGGGAAAAAAAAAATGCAGATTTTGGAGTGTTTATTTAGGATAAGTGCAAATAGCGCACCTCGTTGGAATACACTAGTTGAGTGATTCCCGCCCATCACCGTTTTATGGACAGAGACAACATAACTAAAGAGCGCAACCAACAGCAGTGTGAGTGGCAGAGCTCGTAAAGCGCATGGCAACATGTTTTGAGGATCATGAACCCAGTTCAAATCCAGCGTCTGATGAATGCGTTCTTCTTTTTTTTCTTCTTCTTTTAGGAATCATTAATAAGTGTGTGTATTATAGAAGACTCCGATTCATAGAACTGGATTGGAGAGGTGTCATATCCAAATCATATGCATTATAAGTTTGTAGAAGTTATACATTAAAAATACCCTTAAATATATATTTTTTTAGTAATGCTTCAGTGAACCTGAACAAGTATATTAAAATCCATTAATTTTCGCTAGTTGTTTTAATATTTTTTTTCTTCAAAGTACAGTTAATGTCAGAATTATTAGCCCCCTTTTTAATTTTTTTTTCTTTTTTAAATATTTCCCAAATGATGTTTAACAAAGCATGGAAACTTTCACAGGATGTCTGATAATATTTTTTCTTCTGGAGAAAGTCTTATTTGTTTTATTTCACCTAAAATAAAAGCATAATAATTTACTTTAGAAAAAAATCTAATATCACTACTATTAAAGATTACCATTACTACTACTATTACTTCCCCCAATACTGAAAAATCATTCTCACCCTTTACTTCTTCTATACCTGTTTGAGTTTCTTAAGTTAACTAGAATTATATATGCATTATTCATTAGATTACCTATTCATTAATATTTTATTAACTCTACTCCCAAACTAATGTTAAACCTTCCCCTCTCTGTAATGTAAATACAGTAATTATTGTTGTACAGCAATTGTAATGTTGTAATAAAATATCTCTTCCAGATTTAACGGTTTCTTCTGTTAAACACAAAAGAAGATAGTTTGAAAAATGCTGCAAATCTGAAACCATTGACAGTTTTTGTTTTTCCTACAATGGAAGTCAATGGTTACCAGTTTTCAGCATTCTTAAGAATATCTTCTTTGGTAAAACTTTATTTTGATGGTTCCTGTTGCACATTTTGTTAACTAAAAGTTGCATAGCATCTTCATGCCAATTACTTCTCGTTTGAGTATTAGTAGACTGTCTGCTTAATATCTGCTAATAGACATTTAACTGACTATAAGAAACATTGCAAGTACATGTCAACTTACACAAACCCTAACCTAACAGTATACTTATAATCTGAAGAGAATTAGTTGGCATGTAGATGCAATGTAACTTAAATTCAACAAAATGCATTAAAGGGACCATCAAAATAAAGTAATACACTTCTTTTTCTTGTTTTAACAGAATAAAGAATCACATAAAGGTTTGGAACCACTCGAGGGTGAATAAATAGTGTGTAAACATGCTTTTTTGAGTGAACTATCCCTTGAATATATTATCATATAATCCCTTCATAACAACTTGGTATCAGTCTGTGCCACCACCCTTTGCACTTACATTTCTTTTCTGTGAACTGGTGGAGTAAACAGGACTTTCCAACCCCCATGTCACCTATGAAAACACCACACAATCATACACAATTACTATATGTAACACAAGTCATTGAAGGGAAAAGAATATTAAACTACATTCATGGTTATTACAATTTCTATTGTATTACTTGTATTTTAGCTGTATTATTATTCTTATTTTCACTCGGTACAGCACTCTGGTCAACTAGATTTAAAATGTGCTTAATAAATATACATTGCATTGTATGAAACACAGTATACTGTGCATGTATCTCACAAAAAGGCACATATAGGTGAAAACAGGATGCTGACTTACCAATAATGATATATTTGAAAATATAGGAATAGTTATATGGTGCGGTCGTCATTTTGGCTCTAGAAAGCAGACAGAAAAAAGATACAAACTTAAAATCTCGTAAACATTAGATTTTATATATATATATATATATAAATTAAAGCATACACAGCAACGAAAGCACAGTGACAGCAATCCAGCAGCGCTCAGCTGACCGGCTGTCCTACTATTGTCTAACGACACATTTCCCTTTTCCTCCATTACTTCGCCTAATATCGCCAATGAAAGGCCGGGAAAAATTCAGGATGATAATAACAACTCACAAGATGACATGCGAACAAGATAATTACATTATTTGTAACGTATACAAGCACAGAGTAACGTGACACTGGAGCTAAAACAGCATAAACACTGACTGCAGCACTACAATCAGCCAGCGCCATGACTGACTAATCAGCTAATCACACTCCTGTCAAAGCTTTCACAGCTAGATGATGGACCACACCTCGCACAATTCACCCCTAAAGTCGTGTTTTAACGAACAGATAAGCAGTCTTTCTGTTTCTACGTCGCATTTCAGATAATAAATGTGTTTACGTTGAGAATTAAAGGGCTAGTTAGCGTTAGCTGACCTCGCGCTGAACCAAACCCAGAGATGCTAAAGCTAACAGCTACTCTCAGAATAAGACGCGTAAAGCGGTAAAACAGTGGATTAGAGGTGTTGTAGAGCGCAGTGTGGTGAAAATGATCTCGTGATGTGCGTATCCTTTACCTAAAAATATTAATTCAAGTGGTTTTTGGAGGCTTGGGTTGGTTCTTGGCGTGTGTGAGCCGTCCGGCCGCTTTCTTCCTCTAAAAGTGCTGCTGCTGTGATGAAAACAGTGAGAACAGCGACGTCTATGGAGACATAGTGTATTACACTACACTCGCCTCTACTGGACACACAGCAGCACTACAGCTCAAGAACAAGCGGTGTTACATATTTAAAGTTTTCTGACAGAGAAAATCTAATAAACATAATAGACATTTACATGAATTTAAATGCTTGCTTTTTTTATTTGTGATTGTTCTAAAATTTGTACATATATTTTGATGCAGCAGAGCTTCTCAGTCTCTTTGGGAGTCTGTGGTATGTCACACACGCTCACAAATATGATCATCCTCGTGTGAAGCTCCCACATAAAGTTGGTTTATATTCGCACATTCAGACATTCCCTTTAATAATATAATTTTAGATTTTTTTTTTAAATAGGGAAGACATATTAGCAGCCAGTGACTGTCAAATATATTATTTACAGTCAATTGAATGGTGATAATGTTGTCATGAAATCATACTTGTGATTTTTTTGACCGAATAATCAAAGTAGTGTTATCAAGTTGTGGTTATTGTCATTATAATTAATGTGCATCAGCCCTTTTACATTCTGTTTCACTATTTTAGTGAACGCGAAAGTTTGAATGTGACAATAAAAGGCGTCTGTGTAGTTTCTCGTATCGCTATTGAAGCTCATAATGTATACTGTGGAAAGTTGTTTATAATTGGGTTTTATATTTGGACAATTGATTTGTTTTGTTTCAATTAAATCAGATATAAGTTGATATTTTTTGAGGGACATTTTGAGGGATGTCAACAATAATACATGAGGTAAAGTTGGTTTTATATTTGCACATTTATTCAGTGACAACTTGTGACATGCTCCCTATATTGTTTACCATGGTACTTTGAATATTCGGCCTGAAATCACATGTAAATATGACTTCAAAAACATTAACACTGCTTATTTGACTGTGAACAACGTTGAACTTTCATAGTGTGTGTCAGTGACTGTTAATGTGATATTACTACTAAGAGCAAAGAACACGTTTCTGAAATCAAATTATTAAGGAGAAAGTCTGAATATGAAACCAACTTTACCTCAATACAATAACAATGGTCCCAACATATTTGCTGTTTTACATTAATTTCTATAGCTGAATCCAAAAAGAGCCACATAATAATGAATAATGGTATGATAGCTGATTTAACATTAAGTTATGATTGAATTGTTAGTTATTAAATAGTTTGATAACAATCAGGAAATGTCCATGGGCCAATGACATAACCTCATTGAAATGGTCTATTCGATTTATTTTAACCTTATGCAAGCATGTTTGCCCATTCTTTTGTAATAATTTTTATTAAATCAGTTATTTATTAAATGTGTTTTTGTTTATTTATTGTAGTTAAACTTAATACTTAGAAGCCAGAAATCGTATTTTCTCTAAATGTTCTGACAGGTTAAGGCAAGATGCCACACATTTTTACATGTTTTGAGTTTAAATCTTACCCTGTGTACTAAATACAGATTATGTAGACCAAAGTTATACAATTACATTTATTGCTCTGTATATTATATGTGCATTTTAGCTGTTTCATGCAATCTGTAAACACACGAACACACTGTAAACACACGTATGTTTTAGGGGAATGTCGGGACAGGGTGAGTTTCCATTGTTTACACACTATACAAATGGCATTTCCTATCACCCTACCTCAAACCTTAACCCAACCCCCACAGGAAACTGTTTTACTTTCTTTTTGAAGATGAAATGAACTGATTCTGCCTGATTTACAAGCCTTTAGAAAATAGGGACAGGGGAAATGTCCTCATAACACACATTTTACATGTAATACCTGTCTATACCAATGTAATTACACAAAATGTGTCCTGATCTCTCTCTCACACACAAAGATCAACATTTCTCCCTCAAAAATGAGTAATGGTTAGGAAAATAATCTTAATTTCACTACAAAATATAATTAAAATGCATTGTTTTACTTTGTTTTAACATTTGTGTTTGTATTTTAGCTGTTTTATAAAATGCAGTTTGCCCAAGTCTCCCATATATTGTTATACGATTAGCCTTAATAAGACTCATTAAGACAGGTGTAACTTCATAAATCATTTTAAACACATATTGCGCATTAAACTCTAAATATAGTATTATAACAGTGTTATACAGCACACTATACACACCGTATGGAAGAAACAATCCTTGAAAGACGTAATGTTAAGAGACAAGGGAGGGGCTTTATATGCAAATGAGGTAAACATGTGAAAGGCGTTTCTCCCAGAAGCTCATTTGCTCAGAAACACACTGCAGTCGTCCATCGCTGATCTGCTGATAACACCATTAAAGGAAGAAGATATGCCCAACAGGTAGGCCTGACGTGTTTCTTTACGTATTTAACAAGCAACATCTTTTTTATTTATGTTTATTTAGCTAAAATGGAGCAGCTTTAACTTGTTTTTTTATGCATAGCCGCAGTTCAGAGCATCTGATTAATTCATTAATTTTCTCTTCAGCTTATTGCCTTTATTAATCAGGGGTCACCACAGCGGAATGAACCGCCAACTTATCCAGCAAATGTTTTACGCAGCGGATGTCTTTCCAGCCGCAACCCAACACTGGTAAACACCCATGCACTTTTGCATTCACACTCATATATTACTGTTAATTATTTATATTCTCAAGCTTCTTCACTGTAAGCTGCCATAATTATTTTTATTAAGGTAAACAAGTGATGTTATAAGTAACTAGTGTCTGATCTATGCACAAAAAACTAAGCCTTCTATCATTCTTATGTATTTATTGGTTCATTATTCTAAAATTAAAAAAGAAAATAAACTGATCTGATATGTGCAAGTGGTGGTCAGTGTTGTGCAGTACTGCTGTTCACCCCTTTGCAGAGTATATACAGGAATCAGAGAATGAAATTCAGCACCCTTTAAGACCCTTTTTAAAGACTCTTTTCATAAATTTTAAGACCTTATAACCACTTTTCAACCGGAAACACTGGCGAGATTTCAACTTACATTAGTATTCAGTAAATACACTGTATTTAATCCAAAACTAAAACATTATTCATACACTGAATGAAAATCTATTAAATCTAGCTAATTCAGCAGGTGTGCGCCTATAAAACTGCAGAAATAATGGTGTTGCCTTGGTAACTGCAGTCAACAAAGCAGCATGATGTCAAATCCAGCAGGATTTCATTGATGTCATAAACTACACAGCATCCTGATATTCAGATTTAATTCAGGCAAACTTTAGCATACAACCATACATCGCATAATCAAAAATTATATAAAATTTAATACCTTGGAAAATAGCATTTAAGACTTAATACTTTAAGACCCCTCGGACACCCTGCTTTGGTAACTGAAAGAGACTCATGCTTTCTGCTGTATCATTTTACTGGTACGGTGAAGTCTCCACCTGGAGCCACGACCAGACTCATCCACCTCATACCAGGACAGTTTGACCGAGGAAACACTGGAACAAATTTATGGATTTAATAATGTATAAATAACACTAGCAATAAAAAAAGCTATTGGTTTCATGCTCGAATCATTGTTCCCAAGGTTTTTGTTTGGATGGGAAATGATCAGGTGAGGAGAACCCAATTTTCACAACAGTGATATTATGGAGTTATCCCTAACTAACCATGTACCTATTTACGTTTCTCACTTTAGCGGCCAAATATATTGAATCAGATCCTGCCAGTAGGGATAAGAGGACCTCTATTGTTATACAGTGAAGCAGGGCTTTGAATTTCCCACCTTCACAGGCTGGTTCTTGGGGTGGGATCATGACTTCTGGAGTTCTGGCCCACTGCATCGGGCCACGGCTGGTCTGAAAATGTAATTGGATTGATCTAATGTAACATCAAGATGACTAAAGGCTGTATGCTGCCGCTGTGTGCTGTCTCCCATTGTTTACCTCTATCATCCATGTTTGAACCCTTTTATGGAAAAACTAAATGTCCAGAAAATCTTTGAAACCTCAAAAACCTTTGACAGATTCAGTTTATTTCATGCTCAATTGTAAAACCCAAGAATAAAACGAATTTTAAAAAACTATGTACAACTTCTTTTCTTTAAATCATTGGTCTGGAGACCGTGACCGATTGCTCCCTATTGACTAAAGCTGTTGTTCCTGCTGGCCAGTCTCTTCATCTCCATCACGGCCATCTTCCCCAGTGTCCTGGCCATCTTCCTCAATGTCCTGGCCATCTTTCTCAATGTTCTGGCCATCTTCCTCAATGTTCTGGCCATCTTCCTCAATGTTCTGGCCATCTTCCTCAATGTTCTGGCCATCTTCCTTAATGTCCTTAAATATTTTTGATAGCCGGAATAGTTCCTTCTGCTTTACCTGGACCTCATTGACATCAACGCCTTTGCAACTCTTCACCAGGCACGGCAAAGTGTTGTTATGGAGATATGAGACAATGTCTGAAAACACAACACAGACATGCAATAAAATAAAGCAATTCAACTTCAGTCACTGCATGCACTATTTGTTTTGAATTGTACATCAGAAATTTTTACAAGTCTTCTGAGATATCAAGCAGTTTAAAAGACGAGTCTCAAAACATTTTAAAAAATGTAACTTGAGTGTCCATCTATGGAGTGTACTATGCAAAACAAAAGAAATCAGTGGTTCATCTATAAAAGAAAACACCAACCTGCAAAACTCCTGGTGTTCCAATTTGGCACATAGTAGTTTTTCATGTTGCGCCACGTTTTTTGAATATATAATGGAGGGACATTTCTGTGAGACACAGAGGACAAAGATGTGACGCCATGCATGTTTAACCCTCAGGGGTCTGAGGTGATTTTGGGGCCCCTGAGATGTTTTGACATGCCCTGACATTTGTGCTAATTTCAGCTACTTATTACATGGTTTTGGCCAACATGTACAGTACAGACCAAAAGTCTGGACACACCTTGTCATTCAAAGAGTTTTCTTTATTTTCATGACTATGAAAATTATAGATTCACACTGAAGGCATCGAAACTATGAATTAACACATGTGGAATTATATACATAGCAAAAAATGTGTGAGACAACTGAAAATATGTCATATTCTAGGTTCTTCAAAGTATCCACCTTTTGCTTTGATTACTGCTTTGCACACTCTTGGCATTCTCTTGATGAGCTTCAAGAGGTAGTCACCTGAAGTGGTCTTCACTTCACAGGTGTGCCCTGTCAGGTTTAATAACTGTGATTTCTTGCCTTATTAATGGGGTTGGGACCATCAGTTGTGTTGTGCAGAAGTCAGGTGGATACACAGTTGATAGTCCAACTGAATAGACTGTTAGAATGTGTATTATGGCAAGAAAAAAACAGCTAATTAAAGAAAAAGGAGTGGCCATCATTACTTTAAGAAATGAAGATCAGTCTATCAAAGTCTATGTTTGACTCATCTCAGGTCTATGCGTGAGCGAAAATGGTCATGAATAATTCACACCTGGAGAAACAAAAGACACTCCCCCACTCACCCATCAAGGATATTGTTAAGCAATGTCCAGCTTCAAAAGCTAGCCCAAACTAAATGCTTGTTACATTTAGTTAAAAATTTGTAGGTTGTAATTTTTTTCAATATTTTGCTTGAATTTTATTGTATTATCTTTCAATTTCTGAATATATTTGGTGACTAAAATATTATTTTAATAAATATATCTGTTTAATAAATCTGTTTTGTTTAAATGCATCAAAATACATTGCCTATATTCACTGAGAAATGGAGGGAAACATTTGAAATGGTATAAAACGTGTTTGCAAAACTGTTGTAATAAAAACTTTCTTGTGCATTAATCCAGCATTTAATAATCATTTCTGAATGACTCTGGCATAATGACAAAACAAGAATAATCAAAATAATATTTTAAGACCTTTTATATATATTTTGCCCAAATAGTTGCAGCCTTAGTTAACTTTTTCCAAACTTTAACAGGTTCAACTCAGGTAAAATAAATAAAAATTAAATTAATAGCACGTATAACATGCGTCACGTTCTAGCCAGCGCACTGTGGGCGTGTGGGCAGCCTACGTCATTGTTTGTATTAATGGCGAGTATTTATGTGTACACAAGTATTTATGTGTATAAAGCATCTGTTTTGTTAGAAGTGCTTCTCGTATGATATGTAAACGACCCGTCTGACATTTCCTCGAGCGTGAATGATGTCGACGGAAACTTTGTCGTACACCACGCCCACCAAAAGGGGACCATTGGTCCGCGTACCGTACCGTACTGTACCACTCAGTGGAAACGGGCTATTAGACAGTAGAAACGGCCATAAAAGTGTACCGAACAGAACCACGCAGTGGAAACAGGCCATAACTGTGCTCAGATTCCATTTACTACCGCTTTATTAACTCAGTTGATGATATAATTCATCTACAACCCCTGCCAAAAATGATGGAATCACCACACTTAAGATTGTTCAGTCAAATTAATTAATTTACAGCAAATTAACACAACAAAAATGCCACAAAACACAGACTCACTCACTCACTCTCCATCTGCATAGTCCCTGATTTCATCAGGGGTTGCGCCACAGTGCAATGAACTGCCAATTACTCTGGCTTATGTTTTAAGTGGCGGATGCCCTTCCAGCCACAACCCAGCACTGGTAAACAACCATACACCATCTCATTCACACTCATACACTACGGCCAATTTTTATCCAATTCACCTATAGTGCACTTGTTTGGACTGTGGGGAAAACCAGAGAACACAGAGGAACACTGGGAGAACATGCAAACTCCCCAAACCTTTATTTTTATAATTGAAATGGACTTAACTAATGGGAATGGACATAACTAATGAATAACAATATTCTGCATCAATTTGGCTCCAGCTTTCTCAAATAGCAGTTCTCAGATCAGGATTTGCAAAAAGGACATTTTTGTCATTGGCTAATCTCACCATAAACGCTCAATTGGATGTAACCAGTGCTTCATTTGTAAATGAATAATTCCTGAAACAAAACCAGCAAATAAAAGTTACTGTGACCAACGTTCACCACACAATTTCACAGACGTTTTCCCAGAACATGACGTCATCAAACGGTGATTGCATAAAAAATAAGATAAAATCAATTTCTGAACGTCTTTTATTATTTTGTGTCATATAACGTTATAAGTCAGTCATCGTGGATAAAAAAACATGTAGCTACAAACATAAATCGCATGAACAATCACTATTCAGCTCACTTCACTATTATGAGCCAAGTGAAAAAACTAATAACTAAATGACTCCCTCAGTCTAATCTTCAAGAAGAGCCCACAGTTACCCGACTTAAGATCGCTTTGCTTCTGTCTCCCGCTATCCTGATCCATTTGCGCAGTTCCATCTTCTCAAGATCCCTTTTGATCAGGCTCATTATCAGATTTACTCGTGGTGTTAAAAAAATGAAAATAAGCTTGACTGCCTCTTTGCCATTTTAAAAAATACAAATATTATTTAGGCTGGTGTAATGCTGCCCTTGTATAAAGTTGAATCAATCCTATTTTGTCAGTTTTCACAGCAAGAAGGTCGCTGGTTCGAGCCTTGGTTGGGTCAGTTGGCATTTCTGTGTGGAGTTTGCATGTTCTCCCTGTGTTCGCGTGGGTTTCCTCCGGGTGCTCCGGTTTCCCCCACAAGTCCAAAGACATGCGGTACAGGTGAATTGGGTAGGATAAATTGTCCGTAGTGTATAAGTGTGAATGAGTGTGTGTGGATGTTTCCCAGAGATGGGTGGCAGCATCCGCTGCGTAGGGCATCTGGAAGGGCATCCGCTGCATAAACATGTGCTTCGCTTTTTGACAGTGGAAACGGGCATAAAAGCGTACCGAACTGTACCACTCAGTGGAAACGGGCCATTTGTAACTAAATTGGTTCTTTCTTCGGTTGCAGCACATGCTCTTAAGGCAAAGCATAGTTAGTAGGTCGTAAGCTCTCTATCATGCAGTCACATTGAATGATGTATTATCCAATAAAAAGTCATTTAACTGCTTTAAAATTCTCCAACGAATGCATCTATATATACACTCACCGGCCACTTTATTAGGTACACCTTACTCGTACCAGGTTGGACCCTCTTTTTCCTTCAGAACTGCCTTAATCCTTTGTGGCATAGATTCAACAAGGTACTGGAAATGTTCCTCAGAGATTTTGGTCCATATTGACATGATAGCATCACGCAGTTGCTGCAGATTTGTCGGCTGCACATCCCTGATGCCAATCTCCCGTTCCACCACATCCCAAAGGTGCTCTATTGGATTGAGCTCAGGTGACTGTGGAGGCCATTTGAGTACAGTGAACTCATTGTCATGTTCAAGAAACCAGTCTGAGATGATTTGCGCTTTATGACATGGCACTTAATCCTGCTGGAAGTAGCCATCAGAAGATGGTTACACTGTGGTCATAAAGGGATGGACATGGTCAGCAACAATACTCAGGTGGGCTGTGGTGTTGACAGGATGCTGAATTGGTACTAATGGGCCCAAAGTGTGTCAAGAAAATATCCCCCACACCATTACACCATCACTATTGGCCTGAACCATTGATACAAGGCAGGATAGATCCAAGCTTTCATGTTGTTGATGCCAAATTCTGACCCTACCATCTTAATGTTGCAGCAGACATCGAGACTCATCAGACCAGGCAACATTTCTTCAATCTTCTATTGTCCAATTTTGGTGAGCCTGTGCCAATTGTAGCCTCAGTTTCCTGTTCTTAGCTGACAGGGGTGACACCCAGTCTTCTGCTGCTGTAGTACAGTCGCCTCAAGGCTCGACATGTCAACTCTTCTGCATACCTCGGTTGTAACGAGTGGTTATTTGAGTTACTGTTGCCTTTTGATCAGCTCGAATGAGTCTGGCCATTCTCCTCTGACCTCTGGCATTAACAAGGCATTTGCGCCCACAGAACTGCAGTTCACTGGATATTTTCTCTTTTTCAGACCATTCTCTGTAAACCCTAGTGATGATTGTGCATGAAAATCCCAGAATATCAGCAGTTTCTGAAATACTCAGACCAGCCCGTCTGGCACCAACAACTATGCCATGTTCAAAGTCACTTAAATCACCTTTCTACCCTATTCTGATGCTCGGTTTAAACTGCAGCAGATCATCTTGACCATGTTGCTGCCATGTGATTTATTTTTTTTTTATCTGGATCCCCATTAGCCACTACCAAGTGGCTATTCTTCCTGGGGTCCATCGAACACAACACAAAATAACATTAATACATACCAACAAAGACCAATAATAACATTAAAATACAAAATTCATACATAACATCCAGATCAACAATCCACTTAATATTGTGCCAATAAATATTTCTTAAACGATTTTTTAAACCTCATTTTACTTGTTACAAAGCATGTAATGTCTGATGGCAATTCATTCCATGATTTCATTTCTCTTTACATTACAGTGCAGTTGCTTTGCAGTAGTTTTTGAAATGGGAAGCAAAAAAATTCCTTTTAATGCATGCCTGGTGTTAAAATAATGACTAGCATTACTATACAAAAGTTGACAGTACAACTCTTGACACAGAAATATTTCTTATGAAACAAAGCAGAGAAACAATTACCCTATCCTTCACCAATAACCAACCTAAAGTTTTATGCATTTTCATAATATTACCTCTTCTACTGCAGTGTAAAATTAGTCGTGCAGCTCAATTCTGGACTAACTGTAATTTATCTAAGTCTTTACTTGATGCACTCAACCATACCACTGGACAGTAATCTAGATAAGAAAGAACAATTGCCTGAACACTTTGAGAGATACAGTACTGTGGTAAAAATTCTACACATCTCTTAATAATTGATAAACCTCTTCCCATAACTATTACTATTTTATCTATCTGTTTTGACCACTTTAACCTACTATCAAGAAGAACTCCAAGAAGCCTAATTTCCTCTACCTGTTCAATAGGCACACTCATTACAGACAAATTTAACTGTGGTTTACATTTAAATTGAAAGTTTGCTCCAAACACAATACTTTTGGTTTTTGTCAAATTTAAAACCATCTTATCATTCTGTACCCACTTCACCACTAATTGCCTCATCTAAATCGGCAGATAATGTTTCTAATCGATGATGCTGGTAGATATAATGTTGTATTATCTGCATACATAACTGCCTTTGCATGCTTTAAACCAAAGGAAGATCAATGGTAAAAATAGAAAATAACAATGGTCCTAAACAACTTCCTTGAGGCACACCACATTGCAACTCTTTCACTTCCGAATAAGTTCCATTATAAAATACACATTGCCTCCTACTAGTCAGATAACTTTTAAACCAATGCACAGTAGAGCTGCACGATTAATCGAAAAAAGATTGCGATCTCGATTCGACCCCCTAGACGATCTTAATCCAGCATTTCTAAAATTCTGCCAATCATATTTTCAAGTTCAGGAGAGAAGCAAAGGCGGCCGCACAAGTTTTCACGTTGTTTTACATACATTGCTCAGCAATGTGGACACCTCCAAATAGTGTTAAAAGTGTCACATACTGTATTTATAAGATATAATTCACCCAAAAATGTCACTTCGGTCTTCATGTAATGATGTATTCGCGGCCGTGAAATCACACATGACGTGAGCTGACCGTAAGCTGTTACCACAGAGAGGGCGGGCGTGCGGCTGTGAATAATGTCTACTTTAGTGAACAGAACTTGCGTAGGCTGTGAATAACAGGTAATAAAGTTGTAAATAACATTCAGTTTGTGGCACAGAGCGATCGTTTGGGAGCTGCGCAAGAAGTATGAACCACACTTAGCAGTTAAAATGAAACCGAAAGCGTGCACATCATTTTAAATAATCATATCGCATTTTAGAGTTATGATTACGACAAGCTTTTAATATGTTTTTCTTTCATAGTGAACACAGAGAGTTGTGCATGAAAATAAATGTTTAACAGTGTCAGTATAACTACTCTAGCCTATATAATGTTGAATATATTGCAAGAGGGAATCTGATAATGATAAATGTCGGATTTTACCAGTGAAATAAAATGGTCTAATAATGTTGTCAATGACAGATTGCAAGCATATGTCTCAAACATAATAGTTCTAATTAAGTCTATTCAACATTGAGCATTTTAACCAACAGTAGACCTACATAATTATTATTTATTATATGTTTGAATAATAAAAATAAGAATAGCCCACTTATTAACCTTTAATTTACATCTACAGAATCGTGAGAAAATGGTGATCTTTATTTTAAGCAAATATTCTCATTTTAGCCAGAATCGTGCAGCTCTAATGCACAGTTTCAGAAGTAAATTTATAACATTAAAATTTTTCAATCAATAATTTATGATCCAGTACATCAAAAGCAGAGCTAAAATCCAACAATACTGTTCCTACTAAATTACTATCATCAATCTGTACTAAGCATTCATCAATTATTTGTGTTAATGCTGTTCCTGTGGAATGTCCTACTCGATATGCATGCTGAAAGTCAGAGAATAAATTGTTTTCTTTACAAAATAATTGAATTTGTTCACACACTATCGTTTCAAACACTTTACTGAGAACTGGTAATAAACTTATTGGTCGTCTATTAGCCCCACTAAAACTCAGTGCTGCATTTTTCTGTAAAGGAATAACCTTTGCTTTTTTCCAAGCTAAAGGGAAAATCCTGTCTTTAGTACTCGCATTGAAAATATGACAGACTGGTTTCACCAAACAACTGGCCACTAATTTTACAAGACAACAATCTAAGTTATCCCTTCCTGGTGGTTTATCTATATTTATCATTGATAATTTTTGTTCCACTTGTTGTACATTTACTTCCTTCAATTCAAAACAAAAAGCTGAGTTATCACTTACTATTTTTTAGTGCTGGGCCGTTATCGGCGTCAACGCGAGACTCTTATCGCGCGATAAAAAAAATATCGCCGTTAATCTATTCTCAAAGTGGGATGGGAGCTGGATCTATTTTATGCAAGCTATGATGACTTTCACCTTGATATATTAGCGCGGATGTATACCTGACCGGTGAACCGTCTGACAAAAGAGTGCCCTTTTAAATCAAATCAGCAGAATGCTTGGCTCTAACTGCAGTTCGGCAGTTTCACTAACTCACGAACATTTCATTCATGCCATCGTAACAAACTGGGGTACTAGACGCAAATAAGGAGTAAGGACTGGTGAGAGTGTCATGGAATTTAATAATGCACGCCAAATGGTAAGAAAAAACTTCCGCATTTCACAATGTGTGTGTGTGTGTTTGTGTATTACTGACAGCCGCGTGTGGATCTTGTCGAAAAACATGGCGAAACGTCCTAAAGACCGCAGTGTTTACTTCTATAATGCCACTAATATCTGCATACCCCACATGTCTTAATTCCATTTCTGTTTAGTTCTGTTTTGACTTTAGTCGGATGAGGGTAATCAAAAATTGCTATTTGGAGCTTATGTAGGCTTACAGTTCAAAATTCACGTTTAACTGAATAAACAGTTAGTAAACACAAGTACATCTTATTGAACATCATTTATTTTCATCACCAATTATCACAGTAGAACATTTTCTCAAGCAGTTTGTGATGCACTTTGGAAACAGGAGATGAGCCCCTGGTTTAGTGCGACACCCAGCTTGATAAACCCGTTCTCAAAGACGTATGATTTGGGTAGCACACATATTCTTAATGCCTTCGGCATAATTCAAATGAGCCATTTTAATCTAGATTAATCTAGATTAATTTTGAGATTAATCTAGATTAAAAAAAAATAATCTATGCCCACCTATACTATTTTTTCAATTTGCTTTTCACTTGATATAATATTATCAGTTAACATTTCTTCTCTAAGTGATTGGCTGATTAGAAATTTGCGTTAACAAGCAGTTGGACAGGTGTACCTAATAAAGTGGCCTGTGAGAGTACATGCATCCTTTAATATGTTATTTGTTTGCTGGAAAAAAATGCTTTTTTTCCTTAAAATTTTTTGTCTTGTTTCTAGTCCAAATATCTAAAAATTCCTAGATCAAAAAGCACTTTCTAGATGAGTAAAAATTCTCTTGGAAGTGGACTGTTCCTTTAAAAATGAATATGAAGGAGCACTGTCTGGATAATGGATATATTGTCCTAGATATACTGGTCAAATAGTTCTCACCCGTAAGCAGCTGTGAGACTTCCCCAGTCAACATCTGCCACATCCTTCACTTGCATTTCATACATCCTGTGTCAACAGATCATTATTTTACAATGATTTTACAATAATACAATTCAAGCAGATGAAAACAAGTTAACGCAAACAATACAAGATCTCTTACGCTTTAATGAGTCTGATTTTGGCCAGCAGACCTGTCTTTCCTTTGAATGAAATCCCCGAGGACATTCGCGTAAAGAGAATGTACATCCTTAGGGGTAAAGGAGAAAAAAAAATCTGAAGATATGTTATATAACATATAACACGTATATGTTATATAAAACAAAAATCTGATCAAATGCATGAAAATATCAACAATATAAAAGTGCTCCCTTACCATTTTTCTCTGCATTGCATAGAACATCGAGTTCCAACATTCTCAGCAATTGGGGTCCAGGGCAAATTTTGGAACAGTATTTCTCTACTGACTCTTTTTGGTTTCTTTTTATTAGGGTTTGCAGATTTCAGGACAGATACAACATGGTCACGCACAGCCCTTAAAAGCCTCTGCACCTCCTCAGTAGTCCACGGTCCCTTTCTTTTATCTGTGTGATGAATAATGATGAGATAAAAATGAGTAATTGTCAATAATTTGCAATTGACAGGTGAAACTTTGAGAAGCAGCTCACTGAAATAGACTTACTCGAACTAATTTGTGGAAGTCGTTTCCTAAGAGAGAAAGAACTGCGACCTGTCTTTTCAGAAATTTTCTGCCATTTCGGGCCATACTTTTTATAATATTTTAGCAATCTTCTGTCTTCTTCTTCAGTAAAACTTTTGAGAAAAAGGAAGAAATCAGTACAAGTACAGAACAAAATTAAAAAGCAGAACCATAATATGATATATGTGAATAATATTTTACATACTATCCCTTATAATGTCTGTGATCAAACATCTTTATTCCACGGGTGTAAACATCATGACAAGACCTGGGAATTCCTTCTGCTGTTCAATTTTGATTTAGAAAAAAAACGAAGAGCTTCATTGAGCAACAAAAAGGTCACATTTTCAGCATAGTTTCTTATAATGTTCAATATCCACTCAAGTCTTTATTAAAGAGATACTTCACTCAAAATGCTTAATTCATCACTATATAACATCCTACCAAATGTATGTATTTTTTATATTGTAGAATGCATTTATGTTAGTGCTGAGTGAGTCACAAATATAGGTCACTTGAAATCCAAAATCTTTCCCGTAAAATACTACAACCCCTCCCCGGCCCAAACTCACAGATTGTGTTTAAAGGGCCATGAAAAGTTCAAATTTAATACCTACAGCAACTTTACGATAAATTTAAGACAATTAAGACCTTAATTTCCCGGATTTTAATTTAAGACTTTTTAAGGACCCGCGGGAACCCTGTGTAAGAGGTATTAAACAGTCTTCGAAGCTTATGCATATTAATGAAGTTGCACCTCATACACAATAGAGCGCGCTGATTAGTTTAAACCAAGTCTTTCTCATGAATTATTGCTGAAAGCTCAAAGACATCACGTTGTACTTGCCAGTACAAAAGACACAAGAATCTCATCGCCGAGATGTTGCTTCAAAATTTATTTTTAAACCGGAATAATGAATTTGCTTGAAATAACGCAAATATAAATTTTTATTGAAATATATGTGTCATAATAGTGTTTTTAGCAGCGTGGGACACATATATGACTGTCAACATCTCAAAAAATGTGTTTTGGTGTTTCGTGACCCCTTAAACTGTACAAAAGGACGATGACCTTGGACACAATCAACATTTAACACTCACCAATGTTTTGAAAAAACCCAAACTTCTTTTTCAACTTGGCCAGCTTCATTTCCTCATTTATGAACCGGTTGGGATGAAAGAGCCTGACCGCATCTTTCACTCGTGTGAGAGCCAGAAAGTCGCTAACGTTCTGTCTTAACCTCTCATTTTCTGCTTTAGAAAATCTTCCATGTCTCAGTGCGATGCCTGTGATGAAAGAGTAAAAGGAAAAAGTAATATGTACACACAGATACACAGTAAATACATATGTTTGTTTAAATAATAATAAGAATAATTATAAGAAGAGTCGTTTTTAACTAGGGCTGGGCGAAAATGCAATCAGGGTAATTATTTTCCATATTGAACGATAACGATATACATTGGTACGCTTTTATGGCCGTTTTCACGGTGAAAAGGTACCCAAAAGTGAACCATACCATACCCCTTTTTGGCAACCCTTTGCAAAGTGTACCAAGCAGGACTAAAAGATACCAAAAGGCGAAGCTAGACGCGTAGCTGAACGCTATTGGTTTACAGAGAAACGTCACTCGCTCATGGAGCTAGCCACAATGAAAACAAAAGAACCGCCATGTTATAAACACACAGCCAAGACATTACACCGTAATACTAAATGCATATAATAACGAGCCATTGTTGACCTGAGCTTAAACAAACCTTGTTGTCTTAATGAACAGCCACAAAGCCAAGAAGAACACAATCTGTCGCGTCTTGTTTTTGTTTTACGAGGCCGTCTAAAAGTGTGAACGCTTTTCGTAAATGTTGCATTTATTTATTTATTTCATATAATTGCAGACGTTACAGTAGGCAATTTCACCCTATCATTGTTCTGCAGTTATAATCAAATCATGTTCATAGAAAGGTTAGTAATGAACATTTACACACAAGTATTTATATGTATAAAGCCTCTGTTTTGTGAGAAGTGCTTCTTATATGATGTGAGCGACCCGTACCGACGGTACCCTTTTGGCACCCTTTCATCATTTGCAGTATTTCTAAATTGCTGTGTTAGGGATTTTTCTTACCAATTCTTATCTATTAATTTCTGCAAAGTTGCCATGACGTGTCCACACTAAATGGTTATAAGAGACATGTTTAAGGTATTAAATGCAGCATCCTTAATTTATTCTATTAGGTAAGGAGAGATTATTATAACGTTTGCATTATAAAGCTTGAAGCACCAGAATCGGTACTCTGTATCGCTGATCACCATGACAAGGAATTTAGATTCCTTTTAGATTCCTATTGTTGCACATTTCTGCTGTGTGATTGGCTCTTAGATCAACATAGAGTAAAAAAAGTCCAGAGCTTTTCATTGTTACTGACATAAATTTTATCGCGATTGGATATAATATCGTTTATCGGCCCAGCCCTATTCTTAACTTAGATATGATGTATTACAGTCAGAAAATGTACTATTATATATTGTAATACACTACTATAATATATATACATGGGACATTCTACCAGAAATGTACATTTTCACTTTTAAAAAACGTGACAAGGACAGACTTAAGGCTCGTACACACCGGAACGCTTTTCGTTTGAGTTTATCGTCAGCGTTTTTCCGAATTCAAACCCAATCGATTTTCACAGGCGTCGAGCAGAAGAGTATACAAAATCACTCCTTGACGTTAGATGGTGGTACACAACTTTAAGCTTCTGACACCCACTTGTAACACAGAAGAAGACAAAGTTCTAGCGATGGGGAAATGATTATTGTTCACCAGTGCAATATGCAGCCTCTGGGCATCTTCAATGTGCGCTCGCATTGACAGTTTTGTGCTTGAGCGCCTCCAAGTGCTGTTTACTGTAACTTCAGCAGCTTCGTGCACGTGAACAAAAATGCCAATCTGATTGGTGAAGAAGGTTGACGTGGCGCGACAAAACAAAAAAACGAGCATGAGGAGTGCACACCAAAACGGCGTAAAAGCGTAATTTTTTAAGAAACGCCTCATGCTCATTTTTTTTTTTTGACGCGCCACGTTAAAACCCTCTCCACCTATCAGATTGCCACTTTTGTTCACGTGCACGGAGCTGCTGAAGTTACAGTAAACAGCACTTGGAGGTGCTCAAATGCAAAACTGTCAATACGAGCGCACATTGAAGAAGATGAATCACAATAATAAATATAGCTGCAAGCAGCAATTAACGGGGTTCAAGCGTTTTAGAAGTTTAAGGTTTATCAGTTAGGAGGCCTGTAAGTAGTTTATTCGACAATGAAATAAATGATTAGAGTATTAGAGTTTATAGATTGAGTTAAATGTTTAATTACACACTCGAAAACACTCAAACTCGCCCTCTAGTGGATGATTTCTTTCAAAATGTCTACAGACCTCTAGGCCCATGAGTCCAACATGCCCATTGAGTTGCATTCTGATCGGCCATCGTTAACTGTGTTTAATGGGTGCTTAAAGTTAATTCACTAATGGCGGCCATATTTTTATAGCATGTCAGTCCACTTTGGGCAAATACACTGCATGCAAAACTTCTAGCTGATCCATCTAGTGGCTAAAATGTTAATTGAAACACTGTATTGAGCATCAACAGACATTGAAACACTATGTTTTTGAGGCCTTTTCTACTATTATAGCGCCACCTATTGCCCGATCTCCACAAAAATTTGCATGCTGGTTTACATTCATGTGCCACATGTGCTCACCAATTTCTGTGATGTTTTGAGTTTTCCTTATGGGTTTACAGGCATGTAGGTTTATGTGGACACGCCCCTTTTGTAAATGAGCCTGTTACAGCTATTCAAAGTGGAAAGTTAAATTTTTTTTGAATAATTATTGATCTACTCAGTCCAGAGATTCTAACAACACTGGTTTTGTTGTGATTGAGCTAAAAACCAGAGACTAGTTCGCAAAAGTATGTTTTTCATATATTTATGATTTTTTAATGAACGATGTGATTGACAGCTGTGGTTTTAGTCTCAAAGTGTTCAGTATGAGCAACTCTATCTTATGATATGTATTTTGTGTGCCTGTGCAAAGCTTTGTGTAATAAACAATCAATTACAACCTCAAAAAACACAAAATCGCCTTTATAGCGCCACCTTGTGGTTAATGTCTGTGCGTTTTGCACTGCTACCTCAACTTGACCTTCTACATGTGTGTGCCAAGTTTGGTAATGATATTCCAATCCGGTCAAAAGTTATACCTACAATTAGCATTTAGCTTCAATTAGCATGAAACGTTTTGGTATACTGTTTCACGTGAAAATCAAAATTTCAACTTTTTTTTGATAATTATTGATATTCAGTGTCCAGAGAACATTACTGACCTGGTTTGGTTCAGATTGGGTGAAAAACCTAGGACTAGTTCGCAAAAGTAGGTTTTTTATATATTGATGACTTTTTAACGAACAGTTTGAGTGACAGCAGCGGTTTTAGTGTCAAAGTGTTCAGTGTGAGCAGGCCTAACATATGATATGTATTTTGTGTGGTTGTGCAAAACTGTGTGTAATAGACAATCAGTTAGAACCTAAAAAAACTCAAAATCGCCCCCTAGTGGCCGATTTCTTTCAAAATTCTTACAGACATGTAGGACCATGAGTCGAACATGCTTAACGAGTTTCGTTTTGATTGGCCAACGTTAACCTTGTTTAATGGATGCTTAATCTTAATTGGCTAATGGCGGCCATGTTTTTTGAGATATGCCAGTGTCCTTATAATATGTCATGACAACTTGGACAAAGACACTGCGTGCCAAATTTCAAGCTGATTGGACTAATGGTTGTATGGTTGGGGCTTTTTTTATAGTTTTTGAACTTTATAGCGCCACCTTGTGGCCAAAGTCTGCGGGTTTTGCACTGCGACCTCAAATTGACCTTATACATGTGTGTACCAAGTTTGGTGATGATATGTTATGTGGTTCAAAAGTTATGGTTAAAATTAGCATTTAGCTTCAATTAACGTTGAACATTTTTGCGTATTGTTTTGCGTGAGAATTAAAATTTCAACTTTTTTTTGATAATTATTGATATTGAGTGTCCAGAGAACATTTATGAACTGGTTTGGTTTAGATTGGATGAAAAACCTAGGACTAGTTCGCAAAAGTAGGTTTTGGACAAATTGCGACGTAGCGGAAAAACGGTACGTCTTAGAGGCCAAAGACCGCCTGTGCACTTTTGTTCGGGCTGACCCAAGGATTCAGAAAATGTAGAGTTTTTGAGTTTAGGACAAACGGTGTACGAATGGTGGCCAAAAATGTCTGAAATCTTAGTTTTTGGCGCCATAGCGCCACCTATGGGCCGATTTGGACGGTTTATGGTATCTGAGTAGCGGTGCACATTCTGGACCATCTGGCCAAGTTTGAGATTTCTAGGCCTTACGGTTTAGGCTGCACGAGTTACTTTAAGGCAGAAAAATAATAATAATAAATATAGCTGCAAGCAGCAATTAACGGGGTTCAAGCGTTTGAGAAGTTTAAGGTTTATCAGTTAGGAGGCCTATAAGTAGTTTATTCGACAATGAAATAAATGATTAGAGTATTAGAGTTTATAGATTGAGTTAAATGTGTAATTACACACTCTAAAACACTTAAACTCGCCCTGTAGTGGATGATTTCTTTCAAAATGTCTACAGACCTCTAGGCCCATGAGTCCAACATGCCCATTGAGTTACATTCTGATCGGCCATAGTTAACTGTGTTTAATGGGTGCTTAAAGTTAATTCACTAAAGGCGGCCATATTTTTATAGCATGTCAGTCCACTTTGGGCAAATACACTGCATGCAAAACTTCAAGCTGATCCATCTAGTGGCTAAAATGTTAATTGAAACACTGTATTGAGCATTAACAGACATTATAACACTATGTTTTTGAGACCTTTTCTACTATTATAGCGCCACCTATTGCTCGATCTCCACAAAATTTTGCATGCTGGTTTACATTCATGTGCCACATGTGCTCATCAATTTCTGTGATGTTTTGAGTTTTCCTTATGGGTTTACAGGCATGTAGGTTTATGTGGACACGCCCCTTTTGTAAATGAGCCTGTTACAGCTATTCAAAGTGGAAAGTTCAACTTTTTTTGGATAATTATTGATCTACTCAGTCCAGAGATTCTAACAACACTGGTTTCGTTGTGATTGAGCTAAAAACCAGAGACTAGTTCGCCAAAGTATGTTTTTCATATATTTATGATTTTTTAATGAACAATGTGATTGACAGCTGTGGTTTTAGTCTCAAGGTGTTCAGTATGAGCAACTCTATCTTATGATATGTATTTTGTGTGCCTGTGCAAAGCTTTGTGTAATAAACAATCAATTACAACCTCAAAAAACATAAAATCGCCTTTATAGCGCCACCTTGTGGTTAATGTCTGTGCGTTTTGCACTGCTACCTCAACTTGACCTTATACACGTGTGTGCCAAGTTTGGTAATGATATTCCAATCCGTTCAAAAGTTATACCTACAATTAGCATTTAGCTTCAATTAGCATGAAACGTTTTGGCATACGGTTTCACGTGAAAATCAAAATTTCAACATTTTTTTGATAATTATTGATATTCAGTGTCCAGAGAACATTACTGACCTGGTTTGGTTCAGATTGGGTGAAAAACCTAGGACTAGTTCGTAAAAGTAGGTTTTTTATATATTAATGACTTTTTAACGAACGGTTTGAGTGACAGCAGCGGTTTTGGTGTCAAAGTGTTCAGTGTGAGCAGGCCTATCATATGATATGTATTTTGTGTGGTTGTGCAAAACTGTGTGTAATAGACAATCAGTTAGAACCTAAAAAAACTGAATATCGCCCCCTAGTGGCCAATTTCTTTCAAAAATTTTACAGACATGTGGGACCATGAGTCGAACATGCTTAATGAGTTTCGTTTTGATTGGCCAACGTAAACCTTGTTTAATGGATGCTTAATCTTAATTGGCTAATGGCGGCCATGTTTTTTGAGATATGCCAGTGTCCTTATAATATGTCATGACAACTTGGACAAAGACACTGCATGCCAAATTTCAAGCTGATTGGACTAATGGTTGTATGGTTGGGGCTTTTTTTATAGTTTTTGAACTTTATAGCGCCACCTTGTGGCCAAAGTCTGCGGGTTTTGCACTGCGACCTCATATTGACCTTATACATGTGTGTACCAAGTTTGGTGATGATATGTTATGTGGTTCAAAAGTTATAGCTACAATTAGCATTTAGCTTCAATTAACGTTGAACATTTTTGCGTATTGTTTTGCGTGAGAATTAAAATTTCAACTTTTTTTTGATAATTATTGATATTGAGTGTCCAGAGAACATTTATGCACTGGTTTGGTTGAGATTGGGTGAAAAACCTAGGACTAGTTCGCAAAAGTAGGTTTTGGACAAATCGCGCCGTAGTGAAAAAACGGTGCGTCGTAGAGGCCAAAGACCGCCTGTGCACTTTTGTTCGGGCTGACCCAAGGATTCAAAAAATGTAGAGTTTTTGAGTTTAGGACAAACGGTGTACGAATGGTGGCCAAAAATGTCTGAAATCTTAGTTTTTGGCGCCATAGCGCCACCTATGGGCCGATTTGGACGGTTTATGGTATCTGAGTAGCGGTGCGCATTCTGGAGCATCTGGCCAAGTTTGAGATTTCTAGGCCTTACGGTTTAGGCTGCACGAGTCACTTTAAGGCAGAAACATAATAATAATAATAATAATAATAATAATAATAATAATAATAATAAAAATCCTTACAATTACAATAGGGTTTCAGCGCTTCGCGCTTGAACCCCTAATAATAATAATAATAATAATAATAATAATAATAATAATAATAATAATAAAAATCCTTACAAATACAATAGGGTTTCAGCGCTTCGCGCTTGAACCCCTAATTCTTCATCGCTAGAGCTGAAGCTGCTACTTGAACCATCCATGCTTGTTCAAATCGCCAGTAACTTTTACGCCCCATTCACACGGGGCGTCAGCTTCAACGCTTCCTATTCACTTTGAATGGGTGACGTCAGGCGTTGCCGAACTGCATTGTGGATCCGTCGGCGCCGCTTTAGAGGCGTTGCTCGCTGCAGAAGTTGGGACTTGCTCAACTTTTCAAGCGCCGACGGAAGCGTCAGCCAATCAGATCGCTGTATGTAAATACACCAGCTCCAACAGTGGCCTATTGCTGACTAATTTCATTGGCTGACGCTGCCATGACAATCGCGTCAGCCCCAACTTCAGACACGCCCTCTGTCAAGCGTTG
Organism: Danio kyathit; assembly: GCA_903798195.1. Classification (NCBI taxonomy): domain Eukaryota; kingdom Metazoa; phylum Chordata; class Actinopteri; order Cypriniformes; family Danionidae; genus Danio; species Danio kyathit. Next base: position 73,451,995 of record LR812523.1, on the reverse strand, counting down.
AAGCTGAAGCCTCGTGTGAATGGGGCGTAACAACAAGCGTGTCAACCTTCTCTCTTCTTCTTCTGTGTTACAAGCTGGTCTCAGAAGCCTAAAGTTGTGTAGCGCCATCTAACGTCAAGGAGTGATTTTGCATACTTTTCTGCTCGACGCCAGTAAAAATTGCTTGGGTTTGAATACAGAAAAACGTCTCGTAAAACGCTGACGATAAACGCAAACGAAAAGCGTCCCGGTGTGTACGAGCCTTAAAGCTTGTCATCCTCAAAAAAATCATACAAAAACAAGCATAAAATCATACAATTGAATGATAGAGCGCATAAGTCATAGCCTTAAACTTGCACGCATTTTATGTTAAAGTTGACTGTGACAGGACTAGGCATGGGATGATAACCAGTTTCAATGTATATCGCGGTTTGAAAAAGTTAAAGTTTTAAAACCACCAGAATTTTATGATATACCATTTTTACGTGTTTTTTTTTTTTTTTGTGTGACTATTTTATTTAGCTTTTTAATGGAACAGTATCTCCACCATTAAAGGACCCTCCACATCAAAAGCTACTGTTCCAAAATATTTTAAATGTTTCTTAAAATAAAATATATTGTTGTTTTTTACCCAGACATTTTAAAATAATTAATTTTCGAGCAGTAATCACAATACTGTGAAACCATGATATTATAATCCAAGATTATCATACCGTCAGAACCTTATACCGGCCCATGCCTATGCACTACTACACTTGGTTTTGGTTTTATTGTGAAAGAATTCAAATAAAATAAAATAAGGAAACCTGTAAAATGAGAATCTGAAATATTTTATGTCATACTCCAAAAAATAAAGATGATTTAGTGTTCAAAAATGATTTACTTTGATTATTTTTTAAATAAATCTATATACTGATTTACGAATTCTATTCATACTACTCAGCTCGCATACTGATTTTAGCGTACTATATAGTATGTAAGTATGTGGTTTCGGACGCAGACTAAAACTTCCAGGCAAGCGTGTTGAAGGAAGTTAAAGCTAAACTATGCAGCACACCTCCAAGACTGAGTTTGGACACCCCTGTGGTAGAATGGCACACATACACGCAGGGTGCGAACTATACATTGACGATCGGTTGTCAATTGGAAGTTTTTCGATTATATTCTGTAATATGCCTCAATTAACCAAATTTATTTATTTAATTCAACTACATCTAATTTATTGTTCAAACTTGTTATTATGTTTTCAGTGTTTTGATGGATATTGAGTGGTTCTCAATGACATTTGTGATATTAAATAAACCAACCCTATAAAGACGCATGTATCATATTCGATACACTAGTTTCTAGGACATATACAATATCAACCTGATCAATACTTTGTCTAAAAAAACTGTTGTATATGATTTGCTAAAAGGTAACAGGTAAAAACAATATGAAAAACTGCCTGAAATTTTCTCTGTTGTCAAAATGTCAAAAGCAAAATAATTTTTTCTCATTAAAATTAACTTGTGAGCAAAAAAATTCGGCCTATTTTTTGATATCTCAGGTCTTAAAGGATGACCATGAAAGACTACGTATTTTACTGCTTAACCTTCAAGTGCAAGCAAATGTATAATAAGATACAAACTATGCATCTAGTTTTATGGAAATCTACAGTACAAATGTCAATTTTACAGGAAACATGTTTTGTGAGCTCTGACGCTGTCTGTTGGAGCTTTAGATTTGCCCGTTTCACACCGCTGAATTAATATTTTTAGCGCAAACATGCATTCACAATGGTACGAACCATTACAGGGGTGGTCAAATGCATTTTTAAGTTATCTATTATTTTAACTAGTAATATTATTTAAGATACAGATCAAAGCTAATTATTTCTTAATTATTAAAGGGCAGACACCCATACATCTTGTTTTGATGTCCTTTAGGGAGGATCAAGCATTACTTAGCGGGGTCTGACCCCCCAAACACCCCTGTAATTCGCCCCCTGCATACACGAAACTGTCTATGCAGGAAAAACCCTGTATATATTTCAAAACAATCAACTTACCTTGTTTTTTGAATTCCTTGAATCTTGGCAGGTCATACTTGATCATTTTATTTTTATCAGTATCGCTTTGGGAATCTAACGCCATATTAGGGCAAAACTCTTTCAGTTCAGCCAGGAGCTTTAAATCAACTGGAATCTTACGAGTTTTGCGCGTTCTAGTACCAATCAAGACGTCACTCGTGTTTGGCTCTTCCTCATCATCACTCCTGTTTGGCTCTTTCTCATCGTCACTCGTGTTTGGCTCTTCCTCATCATCTCTCCTGTTTGGCTCTTCCTCATCGTCACTCGTGTTTGACTCTTCCTCATGCTCTGTCTCGATGTCAGTGTCAGTCTGTTCTTCTTCTGTCATCTCTGCATAGTTTATCTGTGTCGCATTTACTCTCTTTCTCAAGCTCCTAGTAGTCTTCTCTTCACTTGAGCCCTGAAGCTCTTGTGTTTGTGCTTCATGCTGATTTGAGACACCATCATCCATCACTGAAGTCTCGCCTTCATTATCCAGCTTTCTTCTTTTCCTTTTGCCTGTATGTGTTTGCAGATTATTATCAGATTCAGTTTTACTGTTTCTCCTCGTATCCTTCTTTTCGCGGCGTTTCTCAGTCTCTTCCTGTGGACTTTCAGTGAGCTCATGCTGCTCTGTAGTTTTACTTCTCTTTTTCCTCACCTTTTCGCCATTAACGTTGCTAGGAGAATCTGACTGCATCTCATCCATCGTAAATTAATGATCTTTAACGCTAAAAATCATGACGACCCTTTGCACGTGTATCGCTAACTTCACCTCCTGCGCACGAACAGATAACAGAAGCACACCAAAAACATTACGATTATATGTTTATAGATACATATGAATTTATATGAGCAGAGGTATAATTATGTACCTGAAAAGTTCAGCGGAACGTTTACTAAAAGAGTAGTTTCTCTCCTGAATTTCTTCACTGATTAGTCTGCGAACTGGCCACCACAGCTATACTGCCACCTGTCGGCCAGAAGAGTACTTACATAGACATGACAAGAAGTTACTGTACTGTATTGTACGTTTTTCCTGCACAAATATCTGAACATTATTCAGTAGAGATCACTGCACGTAGTTGAGAATCCAATATAATATAATAATATTTAAGAGCAAAATAAGCATTTATGTTCAGTGACTTCAAGCTTAAAGGGCACCTATGTGTGTGTGTGTGTGTGTGTGTGTGTGTGTGTGTGTGTGTGTGTGTGTGTGTGTGTGTGTGTTTAAATAATAATAGAAATAATAATTCTAAAAATATAAATTGTAAATAATTAATTACTAGGTTTATAATTGTCATTGTCTCATTGTCGGGACAGATCCACAGCGCCGCTAGATGGCGCCACTAACTCGATAAATTCTCTTGTGTCCAAAGAATATAATTTTCTGTGTAATTTAGTGGGCTCTTTATTCCACGTGATAAATGACTAACTACTAGTTAGTCAACAATTCCAACTGTAAAAATATTAAGTCCAGTTGAATTGAGCAGCCTAATATGCTTAAACATTCTACCCTGAAAAATATATCATGCATTGCTAAAAAGTTTATCACTTTCCTTTTCCTTCGGCATAGTCCCTGCTTTTTAATAGGTTTAATAAATTATAAAATATATTTTTATAAATTGGTATTATCATATAAACAATTGCATGATAATTTCAGGTATTACATTTTAGGTGCTAAGCTATAGCACTGAATAAATGAAGACATCAGGACAGATGACTTGCAGAGGATAATAACAAAAGTGTGTCCTGGCTTTATTTATAATGTACATAGAGCGCACGTGGTCGTGACTTGCAAGTGTGAGCGCGGAAAAACCTTGTGCACAATGATGAACAATGAAGGCGCAAACCATCAGTCAGGTTTTCTGCTTTGATGACGATGACCTTCACTGAGACCCCTCCCCTCCTCAAAAAAAAACTTCGGATTTACCAGAGGTCGCCCTATTGAGATCGGAAATCCGTATTCATACGGAAGAATCCAATCCCTGCCTGATGTTAAAATAGGATCCAAATTCCAGTGATTTTAATGCCTCACTGTGCTGTTTATCTGACATAACGCATGATGAGAAGCACGCACATGAGAAGCAGTATTATTTTAAGATACACCATTTTCTAAAATAATTAAATAAAGTTAATTAAATGAATTTTGTGTAAACTGCCTTTTTTTTAAAAAACCTTAAACATTAATTTTCTTCGCCCACTGGCAGGATTCATTCATTCATTCATTTTCTTGTCGGCTTTGTCCCTTGCGGGGTCGCCACAGTGGAATGAACCACCAACTTATCCAGCACGATTTTACGCAGCGGATGCCCTTCCAGCCGCAACCCATCTCTGGGAATTTCCACACACACACATTCACACTCATACACTACGGACAATTTTTAGCTTATCCAATTCACCTGTACTGCATGTCTTTGGACTGTGGGGGAAACCGGAGCACCCGGAGGAAACCCACGCGAACGCAGGGAGAACATGCAAACTCCACACAGAAACGCCAACTGACCCAGCCCAGCCGAGGTTCGAACCTGCGACCCAGCGACGTTCTTGCTGTGAGGCAACAGCACTACCTACTGCGCCACTGCGTTGCCACTGGCAGGATTATTTTCTCATTTTAAAGGGCACCTATTTTCCCCCTTTTACATGATGTAAATAAGCCTTTGGTGTCTCCAGAATGTGTCTGTGAAGTTTCAGTTCAAAATATCCATCAGATTATTTATTATAGCCTCCAGAATCTGCCTATTTTGGTTTGTAATGGTCAATATGGCTAATAAAGCCCACCTTCTAGTACAGGAGTCAATCGTAGCTCGCTATATGGGGAATAAAGCCCGCCTTCTAGTACAAGAGCCAATCATCGATCGTTATAGACTGACAATACTACGAGGGAGGGGCTTGGACCAGATGTCAGTTTCTGCAGATTTTGTGTGATTCGAACATTTAGAAACGAAACTTATGAGACACATCTTCATTTGTTTGACAGCACATGTGCTACAAATCTTCACAATGGATAAACATTCAAATAAAATGTGCTGCATTTTCGCACAATGCAAACAAATTAATAAAACATAACACAATAACATAAACAATTTATGAAAACCCGCTGCATTTGTCACAATACTTGCAAAAACATCAGAGCACAATGGAAATGTTTTTCGTAGCACGTGTGCTGTCAAATCGTTGAAGATCCTATTTTGCTGGCGTTTTTTGTAATTGCATGTGTTTTCTTAAATTGCAGCACATTAAGCTCTCGCCCACCATAGTCAAGGCAAGCTGGAGCTAGTTTGAGAAGCCCTGATTTAGTTTTTTCTTGTCTATTTTTTTTTATTTAGAATTATAATTGTCAAAAAACTAAAAACACTTAACAAAACTAAGCAATTAGCTGTTTTTTACTACAGAACAACAGTCATATCATAATAAACTGTGAATGTAAACTATATAAGCCAGGGGTGCCCAAACTCGGTCCTGGAGGGCCGGTGTCCTACTGAGTTCAGCTCCAACTTGCTTCAACACACCTGCCAAAATGTTTCTAGTATACAAAGGAAGAGCTTGATTAGCTTGTTGAGGAGTGTGTGATTGAGGTTGGAGCTAAACTCTCCAGGACACCGGCCCTCCAGGACCAAGTTTGGGCACCCCTGATATAAGCAATGTAATGTTTCCATCATTATAGTATAAAACAAACATTAATTGTTATGGTATGGATTTTATGGCAGCTACCTAAATTTAAATATCTTAAAAAGTGCAGTTAACATATCCCACTGCAATTTGCCAAAACTTTGTCCAAATATTTGTGCTGTGGTTGTTTTTGTACACTAAAAACTGAAAAGTAAAAGAAAATAAATTTTAGCTAATTAATATATGATTAATTATAATATTAAATCGCCCAAAAAAATGTATTTACTTCTCATTTTCGTTGTCGGTGCAGACTTGTTTTAGCATCCCGTAATGAAAGTGACAGTTAAAAGAAGCCTCGCTCTAAAACAGAACAGAAATATAGTTGATGACTGGAAGAAAATATTTCATGACTCCAGACACTTCTTTGTTAACAGTTGCATAATACAGTGAAATATTATGTTTTGCTATTTCCAAACTCGGGCGACATGGTGGCTCAGTGGTTAGCACTGTCGCCTCACAGCAAGGTTGCAGGTTCGAGTCCCAGCTGGTCCATTTGGCCTTTCTTTGTGGAGTTTGCATGTTCTCCCCAATTTGGCGTGGGTTTCCTCCAGGTGCTCCGGTTTCCCCCACAGTCCAAAGACATGCGGTATAGGTGAATTCAATTGGGTGTGTTTCCCAGTACTGGGTTGCAGCTGGAAGGGCATCTGCTGCATAAAAAACACATGCTGGATAAGTTTGGTTTTTGGCCCCTCATAAAAATGTTTGGGCACCCCTGATATACAGGAATCGAAGAGTGAAATTCAAAACCTTTCAAGACCTTTTTTAAGACTCTTTCCATGCATTTTAAGACCTCATAACCACTTTTCAACGGGAAACACTGGCGAGATATTAACTTACAGTATATTTACTAAAAATTAATGGAAGAAATTAATCCAAAACTAAAACATCAGTCATACATGGTCCGTTTCCACTATGTGGTACAGTACGGTATGACAGTGCGAAATAGCCTACTGCAACTTCTGCGATTATAACACTGTAACGTCTTGTGCTTGTGCATTTCTGAAAGGATCAGGTGTCAGAAGCACTTCGCCCACGTCATTATCATCAGCTCAAGAAGTTTGTTATTTCAAATATAGACAGCTCTCTGGAGAAAGTGAAACCGCTCACACTTTTAGACGGCCTTGTAAAACAAAACCAGGACACGGCAGATTTTGTTCTTCTTGGCTTTGTGGCTGTTCATCAAGACGACGACAAGGTTCGTTTGAGCTCAGGTCTACCATGGCTTGTTATTATATGTATATATTATTACAGTGTAATGTCTTGGCTGTGTATTTAAAAATGGCGGCTTCTTTGTTTTCATTCTGGCTTGTTGCACGAGCAAGTGACGTATCTCTGTAAACCAATAGCGTTCAGCTGCGCATATAGCTCTGCCTTTTGGTACCCTTTTGTTGTGCTTGGTAACCCAAAAAAGGTACGGTACGGTTCGCTTTTTGGTACCTTTCGACAGTGGAAATGGCCATAAAAGCGTACCGAACCACTCAGTGGAAACGGACCAATACTGAATAAAAATCTATTAAATCTAGCTAATTCAGCAGGTTTGCGCCTATAGAACTGCAAAAATAAAGGTGTTTCCTTGGTAACTGCAGTCAACAAAGCAGCATGATGTCAAATCCAGCAGGATTTCATTGATGTCATAAACTACACAGCGTCCTGATATTCAGATTTAATTCAGGCAAACTTTAGCATACAACCATACATCGCATAATCAAAAATGATATAAAATTTAATACCTTGGAAAATAGCATTTAAGACTTTTAAATACTTTTTAAGGGCCTTAAATTTCTCAACATTGATTTCTCAACTTTAAATAATTTTTAAGACCCTGCGGACACCCTGCATTGGTAACTAAAAGAGACTCATGCTTTCTGCTTTATTATTGTACTGGTACGGTGAAGTCTCCGCTTGGGGCCATGACCAGACTCATCCACCTCATACCAGCACAGCAGTTTTACCGAAGAAACACTGGAACAAAATTTGAGATCTGCTTTTGTTTTTTTCTGATTAATACTGACAATTGGGCATTTAATGGTTTATAAATAACACTAGCAATAAAAAAAGCTATTGATTTCATGCTCGAATGATCAGGTGAGGAGAACCCAATTTTCACAACAGTGATATTATGGAGTTATCCCTAACTAACCATGTACCTCTTTACGTTTCTTACTTTAGCGGCCAAATATATTGAACAGATCCTGCCAGTAGGGATAAGAGGACCTCTATTGTTATACAGTGAAGCAGGGCTTTGAATTTCCCACCTTCACAGGCTGGTTCTTGGGGTGGGATCATGACTTCTGGAGTTCTGACCCACTGCATCGGGCCACGGCTGGTCTGAAAATGTAATTGGATTGATCTAATGTAACATCAAGATGACTAAAGGCTGTATGCTGCCGCTGTGTGCTGTCTCCCATTGTTTACCTCTATCATCCATGTTTGAACCCTTTTATGGAAAAACTAAATGTCCAGAAAATCTTTGAAACCTCAGAAACCTTTGACAGATTCAGTTTATTTCCTGCTCAATTGTAAAACCCAAGAATAAAACGAATTTTAAAAAACTATGTACAACTTCTTTTCTTTAAATCATTGGTCTAGAGACCGTGACCGATTGCTTCCTATTGACTAAAGCTGTTGTTCCTGCTGGCCAGTCTCTTCATCTCCATCACGGCCATCTTCCCCAGTGTCCTGGCCATCTTCCTCAATGTTCTGGCCATCTTCCTCAATGTCCTGGCCATCTTCCTCAGTGTCCTGGCCATCTTCCTCAATGTTCTGGCCATCTTCCTCAATGTCCTGGCCATCTTCCTCAGTGTCCTGGCCATCTTCCTCAATGTTCTGGCCATCTTCCTCAATGTTCTGGCCATCTTCCGCAATGTTCTGGCCATCTTCCTCAATGTCCTGGCCATCTTCCTCAATGTTCTGGCCATCTTCCTTAATGTCCTTAAATATTTTTGATAGCCGGAATAGTTCCTTCTGCTCTACCTGGACCTCATTGACATCAAAGCCTTTGCAACTCTTCACCAGGCACGGCAAAGTGTTGTTATGAAGATATGAGACAATGTCTGAAAACACAACACAGACATGCAATAAAATAAAGCAATTCAACTTCAGTCACTGCATGCACTATTTGTTTTGAATTGTACATCAGAAATTTTTACAAGTCTTCTGAGATATAAAGCAGTTTAAAAGACGAGTCTCAAAACATTAAAAAAAGAAATGTAACTTGAGTGTTCATCTGTGGAGTGTACTATGCAAAACAAAAGAAAGCAGTGGTTCATCTATAAAAGAAAACACCAACCTGCAAAACTCCTGGTGTTGCAATTTGGCACATAGTAGTTTTTCATTTTGCGCCACGTATTTTGAACAAATGCTGGAGGGACATTTCTGTGAGACACAGAGGACAAAGATGTGACGCCATGCATGTTTAAACCACCAACATCATGAGTACGCCTGAACAAGCAGATGCATTATTCTAGTTTAGCTGTGAACTGGAATAAGTGTAACTTAATGGCCTGTTTCCACATGTGTTTGGACTGTGGGGAAAACCGGAGCACACAGAGGAAACCCACATGAACACTGGGAGAACATGCAAACTCCACAAACTTTATTTTTATAATTGAAATGGACTTAACTAATGGGAATGAACATAACTAATGAATAACAATATTCTGCATCAATTTGGCTCCAGCTTTCTCAAATAGCAGTTGGCAGATCAGGATTTGCAAAAAGGACCTTTTTGTCATTGGCTAATCTCACCATAAATGCTCAATTGGATGTAAACCTGGACTGTTTGCTGGCCATGTCATTGTGTTGGTTTGCCTTTACTGAAGAAAAGCTGTAACCAGTGCTTCATTTGTAAATGAATAATTTCTGGAACAAAACCAGGAAATAAAAGTTACTGTGACCGACGTCCACCACACAATTTCACAGACGTTTTCCCAGAACATGACATCATTAAACGGTGATTGCATAAAAAAAAAAAAAAAAAAAAAAAAAAAAAAAACCTTTTACATTTCTGAACGTCTTTTATTATTTTGTGTCATATAACGTTATAAGTCAGTCATCGTGGATAAAAACATGTAGCTACAAACATAAATCGCATGAACAATCACTATTCAGCTCACTTCACTATTATGAGCCAAGTGAAAAAAATTATTATTAAATGACTCACTCAGTCTAATCTTCAAGAAGAGCCCAGTTAAGGCCCAATCCCAATTCTATTTTTGTACCCCTACCACTTCCCCTTTCACTTGGCCCTTAAAACCAAGAGTGAAGGGGAAGGGCTTCAAAATTTACCCAAGATTTGGAACAGCACTACAGCCCCTGCACACGTCATCATATTTCAGCGAGATCTCTTGCTTCATATATGATCAGACAATGCCGACTGCTGTAGTTATTCCAGTTGAGTTATTTATTGGTATTTATCTTCAGGAAATCACTGAAGGCATATATTATGTTATCATAACGATCTAATGTGACAATAAGATCATAATACAGTGCATTTAACACAGTGGCCATATTAATCTATGTAAACACACCAAAAACAAAACTAACATTATAGCAGACACTGTAAAAAGGTCATTCCCAGCCACTAGACATTACTGACAGGGTATTCGAGTGTCAGAATGTTGTGGGACTGCCGTACAGAAGTTATGATTATGGATTATAGATTGCGAAACTTAGCAGTTTTTATCTTAGCTGTTTTTTTTAAAGTATGACGGTAAAACGTGTATGCGGGTATGAATATATTAAAACATGTGCTTGTTTGTTGTAAAAATTCGTAATAATGACAAAAATACTAATTTGTGGACTAATTTGTGGGCTAATCACCCCTTCCCCTTAGCCCTACGCCTTCAAGCTAAAGAGAATTGGGACACCCCTACCCCTTGACATGAACGCACAAAACGAGGGGTAGGGGTGAGGGGAAGGGCTAAGGGGTAGAATTGGGATAGACTGATTTCACGCGGCCGCCATTATTAACAGCGAAATCAAGGCTGCGGTGGGAAGAAACCCGGAAGTATAGCCTGAGTCACAGAGGAATGTTGTGTACCTGGCTGTATATCTTATCAGCGAAGAGAAAGTGACACAAATTTATCATTTCAGCGCCTTCCGAGTGACCCTAAGGTCCGTTCTGAATGAATAGTGAAAATAAAAAGGGATATTTGACCTCATTTTCAGCTAAGTTAAGGGAAATGGCACTACTTAGCTAACGTTTTCTTTCCCAAACACACATTTTAGATGCCATTCATAAAAACTCAAGTTAATGAACTGATTCTGTGACTATATTAGACTTGTCACGATACAAAATTTCCGTAATGAAATATAAAAAAACGCCAATTTTTGTTAACATTGAAGACAATGTTCATGGAGCTCTTAAACAGCACCGATTGGCCATTGTGTTCAACAGAAATCACTATGATTGGCTGTGAAGGTCATCAGTTCACCTCACCGCTGTTTACTGAGTGCAAACACAGACGAGCGATCCGCTGATGAATCCGCTGATCTTCACGGCTTTAAAACGCTCCAATGTCCGTCTATGTATGTGTGTTTTCAATCTGTGAAGAGCGGTGAACTGATAACCTTCACAGTCATTCTGTTGAGCGCTGGTGAATACTACGGCAAATCAGCGGTGTTTATGAGCGCGCTCAGCGGCGCGTAAATGTGCTGCCATTAACTGAAGTCTAGGAGTCTAGGAGGGCACTTCAGCGGGTTACTCTTAAAGAGATTGTGATGTTGTTTGATACCTAATATGCTTTTGTAAGAAATCAATCTACGTTATGAGATCGATTAGGAATTATTAGCTCATATCAATGACTCGGATCTTGAAGATTCGAATCATTGATTCGACTCAATTGAGTCGGATTGAATCAGATCAAAGATTCAAACTTTATCTGAAGTTTGTCCCGCAAACAGAGACATCACATTTTACTAATCTTGTCTATATTATTTCCGTGGCCAACGATAATAACAACACAGAATAGGGTTAACTTTTAGCAAGGTAACAAGATCTATAGCTTGAGGCAATGACTTAGAAGCACATAAACAAGAACACAGTTCTTACAAAGGAGAACAAAGGTTTATTGAGCTACACTACGATACATGAGGCTAATCTACGTAATAATCAAAACAACAAACAAACGCACACACACACACACGTTCACACACACACACACACACACACACACACACACACACACACACACACACACACACACACACACACACACACACACACAGGCAGTTCAGAGGATGCAAAATGAGTTGACAACAATCCCAAATCCCCTAATATTTCGTACTAGATCTTAGAATCACCTGAGAAACCACAAAAGCAGAGATTTGACTCATCTTTAACTGCTTAAGATCATATGCACCAGATCAGAAAGAGACAACAGTTGTTGTCTACTTGCGAGTTTGTTGAAGTCTTCTTGACTGGATTTTCCCTCGCCAGGCTGGCCTGAGGAAACACGTGGTGCTCAAGGGTAGCTTCTCTGTGACGTCGTTGGGATTCCCGCTCGTGAGCGAGGCTCGTTGTCTTGGCTTACCGGGATAGCCGACTCTGCCGAGAGTCAGTTTAGCGGAAGTTTCAGCGGTCCGAAACTTAAGAGGTTTGCATAAAGAGTTTGTGGTGACCCAATCGCGTGGTGGCGACTGGGGGCGGATCGCAACAGCGGGCGCATGCCGGCTTGATGCAATATGGCGCTGATTTTAGGGCTGCCGGGGTTTTTAAATGACCTGATCTGGTCCATCCCTCATGACGCTATCGTCCAATGAACGGCAAGATGAAGGGCGGGGCCACGCCCCGTACCAGTGTAATCAGGTTTAATCATTAACCAACTGCAAGATACTTCACGTGGTAAAATCTCTGGTAAGATTGTAACTATCTGACATCAAATGTTACAAGACGAATACTGTTTGTATTACTAAATTCTCATTTACACCAATGTATTGCAAATAAAAAAAAACTTTGATTTAACACCAAACACGAAGCATTTCAGACACATACAGATCATTTCAACCTGTTATAAGGGTAAAACCACATTGTTAACCTGGTTGGTTGGAATAAACACAGCACATCAGTACCTATGGCTTTTATTCTGAATATCACATTTTGCCTTGGTTCTAACATTTAAGAGAATTGTATTTCTTAAGTCTCTCATTCATTTCTTTGTCTCTGAATTCTGTCCATCTGGCTGAAATTAGAATGTCTCGAGGGCAAACACATGGCCACCAAAATCACAAAACTGGTCAGTCAAAAGTCTCATGATGCAAAAGTCTTGTGATGGGAGATCCTGAAAGCTCAAATTGTCTCGCTGGTTGAACATTAACCAAAATTGCGGTCGCATCTCTGTCCATCTGGGCCAGAGTGTTGGGGGAAGAGAGTCAAATGAATTTGGGCCCTGTTATGTGATGGTATAAACCCTGGAGCAAATGAAGCAATTTGCGCTCAAAATTCCAAGCCTGATTCGAACTGGTTTTAATTCAGTGAGTCCCTTCACTTTTAATTGTTTATATTAAAGTGAACTGAAGGATATTAAAGTGATGTTTACACCATTTCTGCATTTTGAAGTCGCAGCAACAGCTGGAGGTTTGTAGTACACAGCATATTGTTGCAATGTTTACAGTGCTGATCCTATTCTTCCGGGTTTCTCCCCACCGCAGCCTCACTTTCGTGCTTTAAAATGGCGGTCGCGTGAAATAAGCGTATTGGGCCTTAAGATCGCTTTGCTTTTGTCTCCCGCTTCTTCTCAAGATCTCTTTTGATCAGGCTCTTTATTAGATTTACTCGTTGTTTTAAAAAATGAAAATAAGCTTGACTGCCGCTTTGCCATTTTGAAAATACAAATATTATTTAGGCTGGCCACTATGCCATTATTTATTTCGCTGCTTAATCACCAACCAATGAGAGTGATTGTAAAGATAAGAAAAGCCGATTGGCTGAAAATGTTGTTGAGGGCCAATAGTTAAACGTGACTTTTGCTTGAACTTGCGCATGGTGACTACTGCTATGCGTGCGTGTACATACAATCACACAGCCTTCGCTTGCACTCATTTACATTCTCTCTCACACACACACACACACACTAACACACCTAGGTATTCACCACGCATATTAGTTAATGCCGGATCCAATAAAATAAATACCGGAACACAAAAACACGAATATCTGACATTTCTGGAACAGGAACCAGCAAGGTCTGGCTCAAATTAAGCACTAAGTGTAACAGTCTTTGCTCTGCGTTATCATCCTGATGATGAAATCATAATCACCAAACATCTTTTCTACTGATGGGATGAGAAAAGCATCCATTTTTAACTAAATTTGTTCTTACTTCGGTTGCAGCACATGTTCTTAAAGCAAACCATAGTTATGTGGTAAGCTCTCCGTAAAGTCATGCACAGTCACATTGAATGATGTATTATCCAATAAAGTCATTAAACTGCTTTAAAATTCTGCAACTAATGCATCTATATATACACTTACCGGCCATTTTATCAGGTACACCTTACTCGTACCAGGTTGGACCCTCTTTTTCCTTCAGAACTGCCTTAATCCTTTGTGGCATAGATTCAACAAGGTACTGGAAATATTCCTCGGAGATTTTGGTCCATATTGACATGATAGCTGCAGATTTGTCGGCTGCACATCCATGATGTGAATCTCCCATTCCACCACATCCCAAAGGTGCTCTACTAGATTGAGTCTGCTGACTGTGGAGGCCATTTGAGTACAGTGAACTCTTTGTCATGTTCAAGAAACCAGTCTGAGATCATTTGCGCTTTATGGCATGATGTTGCGTTATCCTGCTGGAAGTAGCCATCAGAAGATGGTTACACTGTGGGCATAAAGGGATGGACATGGTCAGCAACAATACTCAGGTGGGCTGTGGTGTTGAGATGATGCTCAATTGGTACTAATGGGCCCAAAGTGTGCCAAGAAAATATCCCCCACACCATTACACCATCACCACCGGCTTGAACCATTGATACAAGGCAGGATGGATCCATGCTTTCATGTTGTTGATGCCAAATTCTGACCCTACTATCTTAATGTTGCAGCAGACATCGAGACTCATCAGACCATGAAACACATTTCTTCAATCTTCTATTGTCCAATTTTGGTGAGCCTGTGCCAACTATAGCCTCAGTTTCCTGTTCTTAGCTGACAGGAGTGGCACCCGGTCTTCTGCTGCTGTAGTACAGTCAACTCAAGGCTCGATGTGTCAACTCTTCTGCATACCTCGGTTGTAACAAGTGGTTATTTGAGTTGAATATTTTCTTTTTCAGACCATTCTCTGTAAACCCTAGAGATGGTTGTGAGTGAAAATCCCAGTAGATCAGCAGTTTCTGAAATACTCAGAACAGCCCGTCTGGCACCGACAACCATGCCACGTTGACAGTCACTTAAATCACCTTTTTCCCCCATTCTGATGCTCGGTATGAACTGCAGCAGATCGTCTTGACCATGGCTGCATCCGAAACCGCCTAATACTCAGTAGGTACTGCATTTGAATTTAAACGTACTACTCTGCCGTTAGAAAAGTACGTTCTATACAGTATGAATGTGAAAAGTATGAATGGAATTCGGACGTACTACATCCCCCATTTTGTCATGGTCACGTGACCTACCTGCGTCAATTGCGTCACTTTACTCCCATTCATGAATTCTCTCACGGGGTATCATGGGGTAGCACAGCATGCATGGGATGCACACTTCAGAATCTCGCCGGAAGTAGTAAGTCTTCCGGGTACTTCTAACATACTGATTTTCGAATTCTATGAATTCGGACATACTACTCGACTTGCATACTGATTTTAGCGTACTGTATAGTATGAAAGTATGGGGTTTCGGACACAGCGCCCGTCTACATGCCTAAATGCATGGAGTTGCTGCCATGTGATTGACTGATTATAAATTTGCGTTAACGAGCAGTTGGACAGGTGTACCTAATAAAGTGGCCTGTGAGTGTACATGCGTCCTTTAATGTTATATGTTTGCTGGAAAAAAATGCTTTACTTCCTTAAAATTTTTGTCTTGTTTCTAGTCCAAATATCTAAAAATTCCAAGATCAAGAAGCACTTTCTAGTAAGTAAAAATTGTCTTGGAAGTGGACTGTTCCTTTAAAAATGAATATGAAGGAGCACTGTCTGGATAATGGATATATTGTCCTAGATATACTGGTCAAATAGTTCTCACCCGAAAGCAGCTGTGAGACTTCCCCAGTCAACATCCGCCACATCCTTCACTTGCATTTCATACATCCTGTGTCAACAGATCATTATTTTACAATGATTTTACAATAATACAATTCAAGCAGATGAAAACAAGGTAACGCAAACAATACAAGATCTCTTACGCTTTAATGAGTCTGATTTTGGCCAGCAGACCTGTCTTTCCTCTGAATGAAATCCCTGAGGACATTCGCCTAGAGAGTATGGACATCCTTAGAGGTAAAGGAGAAAAGAAAAAAAAATCAGAAGAATGTATATAATTTATAAAAAATGAAAATCTGATCAAATGCATGAAAATATCAACAATATAAAAGTGCTCTCTTACCATTTTTCTCTGCATTTTTCTCTGCATCGAGTTCCAACATTCTCAGCAATTGGGGTCCAGGGCAAATTTTGGAACAGTATTTCTCTACTGACTCTTTTTGGTTTCTTTTTATTAGGGTTTGCAGATATCAGGACAGATACAACATGGTCACGCACAGCCCTTAAAAGCCTCTGCACCTCCTCAGTAGTCCACGGTCCCTTTCTATTATCTGTATGATGAATAATGATGAGATAAAAATGAGTAATTGTCAATAATTTGCAATTGACAGGTGAAACTGTGAGAAGCAGCTCACTGAAATAGACTTACTCGAACTAATTTGTGAAAGTCGTTTCCTAAGAGAGAAAGAACTGCGACCTGTCTTTTCAGAAATTTTCTGCCATTTCCGGCCATACTTTTTATAATATTTTAGCAATCTTCTGTCTTCTTCTTCAGTAAAACTTTTGAGAAAATAGAAGAAATCAGTAGAAGTACAGAACAAAATTAAAAACCAGAACCATAATATGATCTATGTGAATAATATTTTACATACCTTCCCTTATAATGTCTGTGATCAAACATCTTCCTTCCACGGGTGTAAACAACTTTAGAAGACCTGGGAATTCCTTCTGCTGTTCAATTTTAATTTAGAAAAAAAAATGAAGAGCTTCATTGAGCAACAAAAAGGTCACATTTTCAGCATAGTTTCTTATAATGTTCAATATCCACTCAAGTCTTTATTAAAGAGATACTTCACTCAAAATGCTTAATTCATCACTATATAACATTCTACCAAATGTATGTATTTTTTATATTGTAGAATGCATACAGTATATGTTAGTGCTGTAAATCTCCCAATAATATCTTCAGAGGGAATCACAAATATAGGTCACTTGAAATCCAAAATCTTTCCCGCAAAATACTACAACCCCACCCTGGCCCAAACTCACAGATTGCGTCCACAGTGTCCGCTTCTGTTTCTTCTCACAACAAACAATAATGTATCACTTTAGCAGGCCCGGCGCCAGGATATCATAACTGAGGGGGCATCTTAATCCCATAGGGGGGCACTGGACCTGATGACTGATTTTGCTCCCTCTAGTTCCTTTCATTTGGCTATTTATTTACTTATTTATTACTTTGCATTCCTGCCATTATACTGCATTATTACTTTGCACTACTAAGTTACTGACTTAGGCCAGTAATATAATTTTTATAGTAATAATAATAGGCTGCACAGTTTCTTTATTACTGATTTTATTAATGAAGGTTAGCAACAATACCATTTATTTACACGGATCATGGCTTCAGCGCCAAACGAGTGGTTTAAATTAGATTTTATCCTTCCTATTTCTTTCCATTTTATTTCAAATACCACAAATGTTTAAAGTTTTAGCTAAATGTGTTACTTGGTTACATTTTCAGGTGTAGCAAAACAGAGAACTGTCTACCCTAGATGATCATGCAGCCTACCTGCAGCGCATGTGAGAGGTGGATCCGCAGCAAATCCACAATACTCACGCACAATATACCTATTTCATTTATAACACTGTAAACTTGAATTCGCAGGCCGATCATCTTTAAACTCAAAAGGCATTTTTTTAAGTGTCCTAACTTGAGACTGCTGCTGCATAATGGGATGTTTCTATACACAACTGTAAAAGTGCGGTGTCAAAATGAACACACGATGTCAAAATGAAAGCAGATATTTTTAAGGGTTCTGCGTTTTGTCAATTTTATAGCTTAGTTTTAATAATATTGATGATAATATTAAATATAATAAATTATAGGCGACGCAGTAGGTAGTGCTGTCGCCTCACAGCAAGAAGGTCACCGGTTCGAGCCTCGGCTGGGTCAGTTGGCGTTTCTGTGTGGAGTTTGCATGTTCTCCCTGCGTTCGTTCGCGTGGGTTTCCTCCGGGTGCTCCGGTTTCCCCCACAGACCAAAGACATGAGGTACAGGTGAATTGGGTAGGCTAAAAAACTGTCCGTAGTGTATGAGTGTGAATGAGTGTGTATGGATGTTTCCCAGAGATGGGTTGTGGCTGGAAGGGCATCCGCTGCGTAAAACAAATGCTGGATAAGTTGACGGTTCATTCCGCTGTGGCGACCCCAGATTAATAAAGGGACTAAGCCGAAAAGAAAATGAATGAATAATAAATTATAACATTATAGTGTAGACTACTGTAGCACTGTGCAGTGTCCAACTAAAAATTTTATTAGGCTACTCTAATATTAATCCCGCACTGAAAAACTAATCTGAATGACTGGCGTTTTCGTCACTGCTAAAATTAATTTAACGGCAAATTTCTTTAGCGTTTTTTCCCTTTAGAGCTCAAGAGAGCTGTATTTAAAGAATTAGTTAACCAAAACATGTAATTAATTAGGCTGCTCGCCTTCATGTCATTCACTAGTCCAGTTTTCTCCCGTTAGAGTTTGGAGTGCGACTTCGCTGCTGCGTGTGCGCTTTAAAGCCTATATACGGGCGCACCATGACCTGACGCAGGAGACCAGATCTCTGGGCTATTGCTTTAATTTCACAATTTTCATAATCTAATTGCTTTTTCATATTATAAAATATCTAAATGTGTGTTCTGAGGGTTATAATGATGGGAGTGTTAGTAATTAATGACAGAAAGAATTTTCACTATTGAGTGAACTTCTGTTACAGATATTTTTCAGCATAATTGACCCAACCCCCCACCACCACCGCAACACCGGCAGTTGTTAGTGACTTTCCACCACGGTAGTAAAAAAATTGTCACCGTCACAGCCCTAAACCAATGTTCACTTTTTATTGAAATACATGTGTCCTTTTTTAGCAGCGTGGGACACATATATGACTGTCAACATCTCCAAAAATGTGTTTTGGTGATTCGTGACCCTTTAAACCAGTGGTGGGCAAACTTTTTAGACCCGAGGGCCACATCAAGTTTTGCAAACCAAGTGAAGGGCCACATGTCAAATCCTTCAAAAAATAACTTTTATTTATAGTGGCAGTATGCATGAAACATGTAATATCGAACATAAACGTGTCACATTAACACACATTTTTTAATAGTTATTTTAGGTCATATTTACAAGTCAAATTAATTTGCACTGCTATTTTTATTTACTTATCAATCATCATAAAACAATAAAATAATCCCTTATAAAACATAATAATAATAATAATAATAATGTAGTATTTTTTACAGTGGAAAATAGAAAATATATTGTCTGATAAAAAAAAATCTCATATTAACACATTAAAAATAATTTGAATGTTTGCGTGAAAAATGCCGACTTAGGTTGTAGTCTTTAAAAACAGCAATACTTTCTTGGCATATTAGACATACTGCTTTTTGTCCGATATTGGTGAAGAAGTATTTTGTTGCCCATTTTTCGCTAAATACACGACATTCAGAGTCAAATTTTCTTTTTTTTTTGCCTGACTCATTTTCAGTCATTAACGGTCGAGTGCATTTTAATATCCGAGAGTGCGTTCTAATTTTACTGGCTGCGCTAACTGTACCGCGTGCAATACTGCCATCAAATGGCGTTCACTTGTATTGCATCTAGTAATTCTGAAACCAAACCGTTACTCAGAAGCAGCATTTTAAAAACTCCCTCGCGGGCCGGATGAAAGAGTTTAGCGGGCCGCATATGGCCCACGGGCCGTAGTTTGCCCACCTCTGCTTTAAACTGTACAAAAGGATGATGACCTTGGACACAATCAACATTTAACACTCACCAATCTTTAGATAAAACCCGTTCTTCCTTTTCAACTTGGCCAGTTTCATTTCCTCTTTTATGAACCGTTTGGGATGAAAGAGCCTGACCGCATCTTTCACTCGTGTGAGAGCCAGAAAGTCGTTTACGTTCTGTCTCAACCTCTCATTTTCTGCTTCAGAAAATCTTCCATGTCTCAGTGCGATGCCTGTAATGAAAGAGTAAAAGGAAAAACGTATTATATACACATACATACAGTAAATACATAAGTTTAATTAAATAATAAGAATAACTATAAGAGTCGTTCTTAACTAGGGCTGGGGGATGTGGCAAAAATGCAATCTCAATAATTATTTTCGATATTGAACGACACTGATATATAGCTCGATATAAGTTGTTAATGCTTCCAGATTTAAAAGAGTACCTCAACAATAACTGAATCCACAAGAATAAGAGGGTCCACTAAATGACATAACATTTTCGGCTGATATTTTTTCGGTAAATCTCTAATATCAACACACTTTTAGATTTCTATTGTTGCACATTTCTGCTGTGTGATTGGCTCTTAGATCAACAAGGAGTAAAAAAGTCCAGAGCTTTTCATTGTTATTGACATAAATTATCACGATTGGATATAATATCGTTTATCGGCCCAGCCCTATTCTTAACTTAGATATGAGGTATTACAGTCAGAAAATGTACTATTATACATTGTAATACACTACTATAATATATATACATGGGACATTCTACCAGAAATGTACCTTTTCACTTCTAAAAAATGTGACAGGGACAGACTTAAGCTTGTCTTTCTCAAAAAAATCATACAAAAACAAGCCTAAAATCATACAATTGAATGATAGAGTGCATATGTCATAGCCTTAAACATGCACGCATTTTATGTTAAAGTTGATGCAACTGTGACAGGACTAGGCATGGGATGATAACCGGTTTTTAATGTATATCGCGGTTTGAAAAAGTTTTAAAACCACCAGAATTTTATGATATACCAATTTTCATGTTTTTTGCGACTATTTTATTATTATTTTAAGGGGAGAACAGTATCTCCAGCATAGAAGGACCCTCCACATCAAAAGCTACTGTTCCAAAATATTTTAAATGTTTCTTAAAATAAAATATTTTGGCCCAGTTTCACAAACAGGGCTTAGATTAAGCCTGGACTAAGCCTTAGTTAAATTAGGCTATTTAAGCCAAATTTATAAAAAATGGCCTTAGAAAAATATATTACTGGTGTGCTACTGGAGAAAAAAATGACACTGATGTATTTTAAGACATCTCACTGCAAGTTATTTTGAGTTGAGACAGCTCAAACATGCAATTTAATCTTGACTAGCCTTAAACCTTGTTTGTGAAACCGGGGGATTGTGTTCAAAGGAGGAAAAGTAGTTATTTTTTTATCCAGACATTTAAAAAGAATTTATTTTAGAGCAGTAATCACAATACTGTAAAACCGTGGTATTTTTATCCAAGGTTATCATACCATCACAATCTTATACAGGCCCATGCCTAGACAGGACTGACCGAAACATGGGGACAATTGTAAATCTATTTGTATTATATTTATTTGTAGAATTTATTTATGATTTCGTGTTTTTAACCAATTGATGTGAATGATAACAACTTAAACTTTGCTATTTCTGAAGTATTTGTTTTTCTAAATAACAGTTTTTAGCATTAAAAAACTATTAAAGCTGTAGGTTCAATTGAGGCCAAGGACAATGACAGGGTTTGTACATTTGTAAAGCGTTTTAACCCTTTAACTGCCTGCTCTACCAAATGGTTGACCATATTTTGACTGTTTTTTATACACTGTTAAAGTCATTTAAAGATTGACTGTTTTAAATAATGGTTTACACACACAGCATTGTTGGTTTACAAAATAATCAAACAAACATAATCCTGTTGCACTACTGGGCATGGGACGATAACCAGTTTCAAGGTTTACTGCGGTTTGGAAAAGTCAAGGTTTTAAAACCACAAAAATGTTCTGTTATACTGTTCCTACAGTATGTGTAAGATTTGTTTTTACATGTTTTTGTTTTGTTTTATAAAACAACAGTATCTCCAGCAGAAAATATATTCATATATGCCTTTTTCAAGTTGTAAAGAAATCTGTTTTTGCAACTAATGAAGACAGCAGAAGTTAATGATATATTTTAATTATTTAGCCAGACATGTTTACTTAGGGCTGGGCGATTAATCGAAAAGTAATCGAAATCGACATTCAGAACATATAATTGATCAATTTTTTCAGGTCAATTATTTCAATTACTTTCCCTACCGTGTGTGAAGTCACATGACCCCGCTCTGTTAAGGGTGATTTACAGTGTTGCCAACTTGCCAAAACTAGATTTAGCAACTTTTCATACTACCCTAGCAACTTTTTTTTCAACAAGCACCTAGCAACAAATTTAGCAATTTTTAACATTCATTTGGCTACTTTTACCAATTTTTAAAAAGTGACTCAAAAGAGCAGTGGCTGCAGGCTTCACTCGGTAGAGTAAATTGCTAGCTCAGATTGTTTTTCATAACTGTTAATTTACTGATATTTGTTAACATGTATAATTGTTGGTAATTTAGGTAGCAATAAAATCCAATAGTGCTATAATTGTTGTCACTTTCACAAATGTGTTAATGTCACAAGTTAAAAAGAGTAAGTACACAAGCTGTGATTGTTTAAAAGAATGTAACTGTTCATTATCAGTGTTATATTTAAAAATTCTTATCAAAAAAAGTTTGTATTACTTTTACAAATAGTCAACTTTATTTTTCATACAAATCTAAATGGACATATTTCAAATAATGTTTTTGCTGAGATGGCCAGTCAATTTGAGAAAACCGTAATTATTTTGTATACTACATAAAGATGTAGTTTTGAGTTGCGATTACGCAATAACGTCATCACGCAAAGTAATTTGTTAATAAGAACCTATTTATTGTGCATCTGGATGTAATGTTTTAATATAATATAATACACGGCTCCTCAGAGAGTAGAGACATGACGGGCTTACGCTTGTCAGATACTACGTGATGACGTCACTTGTATGCAAATTAGTGCGTGACGTCATCTGACAACATTAGGCTGGTTGTTGCTAGAACAGATACGTTTGCGGCCGGAAGTTAAAGAGAATTATTTACGTTATTTATTAAATTTCCCATTTGTTGTATTTTATTATCGTCTACCCCCACCCCAACCCTAAACCCAACCGTCACAGTAACCTAAAAACAGTAGTTGTACCGAGTATTATTTATGTTATCTATTAAATTACCCAATAGAGTGGAGGAACTATGACGTCAATTTGTATGCAAAAACCCGGAAGCGAGTTAGCATTTTAGCAGTTCCTGTTCCCTCGTCCCAAAGTCAATGGGCTTTTTGAATGGGATTTCAGTTAAATCGCTTAAATAAGGTTCGTGGCAAACACAAACTCAGGATACTTTCACGTGCTATAAAGTTGCTAAACGGGACTACAGGCGGTGTCGGAGACGTTATACGTCATCGAGCTGAGCTGGTCTGGAACGCAGCTCGCTTGTGTTGGGCATTTGGATTTGTCTGTCATTTAAGTATTTTCATGAATAGTATTTTATTGTTTGTAATATTTTTTTAAGTATGAATTGATATTGTGTTGATAATGCCTTCACTTGTAAAGACTGTCAAGACAGATTCATTTGTTGATCATTTATTTTAATTAAACGATATTATGAAGATGCTGCTTATCAGTGCAGCCTGTCTCTTTCCTGCTCTCAGTAATGCAAACGTGTGAATAAATGTGTAAAAAAATACATATTAACTGTCATTTGATCAAAGGATTTTTCGTCTGCTTTTTTTTCATCTGAACACATTTGACTCTGTCATAACGGCAATATTTACACTCCTTAAAATGTATAGCACATGTGACTGTATGGGCTGCTTTTCGGTGTACTTCGTGACAAAAAAAAGAATATTGAATGTTGTTCTGTGTCCATGATGGCAGGCATTTGATAGACTTGTCCCTCACGCCTCATTTCTGTCGTCTGTTACTAAGCGGGCTGTATGCACGCGAGCGATACACTTATTTAAATGTCTTATGATAACACTATGTTGGCACATTTATATGTACAGTTTTAAAACTTTTACAACCGTAAAGCAAAACAAAATGCATTTCCCACGTAAAAAAAAACTATCCAAAAGGCACGTAGGTATATGTGTTTTTGTGTATTCATGTGTTTATAATATTTAGCGTGGATTATTGTATGATAAACCGAGAGATTAAATCTTTGTCATGGACCAAATTTCTAAAAAAATAAGCTTGAAAAGTTGTCGTTAGCAGGGTGGTGCTGATGTCACAGGCGAGCGCCCCAGGCGCTGTAGTCCGTTTATAGCCTAATGTTAGCTTTTCCATTCTTGCGTTTGCATTTTAGATCCAAAAGTGCTAAAAGTTATGTTTTCGTGTGAGGATTATGCAGTTGGACAAAACGTGTAAGTGTAATGAACAGTGTTTGAACACAGAGCTTATTATTTGCAATCTTCGAAAAGCCTATGGGAAAATACTATGGGGATTTTATCGAGGGAACCAGTTTTATATTAGCAGCCGATTGGCCTACAAGGTGACGTCATAGTTCCTCCACTCTATTAATTGTATTTTTTAACGCCTACCCCCCACCCCAACCCTAAACCCAACCGTCACAGTACTGTAAAATATTAATTATTGTTATATAGTGTCATAAAAAAAATTCCGCTATATTAATGTGCATATCGGCCGGCCGCATATCCGATCTAGACTTTACCCATTAGGCTCGTTTGAAGTGCGCCTCGCCTTGACTGCAATGTAGACGAGAGCAAGCAGCTGCAGTAAGAGGAGGGCTCAAAAATACATCAGAAGTCAGACACTTCCCGAATCTCGCTGTTTTGCCGCCTGGAAACGTCACCAGGGGTGGAGATCGCGTTAGCGTTTTTTTTTTATCACGGACGAATGACCTCATGAAAAAATACTATGGTGATTTATAGTAAATATTATAGTGTTTTTGAACATGTTTTTTTCAGTATTGAGTTATGTTTACAGTTGTTGTGATACCAGAGCAACTATAGCATTTAAATAGGCTATTTGTTATAGTATGGTTCAAAAACACTATGTACTGTAAAATTACTGTAGTATTTTTTAATGTGGGAGTGGATGCAATTAAAAATATCACTGTTTTTACAAAAAGATCAGAATCACAGAAGATGAACAGCTCATTACTTAAAAAGGTTTATTTAAAAATCTGTATATTCAACAGGGGTAAATGTTAAAAGAATGACAAAATAAACAGCTTATACAGCAAGAAAGCTTTCAAGAAATCTCATTTGGCTACATTATAAATTAAGTAAATATAGCAAGATGCTTTTGAGTAACAGGTCATGACAAATGTTTGTTTATTTGTTTTGCTAGGAATGTCCCTAGAATTTGGTATTTTATTGAACAAGTGATCCATTTCTATAGTCATTTCAGACTTTCTATAGAGGGCATTAGAAGGTATAAAGGGAAATACAACTGAAGACAGAATTATTAGCCCCCTTGTGAAGTTTAAAGAAGTGATATTGCATCAAATATGTGAAAGTGCTGTTTAACAGATTTTGTACAGTTTTAGAAACTAATTTCTACTAACTCATTTGTCTAGTCTTTGCCATGATGACAATATTATATTATATATTTTACATAATATTTTACTAGTTTTTTGCAAGATACTAGTTTTCAGCCTAAAGTGCAATTTAAAGAGTTAACTATAGATGAATTATGCTAAAGAAAAAGCCATTGGACAACAGTGGTTTGTTCTGCAGGCATAAAGAAATTCTTAAAGGGGCTAATCATATTGACATGTTTATTAGGCCTATATAAACTGCTTTTACTCCAGCCAGACTGACATAAGCAGCCTAAGACTTTCTCCAGAATAAAAACTATAGGCTGTAGGAAATACTGGGAAAATGTTCTTGGTCTATTAAACATTACTTTTGACTTCACATACGTGTGTGTGTGTGTGTGTGTGTGTGTGTGTGTGTGTGTGTGTGTGTGTGTTTTGTTTACTACACCCCTTTCACTTATGAAACCACGCAAAGATGAGGCATAATGGCAAAACAGTCTGATTACCTTTGTATGTATGCATATATGTATGTTTTGGATTGACTTTTATGGTATAACGTTGCATAAATAATTACAATACAAAACTCACAAACATACAAAAAAGTGAAAATGACAACAAACAGGACTTTAAACTGAGAGAGAAATAAAATACAGCACATGCACATACTTATTATTTATTTGTAACATTTTGTTATATTAGATGGGTCACATTATATTTTTACAAAGGTGTGTTTTGTTTTTGTTTGCGTGTAAATCTAAATAAATAAACATATGTAATGCTCTTTATGACTTTTTTAATTATCAACGAAAATACAAAAAAAGGTATACAACAAAGCCAGGGTAAATCTTAGTAAAAACAAGATAGAGAATAACGTGTAGTTTGTCAGTCTCATCCAATTAGCATTCGGCTGTCAGCCAGTCGTTTCCCATCATGCTTTTAGTGAGCGCAGTCTTTGGAGAGCAACTGCTGCCGACTGCTTAATCCGAGGCTTCCGCCTCGCGATCGCGTGAGTTTTTTGCCGCACGTCAGCGTGACATCAGAGCCAGGCGGACGCAACTCGGACACATTTCTAACCGGCATGCATCTTGCGGTGATCACCGGTGATCGATTCTGCGCAGATTTTGGCCATCTCAAACGAGCCTATTTACTACTTTTCGGGCAGGCTTTAGCTGAAAATAGTTGGCAACACTGGTGATTTATACTTCTGTGTCGAACACACAGGTGTGATCCAGCACAGCCTTCGTGCTGTCGCATACCCTCTTACCTCATAAAAAAATTAACTACACGTCGCACGTTTGTTTAATATTTTTGCCGCAAACATCATTCACAATGGTACGGACCTTTATAGGGGTGGTCAAATGCATTTGTAGTTATCTATTATTTTAACTAGTAAAATTATTTAAGATACAAATCGGAGCTAATTAACTATTAGAGGGCAGACACCCATACATCTTATTTTGATGTCCTTCAAGGAGGATCAAGCGTTAATTAGGGGGGGTCTGACCCCCCAAACCCCCCTGTAATTCGCCCCCTGCATACACGAAACTGTCTATGCAGGAAAAACCCTGTATATATTTCAACACTTACCTTGTTTTCTGAATTCCTTGTATCTTGGCAGGTCATACCTGATCAATTTATTTTTATCATTATCGCTTTGGGAATCTAACAACTTAGGGCAAAACTCTTTCAGTTCAGCCAGGAGCTTTAAATCTACTGGAATCTTGCGAGTTTTGCGCGTTCTAGTACCAATCATCACATCAGGCGGGTCGCCTTTCTCATCACTCGTGTTTGGCTCTTCCTCATTGTCACTCGTGTTTGGCTCTTCCTCATCATCACTCCTGTTTGGCTCTTCCTCATCGTCACTCGTGTTTGACTCTTCCTCATGCTCTGTCTCGATGTCAGTGTCAGTCTGTTCTTCTTCTGTCATCTCTGCATAGTTTATCTGTGTCGCATTTACTCTCTTTCTCAGGCTCCTAGTAGTCTTCTCTTCACTTGAACCCTGAAGCTCTTGTGTTTGTGCTTCATGCTGATTTGAGACACCATCATCCATCACTGAAGTCTCGCCTTCATTATCCAGCTTTCTTCTTTTCCTTTTGCCTGTATGTGTTTGCAGATCATCATCTGCTTCAGTTGTACTGTTTCTCCTCTTCTCCTGCTTTTCGCGCCGTTTCTCAGTCTGTTCCTGTGGACTTTCAGTGAGCTCATGCTGCTCTGTAGTTTTACTTCTCTTTTTTCTCACCTTCTCCCCATTAACGTTGCTAGGAGAATCTGACTGCATCTCATCCATCGTAAATTAATGATGTTTACACGCTAAAAATCATGACGACATAAAATCCAACTCCTCCTGACGACCCTTTGCACGTGTATCGCTAACTTCACCTCCTGCGCACGAACAGATAACAGAAGCACACCAAAAACATTACGATTATATGTTTAGCGATACATGTGAATTTACATAAGCAGAAATATAATTATGTACCAGAAAAGTTCAGCGGAACGTTTACTAAAAGAGTAGTTTCTCTCCTGAATTTCTTCACTGATTAGTCTGCAAACCTCCCATCGCCACCACAGCTATACTGCCACCTGTCGGCCAAAAAAGTAATTGCATAGACATGACAAGAAGTTACTGTACTGTATTGTACGCATTCCTGGCTGCACAAATATCTGAACATTATTCAATAGAGATCACTGCAAGTAGTTGAGTTGAGAATCCAATATAATATAATAATATTTAAGAACAAAATAAGCATTTATGTTCAGTGAGTTCAAGCTTAAAGGGCACCTATGATGAAAATCATCTTTTGTAAGCTGTGTGTAGGTATAGAGCTGTGTGTAGGTATAATGTGTCCACAGTCATATTGGAGTGATATAAATACAGCAAGTCTCTTTTTAAAATTCCTGACGTTAAAATAAGACCAAAATCTCAGTGATTTTGAGGCCCACCCAAGCGGCAACCTCCCGCTCTCCCTCGGGAAGCCAATAAGTAACTGAAACTGCAATTCATCGAAATTCCGCTAGTCCTGGCTCCATAATAGAGCAAATTTCTATTGAGCCACTGTTAGAATGGCCAACTTTACAGCATAAAAAAGGTGTTTACAGCCTGGTACAAAGAACGATTTTGGTCATCCGTTTCCTTTATATTAGGTTATATTAATTCTGCATAATTAAGGGCGTGGCCACTTGAGTGACAGCTAGGTCTTGCTGGTCGCCATCACCTCATCTCAGCTGATTACGGCTGATTAGCCGCTGATCTCGGCATATTCATCGTATTTTTGTGTTGTTTTATGTGACTTTACACAGTCAGTTGCCTTTTGGAATTATTTCCTACAATTATCAGATATGGCATGCTGCGTGCACTTAATTGTGCTCACAAGCCATTCACGTGGCCTCCATTTGCCAGGTGAGTGAAATTATATACCATCTCTGAATGTATTTGTTTTATTTAAGATCATTTATCGTTTATAATGTTCTTTAGAGCTGTAATGCACTCCAGAATCTGACAGATTATTAGCTGTAGGCTCTAGAACAGTCATCTGAAGTGTTGTCATACAGTGTTCTGCCTGGAGTTCATAATTAGCCTTGCATTTATTAACACAGACTATATCTGAAGTTTTGAAAGTAATTCGCACTTTCCTCCTGTTTAAAAACATCATAAGCACAATGCTTAGTGGCTCAATGTGTAATGCATTGAGCCACTAAGCATTGCGCTTACGACGTTGCTTATGAAACAGTGTTTTTAAAAGTCTAAACACTTTATTGATAAAGTGTACAACCAAGCACATGTGGTCAGAACACAAACAAGTCGCAGGTGATGAAATATTAAGCGTTTCTCCCATAGGAAAGCCCGTCTAAGCAGAATGCCAGCTTGCGTCTGTAGCTCCGCTCACGCTCCGCCTCTTTGCCCTTGTATGGTATGCCCGGGGTTGGTGCGATGACGCACGAACAAAATGGCGACGGTCGGCCACGCCTTCTGGTAGCTTCTTTTGGGTTCTTCATAAACCTATGGGTGACGTCACGGATACCACGTCCATATCTTTTATAGTCTATGGGCCCACCGCAACTTGGAGTAGCGGTTTTCCCCGCCCACCAAATTGATTGACAGGCGCCTTGTTTCTATAATAACATGTATACACACGTCCACAGAACTTTTTTTTGCAAATAAACTGGGATTAAAATATCTGTCACAACTCTCTGTGATTTTTATTAGTTTTATAAGTTTAAAACATTTTTAAAACAGCATGTTTGTAATAAAGACAGTAAAATTGGCATGCAACTCTTAACTGCTATAATCACCACGGCCACATGGTGTCAGTAAACACGCATTTACATGTGTGTGTGTGTGAGTACTGCAAACGCATTTGTGTGTGACTCATCATTTCAGAAAGGCTTGGATGGCATCTCTTTGGGAGATCATAACCAGTTTTTAAGTGAAGACCGGGGGGTGGGGGGTTGATTTGGTTCTGTAGAGGCTTTAATAAATATCTAATGGATACTTTGAACTGAAACTTTACAGACACATTCTGAAGACACCAAAGACTTATCTTAAATCTTGTAAAAGGGGTAAAATAGGTGCCCTTTAAAATGAGGGTAAAAAATCCTGCCAGTGGGCTAAAAAAATTAATATTGCTTAAGGTTTTTTTTTATAGTTTTGGAGAATTTGATGTTTACCCATTCAGAGAGAATGCCCGGGCATACTGCTCGAGAGGCGTTTCAAAGATACCCGCAGTGTGAAATGACTCATCTTAAAGGGACATTTTTTTAGCTCCAACCCCAATCCGACACCTGGGCTAGTTAATCAAGCTCTTACTAGGCTTTCTAGAAACATCGGCTGCATCCGAAATCGGCTCAGTAGGTATTGCATTTGAATTTAAATGTACTACTCTGCCGTTAGAAAAGCATGTTCTATACAGTATGAATGGGAGCAGTATGACTTGAACTCGGACGTACTACATCCGCCATTTTGTCCTTATCATGTGACCTAACCACATTCGATACGTCACTTTACTCCCATTCATGAATTCTCTCGTGGTGCATCATGGGATAGCGTAGCTTGCATTGGATTGGGAACTTCAGAATCTCGCCGAAAGTAGTAGGTCATCCGGGTACTTCCTGCATACTGATTTTCATAGTCTATGGCTGCGTCTGAAACCGCATACTTCTATACTATACAGTACACTAAAATCCGTATGCGAGCCGAGTAGTATGTCCGAATTCATAGAATTCGAAAATCAGTATGCTAGAAGTACCCAGATGACTTACTACTTCCGGCGAGATTCTGAAGTGCGCATGACATGCATGCTGTGCTGTCCCATGATGCCCCACGAGAGAATTCATGAATGGGAGTGAAGCAACGCAACTGACGCAGGTAGGTCACGTGACCATGACAAAAGTGGTGATGTAGTACGTCCGAATTCCATTCATACTTCTCACATTCATACAGCATAGAACAGGGGTGGGCAAACTCTGTCCTGAAGGGCTGGTGTCCTGCACAGTTTAGCTCCAACTCTAATCAAACACACCTGCTTATAGATTTCTAGTGATCTTGAAGACACTGATTAGCATGTTCAGGTGTGTTTGATTAGTGTTAGAGCTAAACTGTGCACGACACCGGCCCTCCAAGACCGAGTTTGCCCACCCCTGGTATTCACCTTATTCTCCGCGTACGAGCGGGCGCAGCCATTTGAATCATTTTGGCTCGAGACTTCCGGTCTCATTCACTTTCATTAATTTTTAGATGTTAAAAACAGCTCGGTCTGCTGCTTGATGTTGCAAACTGAGGTTTTCTTATTATATTATTCTATTTTGTCTGTATAATCATGCAAACACTTGTTTGTAGAGCGAGTAGTTTGACCGTTTTCAGCCATTTATAATTCCTAGTCATTTCTCCCATAGGCGCCTGAATCAGAAGTTCTAAAACAATCGCAAAAACGAGCGCACTTCCACATTGAAGAATAAGGTCAATAGAACGTACTTTTCTAACGGCCGAGTAGTACGTTTAAATTCAAATGCAGTACCTACTGAGTAGTAGGCGGTTTCGGACGCAGCCTATGAATTTGGACATACTACTCGGCTCGCATACTGCCTTTAGCATACTATATAGAAAGGAAGTATGTGATTTTGGACGCAGTCATCCTTCCAAGTGTGTGGAGTATGGTGGCCAAGAGAGCTTAACGTGCTGCAATTTAAAAAAACAAATGCAATTACAAAAACACCAGCAAATTAAGAAAAGCTCTTCATTGGTTTAAAAGCACATGTGCTACAAATCTTCACAACGCGTACACATTAAAATAAAATACGCTGCATTTTCCCACAAAACAAAAACAATTTAATAAAACTTGCTGCATTTTCTCACAACATAAAAAAATTTATGAAAACCCGCTGCATTTGTCACAATACTTGCAAAAACAACGGAACACAATAGAAATGTTTTTGGTAGCACGTGTGCTGTCAAACCGTTGAAGATCTTAATTTGCTGCCATTTTTTGTAATTGCATGTGTTTTCTTAAATTGCAGCACTTTAAGCTCTCTCGCACACCGTAGTCGAGGCAAGCTGGAGCTAGTTTGAGAAGCCCTGATTTAGTTTTTTCTTGTCTATTTTTTTTATTTAGAATTATAATTTTCAAAAAACTAAAAACACTTAACAAAACTAAGCAATTAGCTGTTTTTTACTACAGAACAACAGTCATATCATAATAAACTGTGAATGTAAACTATATAAGCCAGGGGTGCCCAAACTCGGTCCTGGAGGGCCGGTGTCCTACTGAGTTTAGCTCCAACTTGCTTCAACACACCTGCCAAGAATGTTTCTAGTATACAAAGGAAGAGCTTGATTAGCTTGTTGAGGAGTGTTTGATTGAGGTTGGAGCTAAACTCTGATACCCCTCTGGTGCCCCCTGACATAAGCAATATAATGTTTCCATCATTATAGTATAAAACAAACATTTAATGTTATTTTATGCCAGCTACCTAAATTTAAATATCTCAAAAAGTGCAGTTAACATATCCCACTGCAATTTGACAAAACTTTGTCCAAATATTTGTAGACAGGAATTAATTTTAGAGATAAGTGCTGTGGTTGGTTTTGTACACTGAAAACTGAAAGACAAAAGAAAATAAATTTTAAAAAGAAAGTAAGATGTATGGCATTAAACATTTAAATCATGAACAATCCATAATTAAACATGAGCTAATTAATATTTGATTAACGACATTGCATTATAATATTACATCGCCCAAAAAATGTATTTACTTGTTCTCGTTGTCAGTGCAGACTTGTTTTAGCATATTGTAATGAAAGTGAAACTAAAATAAAAGCCTAGAAGCCTGATGACTAGAAAAAAAATACTTCATAACTTGAGACACTTTTGTTAACACAGTAGCATTATACAGTGAAATATTATGTTTTTTTTAGCCATTTCTAAACTCAAATCGTACGTGGGTAACAGTACCTGTGAAAGCTCATTGCTCAAACACATCGTCAAGGGCTGTTGCTAGATCAGATATGTTTGCTGCCGGAAGTTACAGAGAATTATATATATATTATTTATTACATTTCCCATTTATTGTATTTTATTAACGTCTACCGCAACCCTAAACCCAACCATCACAGTACTGTAAAAATATTATGTATTGTTATACAGTGTTACAAAAATGATGCTATATTGATGTGCGTATCCGCAGCTCTATCCTATCTAGACTTTACCGACGTCCAGCGCTGATCTGCTGATAACACCATTAAAAGGAAGATATACCCAACAAGTAGTTTTTTTTTTACTTATTTAAAAATCTTTTTTAATTCATGATGTTTTCTTAACTAAATTAGAGCAGGTTTCACTTGTTTTCTTATGCATAATTGCAGTTCAACAAGGCACGGTGGATCAGTAGTTAGCACTGTCACCTCACAGCAAGAAGGTTGCTGGTTCGAGTCCCGGCTGGGTCAGTTGGCATTTTTGTGTGGAGTTTGCATGTTCTCCCCGTGTTCGAGTGCTCAGTTTTCCTGCACAGTCCAAGGACATGCCCTATAGATGAATTGAATACGCTAAATTGGCCATAGTGTATGAGTGTGAATGGGAGAGTGTATGGGGGTTTCCCAGTACTGGGTTGCAGCTGGAAGGGCATCGGCTGCGTAATACATATGTTGGATAAGTTGGCGGTTCATTCAGCTGTGGCGACCCCTGATGAATAAAAGGCGTAAGCCAAAGGAAATTGAATGAATTGCAGTTCAGTGCATCTGATATTACGGTTAATAATGTATTTTCCTCAAGCTTCCTCATAGTATGCAGTTATAACTGTTTTGTCTCAGGTAGAAGTAACTTATCTATTAAAAGGGTTTAAAGAAGAAGCTTGCCTTATCTCTAGATATAATTTGTGTGGATTTATGGATTCATTATTGTGAAAAGAAAATACAATCTGCACAATCTAATGGCCTGTTTTAATTGAGCAGTAGGATTTGGTACAGTAGGCTATTTTTGTCCAGTTCCACTGTCAAATGTCCAGAAAACCTTTTTAAAAACAATCAGTTTATTCACTGCTCAATTAACTGACATCTACAACTTGAAATTAGATTTTAAGACCTAAAATATTTACACTGAAGGTTCACAGTTAATTAAGTTGAGCTGCTGCTCTCCTGCTGGCCAGTCTCTTCATCACTGTCACAGCTATCTTCCTCATTAATGTCCTGAAAAATTTTTGAAAGCCGGAACCGCTGCTTCTGCTCTAGCTTGAGATCACTGTCATCACGGTATTCGCATTTTAACACCAGGCCAGGCAAAGTCTTCTCATAGAGAAAGGTAACAATCTCTGAAAGACAACCCAACATAGACATGCATTAAAAGGCAATTCAAGCTCCTGCCACTACATTTTTATATCAAACAATTGTTTTAATCGTACTCCAGAAATGGTTTTAACAAGACTATATTTTTTTTGCAACTTGAGTTTCCATCTCTGAAGTGCACTAGTGTAGACCATTTCAATGTGGTCATGTCATTGGTCCATGAACATTTCCAGCTTGTTCTCAAACTATTTCATAACTGTAACAAGAGGCAATTCTATCATAACTTAATGTTAAAACAGCTGTCATAACGTTATTTATTAATATGTGGCTCTTTTTGGATTCTTTGAAGCTCTAGGAATTAAAAATGTAAAACAGGAAATCCGTTGGGACCATTGTCTTTAAAAGAAAACACCAACCTCCAAAACACTTGTTTTTCCAATCTGGAACATAGCGGCTTTTAAGATGGCGCCATCTTAATTGAGCATACGCTGGAGGGACATCCCTTTAAGACAAAGAGGACAATAATGAGACGCCAAACACGATTAAACCACCAGCTGCATTATTATGCCTGAACAAGCAGGTGCAGCATTCTAGCTACCTGTGAACCAGAATAATGATGTAACCTGTGTATGTGCTCGCATGCCATCTACCCCTGCTTAATTAACTCAGATTAAGACATTCTTAATTCTGGATTTAGCAATTATAACATCTGTTTGAAATGCTTTAAATGTTCAAGAAATATACATGTAGCATTTGATATGCTATATATGTATGCATGTGCAAAGTGCTAGGCTTAATGTGGCCAATGTGTTTGTGCACCACATACAGTAAATATAAAAAGTCTACACACCACTGTTAAAATACCAGGTTTATGTGATATAAACAAATTAGACCAAGATAAATAATGCATCACTTTTATTAGAAACCATACCATGTGCAACTAAATTAAGAACAAACTGAAACCTTTTAGGTCCACGTAAAAAATAAATATATAAATAATAATATTAATAATAATGTGGTTGCATAACCTTAAATTAATACTTTGTCGAAGCACCAATAGGGTATATGCGGAAGTATGCTGAGGGACTTTTTATTTGTCAGTAACCAGGGTTAAAATACATTTTCCCCCGCCATGTCTTAAAAATATGAACATTTACCCCAGTATATTTAATTGAGCTTCTGCGCTAGCCTGCCAATTCTGACGGGCATGTGCGAGTAAACGGCTTTTTGTCTCATTTTACGCTTGAGCAACTAAATGAATGCCAAAGTCTATTTAACTGATTGCATTTTAATTACATTACAACCTCGATGCTGTAAAAGGAACCGTATAAAATGGAAAAAAGTCACATTAATCGTTCACCTAAAGTTTATCAGTATGGAAACACACACTCGCTCCGCATATACCCTATTGATTTTCTTACAGCACCATATTTTGGGGTATGAGTCTATCAGCATGGCACATCACAAATTGGTGATGAGAAGCTCAGACTTCTCTGCAGAAATACTTCAAATCTGCAAGGGCATCTCCTGTTCACAGCTTTTTTCAGATCACCTCACAAATTTTCAATTGGATTTATGTCTGGGCTCTGGCTGGGCCATCAAAAAATGTGAATCTTCTTCTTTTGTTGATTTTGGTGTGTACTTTGGGTTATTGTATGTGCTGAAATATGAACTTCCTCTGCATCTTCAGGTTCCTAGCAGAAGCTTGAAGGTTTTGGGGCAGTATTGACTGGTATTTCCAATGGTTAATGATTCCCTCCACCTTGACTAATGCCCCGGTTTCAGCTATTGAACGCTTGACTAGTGTTCTTTTGGTTATTATGGAGCCAAATCAAAAAAATACATATACAAAATAAAATTCAGACATGCGCAGCATAGTTCACATTTACAAAATCCACTTTGTAATTTCAAAACACAATTCATACACATGAGATGGTTTTTAATAAGCAAATAATATCAATATAACTCTGAACCCGCATCTCATTTTAGAGGCTGCTACTGTTCTTCTGAGGTCACGTTTTCAGCTGAATCCGCATATAAGACAGCCTTCATGACTGAAATGAAGTACACTGTTTTCCACAAAGGCATCCTTGGGTGCTGAATTATAATTGGGATAACGGGTAGTGGGAAGGTTATAGAGACCAAAACAAAAACAGACATTCTGACACAGAAAGCATATTTCTTTAAAAATGAATATGATTGAGAACTGGCAAGATTCTACCTGAAAATAATGGATATATTCTCCCAGATATATTCACCAAATAATTCTCACCCAAAAACAGCTGTCAGATCCTCCCAGTTAACATCCACAACATCGTCCACATGCATTTCATACATTCTGTGTCAACAGATTTTTAAAAAGTACAATTCAGGCAAAGAATGTTATGACAATGAAAGCAATAAAAACATGTGAATCAAGATCTCTTACGCCTTAATAAGTCTGATTTTGGCCTCCTGAGCTATCCTTCCTTTAAATGTAATCCCTGAGGACATCCGTGCAGCGAGTATAGACATCCTTAGGGGTAAATTAGAAAAATTAGGACAATGTAAAAAAAAAAAAATTCATGAAAATAACAGAATATAAAAGTGCTCTCTCACCATTTATCTCTGCATTTGGTCCAGCATCGAGTTTTCACCTGCTCAGCAATTTTGGTCCAAGGCAAATTTTGGTACAGTATTTCTCTACTGACTCTTTTCGGTCTCTTTTTATTAGGGTTTGCAGATTTCAGCACAGATAAAACATGCTCACGCACAGCCCTTAAAAGCCTTTGAACCTCCTTTGTAGTCCACGGTCCCCTTATTTTACCTGTGTGATGAAAAATGATGATATAAAAACAACTATAAGCATAAAGAACCTGCAATTGACAGCATAGTTGAAAAACGGGAGAAGAAGCTTAATGAAATAGACTTACTAAGGTGTGCAAACCGTTTCTCAAGGGAGTAAGAACTTCGATCTGTCTTTTCAGAAATCTTTTGCCAGTCCTTGCCATATCGTGTATGATACTTTAGCAATGATTTGTCTTCTTCTTCAGTAAAACTATTGACAAAAGGAAGAAATCACTGAGGTTAAGCACAGAACAAAATTTAAAGCAGAGCAGAACTATAATTTGATCTATGTAAATAATATTCTACTTACTTTCCCTTATAGTTTTTATCATCATAAACCTTCGTTCCACGATTAAAAACATCATGACAAGGCCTGGGAATTCCTTCTGCTGTTTAATTTGATTTAGAAAAAAAGACGAACAGCTTTAAAAGGTCACATTTTCAGCATAGTTTCTTATAAAGTTCAATATCCACTCAAATCTTTATTAAAGAGGTACTTCACTCAAAATGCTTAATTCATCACTACTCACTTTAAAGCTCTACCAAATGTAAATGCCTTCATAAGACAAACATAAGCTATATTATTAAAATAAAATCTTTCTCTATGAATCCATTTAACGCAAGTGAACAGACCTCTTAAAGAGACAATTCACTCAAAAATACAAATTTGCTACCAATCAAGTATATATTGTGAAATTTTAAATTGTGAATTATATATTGTGAAATTTGCCATGTTCTTCTGAAATGAGTCAACAGACACATGTAAAGTGCTGAGTTAAAGTGTTTATGCATCATGTCATATCACTCAGCTCATAATAAGCTTCTAAACAAAACTCATCTGTTGATATTAATTCCTGCCCATGTTTTTATATACATTAAACCAACCATATACAACTCTAGATACATTATACATAATACACTCACCGGCCTCTTTATTAGGTACATCTTACTAGTAGTACAAAGATTCAACAAAGTACTGGAATATATTCCTCAGGGATTTTGGTCCATATTGACATGATAGAATCACGCAGTTGCTGCAGATTTGTCGACTGCACATACCTGATGCGAATCTCCCTTTCCACCACATCCCAAAAGTGCTCTATTGGATTGAGATGCGGTGAGTTTGGAGGCCATTTGAGTACAGTGAACTCATTGTCTTGTTCAAGAAACCAGTCTGAGATGATTCACGCTTGATGGTGCGTTATCCTGCTAGAAGTTGCCATCAGAAGATGGTTACACCGTGGTCATAAAGGGATGGATATAATCAGCAACAATACTCAGGTGGGCTGTGGTGTTGACAGGATGCTCAATTGGTACTAATTGGCTCGTTTCCACTGACTGGTATAATATGGTACGGTACAGTACGGTACGGGTCACCTTTATCAGGCTTGCGTTTCCACTACCAAGAGTACCCTTTTGGCGGGCGTGGTGTACGACAGAGAGTTTCAGACAACGTCATTCTCGCTCTAATAAATGTCTACAGTAAAGCCATCCAGGTCGTTCACAAATCATATGAGAAGCACTTCTTACAAAACAGATGGTTTATACACAAAAATACTTGTGTATAAATGTTTATTACTAACCTTTCTATGAACATGATTTAATTATAACTGCACATCAATGACAGAGCGAAATAGCCTACTGTAACGTCTGCAATTACATAAAATAAATAAATAAATGCAACATATATGAACATATCCAGACCCTCACAGTCTCCGATATGTTACCAATTACAGAAAAACTACACAGCATTTATTTAGTCCTTATTTGAGTTCAAAAACAACACACAACATAGCCCACAGTCAGAGCAAACCTCTCATCTGTGTCTGTAATTTTCACCAGCACATGTAGTTTTTGTAAGAGAGTAATCCCGTCATTCAGAGTTCATAATAGTCCAAAATGCAATGAACGTGGCAGTTTGTTCATGATTCAGGTTGCTGAAACAATTTGCTCCTGTGTTCTGTCGGGCTTTTCCTTTTTTTCGCGCGTCACTCTCACGTTTGTCCTTTTCTTTTCTGAAAAAGTCAGACGTTGAAGGCACTTCAATAATCACACACACGTTATTA
Source organism: Danio kyathit (assembly GCA_903798195.1). Classification (NCBI taxonomy): domain Eukaryota; kingdom Metazoa; phylum Chordata; class Actinopteri; order Cypriniformes; family Danionidae; genus Danio; species Danio kyathit. Next base: position 73,412,781 of record LR812523.1, on the reverse strand, counting down.
TCATCAGCTCAAGAAGTTTGTTATATCAAATATAGACGCGATCGCGAGCTCCCTGGAGAAAGCAAAAACTGCTTGCGCTTTTAGACGGCCTCGTAAAACACCAACAGGACACAGCAGATTTAGTTTTTTCTTGGCTTTGTGGCTGTATATCAAGACAACGTCAAGGTTAGTTTGAGCTCGGGTCATCCATGGCTCGTTATTATATGCATATAGTTTTATTGTGTAATCTCTCAGCTGTGTGTTTAAAACATGGCGGTTCCTTTGTTTTTATTCTGGCTAGCTCCACGAGATCGTGACGTATCTCTGTAACCAATCAGCGTTCAGCTGCACGTGTAGCTCCACCTTTTGGTACCCTTTCTCGTGTTTGGTACTCTTTCGAAAGGGTGCCGAAAAAGTGGTACCACTCAGTGGAAACGGGCCATAATAGGCCCAATGTGTGCCAAGAAAATATCCCCCACACCATTACATCACCACCACCAGCATGAACCATTGATACAGCAGGATGGATTGATGCTTTCATGTTGTTGATGCCAAATTCTGACCCTACCATCTGAATGTCGCAGCAGAATTCATGACTCATCAGACCAAGCAACGTTTTTCCAATCTTTTATTTTCCAATTTTGTTGAGCCTGTGCTAATTGTAGCCTCAGTTTCCTGTTCTTAGCTGACAGGAGCGACACACAGTGTGGTCTTCTGCTGCTGTAGCCCATACGCCTCAAAGTTAGACATGTTGTGCGTTCAGAGATGCTCTTCTGCAAACCTCGGTAGTAGAAAGTGGTTATTTGAGTTACTGTTGCCTTTTGATTAGCTCGTAGCAGTCTGGCCATTCTCCTCTGACCTCTGGCATCAACAAGGCATTTGCGCCCACAGAACTGCTGCTCACTGGATGTTTTCTCTTTTTTCTGACCATTCTCTGTAAACTCTAGTGATGGTTGTGTGTGAAAATCCCAGTAGATCAGCAGTTTCTGAAATACTCCTGAATGTTCCTACAACCATGCCACATTCAAAGTCACTTAAATCACCTTTCTTCCCCATTCTGATGCTCGGTTTGAACTGCAGCAGATCGTCTTGACCATGTCTACATGCCTTAATGCATTGAGTTGCTGCCATGTGATTGGCTGATTAGAAATTTGCGTTAACGAGTAGTTGGACAGGTGTACCTAAAAAAGTGGCCAGTAGTCTATTTCCATAATAATGTATTAGACTAGTACAGACAAGAATGTACATATTTCTCTAAATGTCTTTATAGACACACATATTGCTGCAAATTTTTAGAAAAGGTGCCATAAAATCAGTCTTTAAATCAGTCAGAAATATTTCCTGGGAAATTCTACTACCCACCAAACATACTGTGTTCAAACTAAACAGAAGGATGATAATCTTACACACAAGAGAAGAAGTAAAAATACTCACCAATCCTTTCAAAAAACCTGTACTTCCTTTTTAACTTTGCCAGTTTCTTGGCTTTGCTTGGGAACCGTTTGGGATGAAAGAGCCTGATAGCATCATTCACTTGTGTGAGAGCCATGAAGTCGCTTACGTTCTGTCTTAACCTCTTATTTTCTGCTTCAGAAAATCTTCCATGTCTCAGTGCGATGCCTGTGATGAAAGAGTAAAGAGCAAAACACAACTTTTTATGCACACTTTTTAGGTATAATAAAGCAGTATATTTATGTGAATGTTTATGTTTATTGTTGATGTGCTTTATATTACACTATTACATTTATAAATATGCTGCTATAACATTTGTTATAGCTGGTGAGTTTAGCTTAATGTGTTTATATATTTAAATAGTGCTTTATTCAGTGCTCAACATATATTAACACAGACACCCCTCAAAATCTGTCATATCTATAGGATGCTTTATGATATATTTGTGTATATATATTAGATTAACAGTTACTGACTAATTGATAAAATATTCATTTTCAAAATGGGGTGTAGAATAGAATCCAAGATGGCGCCGAGCACGGCCGCCGTGTTGCGAGCTCCCAGCAAACTTTGTTGTGTATTGTGTGTTTTTTACTTGTACTTTTGTTGTTTTTTGTGCTGGATGTACACACTCCTATTGCCTACAACAGACACACACTTTGGGAAATTGGCTCCCTCGTTCCACACCGAAGACCGGACTTTGAGTTCTTTAACGACGCTCCGTTTACAAACACAGCAACAGAGCCCTTTGTTTGGGTCACACAACCGAGGCGACGACGCAAACGCAGCCGGAAAAGAGGAAAGAGAGCCGGCGTCCTGGTCAGACTAAGACGCGGTGGACTTCGACCTCCGCTCCCCACCATCCTGCTGGCTAACGTTCAGTCACTCCTAAGCTTTTCACTCATCATAGCACACGTGCTGCTGATGACGTGATAATAAAAGTGATTTGATTTGATTTGTACTCATTTATGCCGAGCGCTGTATGTTTAAATAAACGTTGGTCCCATTGCAGAGTATATACGGCAGAGATGTCCAAACTAGGGCCATCTGAGAAGAGAGGCAGATTTTTGGGGAGGGTTGGGGTTAATGCTTTTAATACACACTGTCACTTCTAATTTAACGTAAGCTTTCATTTGTTAATTTTATTTTTGTGTTCAATATTTTTATTATTAGAAATTTTCACAGACATTCACTTGAAAATACACTTTTTTTAAACGTAAACATAAAACTTGCATTCTAACAATTAGACATTTGAAATTAAAAGAAAAATAAAAGAAAATAATAATAATTAAACAAACAAACAAACAAACCCAACAACAAACAACAGTCATAAAAATAATAATAAAAAAAAAACATGCATTCCCCAACCAACCACCCACCAGTGCTATCCAACAATAAACAGTAGGTACTAAAGGCATAGTACACATATTAATCACAAGTGTGTAAAAAGGAAATAAAAGGGGACTAATTTTTTCAAATAACAAAACCTTGTCTACTAGGGTATATCTGATTTTTTCCAGAAGTAATGTACCGGTTAACTCTGTCAGCCATAATTTAAGAGTTGGAACTTCTTTTTTCTTGCAAAACAAAAGGATAAGTTTTTTGGCAGAGATCAACCCATATGAAACAAACTGTTGTTGTACCAGTGTAAGTCTTAAAAATTCTTCGGGAACTCCAAATATAATTAACATAGGATCTGGTTGAATCAGAATGTCTAATGTAACTGAAAAAACTTGAAATATTTTTTTACCATTGAAATATTTTTTTACCAGAAACTCTGTAATTTTGGACACATAACATAGGAATGAGACAGGTTGGAATCTAAAAACTGACATTTGTCACACACTGGGGACACTTCTGGAAATATTTTATTCAATTTACACTTGGAATAATGAAGCCTATGAAGCACTTTAAACTGAATGAGACAATGTCTTGCATTAATGGAACATCTGTGAACCAGTTCAAGACTTTGTTCCCAAATTTTATGTGGAATTTCTACTGCAAGTTCTTCTTCCCAAGCAGATTTAATGTTCTCCACAGATGGACTTTTCATCTGTTCTAAACCCTTGTAAAGCAAGGAAATGGTACTACCATCTCTTAGACATCTTTCCAGAAATGTGTCCAGATACATGGGTGACGCTGTGGCATAATTAGAAATGTTAGACTTCACGAAGTCTCTTATTTGAAGATATCTAAAGAAGTGATTAGAAGGAAGGCTGTATTTCTCACACAGCTGCTGAAATGAAGCAAATTTTCCATCTACATATAAATCCCCCACTTTTCGTAATCCTACACTTTTCCAAAACTCAAATGCATTACCTAATATCGAAGGGCAAAAACGGGGTTAGCTGAAATGAAGAGCAAAAACGACATTTGGGTGAATTTGAAATGAGTCTTTAACTGTTTCCAAATACGAACAGAATTATGAATGACAGGGTTACGATTATAAAGGGACCTAGTTATACCTAAGTGATAAAAGTATTGCATTAATCGAATATGGAAGACATTCCTCCTGCTCCAACAGAAACCAATTCTCTCCCAATGGAATAAAGTCTGTCCATGAAGTCAGAGCCCTCAGATTTGCAGCCCAATAATAATAAAGAAAATTAGGTAGGGCGTTAGTTTTATTTTTAAGCTACAAAAAAATGGAACTTGAACTAAACGTTTTAATTAAATGTTGTAAATGAATCCAATAATGAACTAATAAACTTCATAGTGTTATAAATGGAATTCTTCTGTTTTCATTATAATAGGTTCATTAAAAAATGTAAAATATATATATGTAATGGATTAGTTAATATAATTAAAGTAATGTTTTCTCTATATTTTTAAATAAATGAGGAAATTATTCATGGAAACTTTGTAATACAGCTTGATAAATTTACCTTCGGCTCACAGCCCTTAATCAAGTTTGGTTTTTGGCCCCTCATAAGAAAAAGTTTGGGCACACCTGATATACAGGAATCAGAGAGTGAAATTCAATACCTTTTTTAAGACTCTTTCCATAAAATTTAAGATCTTATAACCCCTTTTTCAACCATAAACACTGGCGAGATTTTAACTTACAGTATATTTACTAAATATTAATGTAAGAAATTAATCCAAAACTAAAACATTATTCATACACTGAATGAAAATCTATTGAATCTAGCTAATTCAGCAGGTTGGCGCCTATAAAACTGCAGAAACAATTTTCCTTGGTAACTGCAGTCAACAAAGCAGCATGATGTCAAATCCAGCAGGATTTCATTGATGTCATAAACTACACAGCGCCCTGATATTCAGATTTAATTCAGGCAAGTTAAGCATACATCCATACATCGCATAATCAAAAATGATATAAAATTTAACACCTTGCAAAATAGCATTTAAGACTTTTAAATACTTTTTAAGGGCCATAAATTTCTCAACATTGACTTATCAACTTTTAATACTTTTTAAGACCTGCGCGATTAATCGAAATTGAATCGCAATATGAAACATTGCGATTAGCTAATCGGAAGAGGCAGTGATATGAAATATAATTCTAGTATTTAATTTCCCCTCGCCCAGAGCAAATGCGTGACTGCCGTCTGTGTGTGATAGTCTTATCAGCCAATTGAGTGAGTACAATTAAGTGACGAGTGTCTTGCTAAAAAGTCAACTGAAAGTATTGCCAGTGACACTCAATCTAGTAGCAAGCAACAGCAAAGTACAACTTGAGTTGTTTCAGCCATGTTAGTTTGCTGAGTGTTCTGTATTCTTATAATTATAATTTTTTTTTGTTTTTATAATAAGCTATCTAATATGCTATGTAAGCTATAATGAGCTATATCTCCCTAATTTGAGTTCAACTTGTTTACAGAAAGATAACGTAACTTCATTTGTGTTTACTGTTTGCTCTAGAGAAAAATGAGCGTTTCATTTCTGAATATTTAAAAATAAATGTAAATATGTGTTTAAGTTAATATCTTTTCAGTTCCTTTTTTTAACTAATACTCACTGTTTTTTAGCTGTAAGAAGCTATGATACAGATTATTGAGCTAAGCTGGACTACAAAATTAAATCGCTAATCAAAGCAATATCTGTCCAAAAAAAAAAAAAAAATCACAATTAGATATTTTACTCAAATCGCACAGCCAAGGGCGTAGAATTGGCATGGACGGAGGGTACGTGTCCCCACCAATATCCCCCAATTGCTGAAATGTCCCTACCAATAATTTAAACGACTTCAAAATAAAGTAATGCTCCTTTAACTCTTAACCTACACATGCACCACGTCAAGTTCACGATAATACTATTAACTAAGGCTGTGCAATTAATTAAAATTCTGTTTTGATTTTGGCCTCCATGATTATGAAAAACAATAATCGTGATAAAACAGTTCAATTGCGTCACACACACCTCCCTAACTTTCTCTACATTCATTCCTCCTCAAAGACAGACTGCAGTAAAATCATGTAAATAGACTTTTGCAGCATGGTATGGGATTGTTATTTGTATTCTTAAGTGTTTATATTATATTATAAGTACTTTAATCAAGTGTGAAACAGATTTGTGCTGTTCAATGCAGCTCTAGGGATGTCCCCACCAATGTCAAGAGCGAATCTACATCCTTGCGCACAGCCCTACCACAGACACCCTGCATTGACATAAAAACCAAAACATGTCCCTGTTCCTGCTTACTCTCACATGTATACATCTATTTATTTTTAACAATTCTCAGTTTTAAATATCAAAAACGAGAGTTTAATAGATAGATAGATAGATAGATAGATAGATAGATAGATAGATAGATAGATAGATAGATAGATAGATAGATAGATAGATAGACAGATAGATAGATAATCAGCTTACCTTGTTTTCTGAATTCCTTGAATCTTGGCAGGTCATACCTGATCATTTTATTGATATCATGTACGCTTCGTGATTCTAAAGTGATTTTAGGGCAAAATTCCCTCAGTTCGTCCAGGAACTTTAAATCAACCACAGTTTCATCCTTTGATGCGTGTTCTCTAGTACCAATCATCACATCAGGCGGGTCGCTTTCCTCATCTCTCGTGTTTGGCTCTTCCTCATGCTCCGTCTTGATTTCAGTCTGTTCTTCTTTTACCATGTCTTCATAGGTTGTTTGTGTTGCAATTTCTCTCTTTTTCTTTCTTTTAGACGTCTTCTCTTCACTTGAGCCCTGAAGCTCTTGTGTTTGTGCTTCATGATGATTTGAGACACCATCATCCATCACTGAAGTCTCGCCTTCATTATCCAGCTTTCTTCTTTTCTTTTTGCCTGTATGTGTTTGCAGATCATCATCAGATTCAGTTGTACTGTTTCTCCTCTTATCCTTCTTTTTACGGCGTTTCTCGGTCTGTTCTTGTGGACTTTCGAGCTCACGCTGCTCTGTAGTTTTACTTTTCTTTTTCTTTTTCATGACGATACACATACAAAATGCAACTTCTCCTGACGACTCTCTTCAGTCTTGCACGTGTACCGCGCATATACTGATAACACAACACAACAAACACATTACCACATAGACAATATACAACGTTACAAACACATAGAGAGAATAATTGCATACCTGATTGTTTTAGCGGAATGTTTACTAAGCGCACTTTTCCTACACTTTCCTTTTCATATATGTGAGAATACAATCTGCGATCTACTCAGCGAGACAGCAACTATACTGCCACCATTCGGCCAGGAGAGTCATTACACAAATATGACAGAAGAACATTGTACATTGCTTTACAAATATTTAAAACAGTGGTAGGGAACCTATGGCTCTCGAGCCCCTCGTGGCTCTTTGACCAAAAATATGTGGCTCTCCAGCTGTCTTTCTTCAATATAATTTTATAGTTTAAAAAACTATAACAATCACTATCCTGTAACTATACCCATCACGTTTCCTATCGAAAATGCAATTACAATCCCCTTTTAAATTGTCATTTTATACAGCCCAATGAATAAGAATGATTAAGATGGCGAAAATAAAAAATATATAAATTGCCCTTTCTTCATTCATGGACTTGCTCAACATGTGATGCTTCATATTTGTTTTTGTTTTTTGTTTTTTTTGTTTTGTTTTTTTTGAGTTGTGCATGGACATAAATTAAGGTTTTGTTTAAACCTGTATTATTTGTAGTAATATTACAAATAATAATATTGTATTAGTAGTAATCCTATAATATTTTTTTGCAATTTAAAGTAATAGAGTAGCAAATGCATTTTAAAAAGGCATTTTAAGATGTGTATGTATATATATATATATATATATATATATATATATATATATATATATATATATATATATATATATATATATATATATATACATACACACACACACACACCCAAATGGCTCTTTACAAAAATGCATTCGCTAAAAACAATCAGAAATGGCTCTTTGCTGAAAAAAGGTTCCCGACCCCTGATCTAAAACGTCAAATACTTTATGTGGAATAACCTAAATATTGTATACAAATCCCTACTGAAAAAAACAGCTTAAACCAGCCTAGGCTGGTTGGCTGGTTTTAGCTGGTCAACCAGGCTGGTTTTAGAGGGGTTTCTGCCACTTCCAGTCTGGTTTCCAGCCATTTCCAGCCTGGTCTTAGCTGGTCAGGCTGGGAGATGACCAGCTAAAACCAGCTTGACCAGCCTAGCCAGCCTGGAAGCCCAGCCAAAACCAGCTATGTCCAGCTTAAACCAGGCTGGAAATGGCTGGAAACCAGCCTGGAAGTGGCAAAACCCCTCTAAAACCAGGCTGGTCAACCAGCTAAAACCAGTCAACCAGCTTAGGCTGGTTTAAGCTGTTTTTTTCAGCAGGGAAAACAAATCTATTTTCTCTCAACGCTGGTTAAGCATTTATTTAACTCAAATGGCCATTTATTAAATTATAAAGAATTTCTTAATCGATTCAATATTCCCATCCCCCCTAAAGAATTTGCTGTTGTATTTGATGCCATACCATCTGGAGTTCTATCCCTATCCTTTTATGTTTCCTCTTTTAGACCCTTCTACTACAGTGATAGGAAAATGTTGTTTCTCTGCGACTTTTTCAAACAAATCAATACGATCTTTATTTCTCAATGGAGTTGTATCAGTTCCAAATGTTACTTTTTATTGGAATTATTTTGTTTCTGATATTGATTGGAGAAAAATATGGCTCAGCCCAAACAGCTAATTACAAATAAAATAAAAGAAGTTTCATTTAGAACTATTCATCGTACATACCCAGTCAACACTCTCTTAGTAAGATATAAAAAAGATATTGATACTAATTGTTCATTTTGTAAGCAACACCCTGAGTCCCTAGTTCACTTATTTTGGCAATGCAGTTATTCTAATTTGCTTTGGAAAGATTTCTCTTTTTGTAATTGAGAATGTGGATAAAGACTTTTCCTTATTAAGGGAAAAATGTTTTGTTTGGTTTTGTTAATTATAAAACAGAAGCTTTACATAAAAAGAAAATATATTTTCTTAATCTTCTTATCTTATTAACAAAATTTTATATACATAAATGTAAATTTTCAAACCAAAAAACTTTTTTTATATTTTGCTTACTGAAATGCAGTATTACTGTTTCTAACTCTTTTACAAAAAAGGCTTTAATAACAACTGAAATATGTAAATTATATAATCTTTTTCTTTAATATGTACTGTATATACCCCTTCTGTTTGTTTTTCTTTTGTTTTCTTTTTCTGAAAAGGTTTTCTTTTTGTCTTTGCATTTTCTTTATAATGTACTGTGATTGTATATTCTCACTTTTCGCATAATAAAAAAAAAATCTAAAACGTACCTAAATTAAAATAAATGTATTATAGAATGTAAATATTTGAAGGTTTTAAGTCTTGTTTACTGAATAAATAAATATTTCAGTGAGCTCAAGCTTAAAATAAAAAATCTGTCAGAGGACTAAAAAACACTATTAGCTTTTTAACTGTTTCATTCATTCACTCATTTTCTTTTCAGCTTAGTCCCTTTATTAATCAGGGGTCGCCACAGCGGAATGAACCACCAACTTATCCAGCATATGTTTTACACAGCGGATGCCTTTCCAGCTGCAACCCAGTACTGGGAAACACCCATGCACATTTATTCACACACAGTATGGCCAATTTAGTTTATTCAATTCACCTATAGCGCATGTGTTTGAACTGTGTGGGAAACCGGAGCCCCTGGAGGAAACCCACATCACCAGCACGAGGAGAACATGCAAACTCCACACAGAAATGCCAACTGACCCAGGCGAGGCTCAAACCAGCGACCTTCTTGCTGTGAGGCGACAGTGCTACCCACTTAGCCACCCCGTAAACAAACATCTTATTTACAAATACAATCAATATTTAGAATAGCAACACCTCCACTACTATCACACTATTAGCTTTTCCTTAATATCTTACAAGACTAATGTGTGTTATGCAGTCCTGCCACCATCTGAAGACGCTAATAAAACAACAGATTTCTGTCTGGGGTTACTGTAAAGAGTAGTTTTAATGTTGGGGTAGGTTTATATGTTAATAAAACACAACAGGTTGAACTCTGTGTCGTGTACAAGACGTAATTAAATCAATTAAAAGCCCCAGGAGGTTTGTACGGTTTGTACAGCCCAATTGGAGCTCAAGTCCCACCTATTTACAGTGGTCTCAGACCGCGGTTTATACCAAAGGTAACTCTGTTGTCCTGAGTGAACTCTCGAACTATAAATGGGTTAAAAAGTACGGAAGTCCTAAGAGGCCATGCATTAAAATATTTTTTCTCTCTTGTTATGTCGTGATCACGACTTAATTATCTCGTGATCTCGACATAACAAAAACTTATGTCTTGATCACGACTTTTTTTTTTTGCTTTAATTTATTTATTTATGTATTAATTATTGTTATTATTATTAGTAGTAGTAGTAGTATAGTAGTAGTATTAGTATTAATATCTGGCAAATGTCAGGACACCGGCCTTGCGAACAGGGAGAGAATAACTGCAGACGCGCATTCGTGCAACACATTAAAGGCGTTCAGAACAGCCATAATATGAGAGCAAACTCTGGTGCTCATGATTAATGTACATTCATGATTATGTTCATGTATATGATCATTATTTTCAATAATTTGCATCAACTGTTACCATTTTAAAGCAACTCTATGGCGCATTTTTAAAGTTGTAAATAATTTGCGGAAAGGATCAAAGCAAGTGCAGGATCTTCATCATTCTTTATAATTTAATTCATGCATGCAGCAACTTATTTTGCGCCATATAGAGTTGCCTTAAAATGGAAACAGTTGAGGGAATATTATTGTAAATAATGGTATATAATCAAATACGCGAATATAATCATAAATGTACATTAATCACGAGCACGAGCGTTTGCTCTCATATTATGGCTGTTCTGAACGGATTTAATGTGTTGCACAAATGCGTGTCTGCAGTTGGGCTATCTCTCCCTGTTCGCAGGGCCGGTGTAGACTCTCTGGCCAGACATTTGCCAGATATTAATAATAATAATGATAATAATAATAATAGTATTATTAATAATAATAATAATAAATACATAAATAAATAAAAGCAAAAAAAATAATTCGTGATCACGATATAACTTTTTGTAATGTCGAGATCACGAGAAAATTAAGTCATTATCACGACATAACAACTTTATTAAGTCGTGATCATGACATAACAACTTTATTAAGTCGTGATCATGACATAACAACTTTATTAAGTCACGATCATGACATAACAACTTTATTAAGTCACGATCATGACATAACAACTTTATTAAGTCGCGATCATGACATAACAACTTTATTAAGTCGTGATCATGACATAACAACTTTATTAAGTCGTGATCATGACATAACAACTTTATTAAGTCGTGATCATGACATAACAACTTTATTAAGTCGTGATCATGACATAACAACTTTATTAAGTCGTGATCATGACATAACAACTTTATTAAGTCGTGATCATGACATAACAACTTTATTAAGTCGTGATCATGACATAACAACTTTATTAAGTCGTGATCATGACATAACTTTATTAAGTCGTGATCATGACATAACAACTTTATTAAGTCGTGATCATGACATAACTTTATTAAGTCGTGATCATGACATAACTTTATTAAGTCGTGATCATGACATAACAACTTTTTGTTATGTCGAGATCACGAGAAAATGAGTTGTTATGTCGAGATCACGAGATAATTAAGTCGTGATCACGACATATCAAGAGAGAAAAAATATTTTAATGCATGGCTTTTTTTTTATTTTTTTATTTTTTATTATTAACAAGAACCAGCATGTACAGTTTTCTTCTACAATAAAATGACTTTACATTTCTTAACAAGAATGAAGTAAATGAGAAAAAGAAAAGAAAAGAAAAAAATTTGAACTTTTTTTTAGAAAAAAAAAAAGAAATTAAAGAAAACAGAGGACAGGGTACATAATTATCAAATTGCATACAAATATATTATGCACATTTTCCAATTTTAGTTATTAACAAGAGTTATTAATGCACTTTAACTACAGGAAATGCATATATACAAACATTTTTATGTAAAAATGTTAAAGGAGGAGCATATATTAAATGTTTTAATTGCTTTTCTATTTTTAGACTTAGAAATCACTTTTATATACATTTGAATCTCTTTTTCTAACACCATGAAGAGAGGTTTGCTTTTGGCAAACTTGGATTTATGTATGTGAAATTTACATAATAATAAAATAAAGTTTTGAAAACAGTAGGCTGCTACACTTCACTACTCTCCTATACTGGACACAGAGAACTACAGCAGGGTTTCTCCATCTCTTTCAGGTAGGAGCGGTCTGTGCTAATGTCTCACACAAATATGATCCTCCTAAAACGTAAGAGGAGTCTACACTCTAAGTAATTTTTATGCTTGTTTGAACTATTTAAACTGAGCTAAACCAGTGGTTCTCAAACTGTGGTACGCAGGCTTCCTTCTAGTGGTAAATGGAGGAATCGCTGAATAACAAAATAAAATATTACCACACTTTTAACTGTTTTACACGTACGATAACACCAATGTGAACGGTAAATTGATGTTATTAGGCTAAACCTTTTATTTTATTTTGCATTTTTTAATGTTTGTTATGCATTTTATCATTTAAAGCTAACTTCCTCCCCATATTTGTAACGGTTGTTGGGGCGTATCCTGTATTCTTATATCCCAATGTTGACAGGTATAGTTTAATTACTTGCTTTCCTGACACACAAAGCTTACTCTAACGTGCAGTAACCAGATCTAATTTCTAATTGAAATATGTAAATCCAATTCATATGTCTGAAATACAAGTTAATGTTTAGATTTCAAAGATATACAAATAAATCACATGCAACTGAAGGATTCGGATTTCTACCTTCCAGTTCGTCTAAGCATGGATCAACTTTTATCCTGTTTTCTCATCATCCTGTTTCTCATAATTTTTATTAAATATCATTTTTTGAGCAACTATTTGCTGTCGCCTCACAGCAAGAAGGTCGCTGGGTCGCAGGTTCGAGCCTTGGCTGGGTCAGTTGGCGTTTCTGTGTGGAGTTTGCGTGTTCTCCCCGTGTTTGCGTGGGTTTCCTCCGGGTGCTCCGGTTTCCCCCACAGTCCAAAGACACGCGGTACAGGTGAAGTGTGTGTGTGAATGTTTCCCAGAGATGGGTTGCGGCTGGAAGGGCATCCGCTGCGTAAAACAGATGCTGGATAAGTTGGCGGTTCATTCCGCTGTGGCGACCCCAGATTAATAAAGGGACTAAGCCGAAAAGAAAATAATTGAATGATGATTATTTGATTATTTAAACGAGTATTAAACTTTGAATTGATTTTAACTAATGAATAAAGTTAACACATTGCTTAATATAAGAATGTTCAGTGCATTTGCCTGTCTCTTTGTAACTATTTTCAGGAGCCACCAAACTAGGTCCGAGGTCACGGACACCTTGAGTGGAAATGAAGGGCTGAGGACTGGACGCAACTGTTTCTATTGTTATTTCTGAGTTAATACTATGTAAAATGTCTTAAGTGATTTTGCTACTTTCACAGTTAATTCTTTTCAAGTGATTTTACTTTTTATTCAAGATAGACTTTTTAGACCGGTTTTTAACCAGTTTTGATAAAGACGGCTGAGAGTACACTCAGCCTTGCGTAAGAAACAGATTGTACTTTAAGTGTGTGTGTGTTCTATTTGATTGTGGATCTGTTTTCACTGGTCTGGAGTCAGCTCTAAACAGTCTAGCGGATGTCTGACATTTATGCTTAAGATATTGTTCAGAATTGTACGCACGCACCCACATGGAAATTTTCTAAGTCTATCTGTGTTTTAACCAATCAGGTTAGAACACCTATATGTATGACGCAGTGGCTGACAATAATAAATACTAAATATACAATAATAAATATTCATAATAATAGTAATTAATCTGCCAAGTTTTTTCAACTGTGCAGAGCTGTAGCTGCTTAATTAGGCCTACTACGCTACTGTATTTCAATACTGGTCATTATGGTGGTACTTGGAGAGACAATTTTTTGTCTTGTGTGGTACTTGTTGAAAAAAGTTTGAGAACCATTGAGCTAAACAACACAGTTTTAGGGTAGACATTCATTCATTCATTTTCTTTTCGGCTTAGTCCCTTTATTAATCAGTGGTTGTGCCACAGTGGAATGAACCACCAACTTATCCAGCATATGTTTTACGCAGCGGATGCCCTTCCAGCTGCAACCTATCACTGGAAAACATCCATACACACATACACTACAAACAATTTAGCCTACTTAATTCACCTGTACTACATGCTTTTTTTTTTGACTTGTGGGGCAAACCGGAGCACCCGGAGGAAACCCACGCGAACACGGGAAAACTCCACACAGAAATGCCAACTGACCCAGCCGAGGCTCGAACCAGCGACCTTCTTGCTGTGAGGCGAACGTGCTACCCACTGCGCCACCGTGGAGCCCTTTTGGGGAGACAACTTGTGTGTTTTATGTTTACACCACTTAATATTGTAAAAACTAAGGTAACTTAATTCCTTCATGTTGTCCCAACACAAAGCGATTGTGTGGAACTCAACACTTTTTACAGTGTGTAGTTTCTTGAATAATGATTTAATGTATACTGCAGAAAATGAACACTATAATTGGGTCTTGAATATTATTTGATGATTTATTTCCTTTTATTTGATTTCTATCAAGTCACATTACTATATTTTCGGCAAGTTATTCCTTAAACTTATTTAAAGTCAAATGTTTTTGTGAATCTAATACGTTTTATGCAAGTAATATATAATCATATTTTACATATTTAGTTTAATCTTAATGTCTAAGTATTATTATATTCCTCATCATCACCAGTGGCGTGAAAAAGTGTTTGCCCCTTACTAATTTTTTTTTCATGTTTATCACACTTTAATGTTTCAGAACATCAAACTAATTTAAATATTGATTAAAGTTATTTCAAGTAAACACTTCTTGCAGTTTTCAAATGAAGGTTTTTATTAATAAAGGAAACCCAAATATAAAACAACATAGCCCCGTGTATAAAAAGTGTTCTTAGAAGATCACATCTCTGAAAGGCTCAAACACAAAATGGACAGCCATCCTCCAAGGCTCTTTAGTTTGTTTATTTTACACAAAAAAGGATAATTCCTTGTGAATTTCCATGTTGTTAAGAATGTAAAAACAATGGTTAAACAAACAAAATTAAACAATTAATATCCAGAATACATTTAAAAATGCAGTTTACTTTCTTCCAAACTCAAAACACAAGAATAAAAAGGCAACTATGTACAACCTGAACATGTCTCTTCTTTAAAACATGAAAATATTTCCACTGACTGCAATTGATTAAGCAGAGCTGTGTTTCTCCTGGGGGGTATTCCAGAAAGCAGGTTATGTGACATACCCGGGTAAGTTTGAGAGTAAGTAAGTGGATAACCTCAGATTTGGTTCCAAAATCGGAGGTAACTTCTGGGGTATGGTAAGTAGTCATAGCAACTTACTCTCTGAAGATAACCTGCTCGGTAGCAGGTTATGTTCCAGAGTTAGTCTGTTTCAGAGAGTTTACTGAGCATTGCGTGCTCTTTAGATGAAAATTTTGATGGACGTAGAAGCACAGATATACAGTTTTTTCATCGTGAGAGGATTATTAGTGCGTAGTTCTTTTCATAACCAAATAAATATTTGAATGAGCGTTGTCGTTTTTCGAAAGAATCATTAATGTATTTAACAAACCTTTTCAAATCAAACGTGACAAATCGCTACGCAGATCTGCGCTTACCATGGTTAACATACCGCTCAGTGCAGCTCTTTGTTTTTTGCGTCAGGGTATTTTACTGTACAATGTGGCAATAGCGCGTCCACCTGTACAGTATGCCTGGCACTGAACTATTTTATACACTTTTGTACAGTTCATTGGCCATAAACTACTGAGTATCCTTACTCAAATGTGTTAGAGCGTGGCAATAGTGTAGTGGTCAGTGCGCCCCTAAAGTACATCGGTGCTCACAGCAGAGTGAGTTCGAATCTCACGTAGAGATTTTTTTTCTCTTCCTCTCTCTCTCTCTGCACCCCTCACTTTTTTTTTTCTGTAGCCTATATATAATATTTTAAGAAGTGGGAGCTTTGTCTTTTCTATGAAAATATATTCATATTTAAAGATGTAGTCGTTCATATGTATACATCTATTCACACTGCACACACACACCCTTGATACATTTTTTTAATATATTTTTTTCAGGGTTTCCAAATGCTATTGGGAGCATTAATTGCAGCCTCTTTCCATCAGTCAATAAAGGACACTGATAATATGAAACATTTTTATCATTTTTAATATTAACAACTTAATTTTCTGTCCTTAATCTGTTGGTGTTACAACTATTAAACTCATTACTGCTTCCACTAACAATAGTTCATATGTGATGACCCCACCTCATCACCTGGTTGAGGCTAAATGTCCAGGGTCTGTACATGATACCAGAATTTTCAGGGAGTCTTCATTATGACACACATTACAACAGGATACATTTGATTTACACAATGTTTTTTTTTTTATTTACTATATTTGTATTATACACCTCAATCATTACTGGGCACTACATTGGTTACTTGCTGGAGGACAGAGGATACCCTTTTTCTATATGATGACACCCTACCCTGCACTCAGCCTGACCCAGAGGAACCCTCAGTGACCCAAGCAGACCAATGAGATGGAAGAGTTCTAAGAGAAATTATTTGTCAAATTAATTAAATAGTTTGGTCTGAAGCACTGTTAAATTCTTTATTTCCTGAAATAAAATGAATGATTAGATTTTTACATGGCTTTATACACACACACACACCTTTCAACATGTAACTTTTTTTTCCTGTACATTTCTCACTTTAAGGTGATGCTCATGTGACTTTATTTGTCTTTGAAGATGGACCTTATACAGCTACTTTAAAAATAAAATAAATAACAGATTGTTTTGTGATACAATAGTGAAATTCAAATATGGAAAAGTGCAGACAAATTCTTACACTGTTTGTTAGTTAAGGCAGAAGGAACTTCGTCTGCATGCAAAACAAAAAACATACAAAGAATCTAAATTTACCTGACAACAATCACTTACAACTGTGACAGATTGTGTGGTTTAAAGTCAAATAAATTAACCACTTCTCCTCAGCCTCCTTTCTATTAGCTACAAGACAGAAAGAATATTCTAGAGTGTTTATTACAGCTCCAGTAATCAAATATTACCTTTTAAAGAATGTGTCTGTGTTTAATTTTGACTTTGGACAGAGTTCTTCTAGCTCCAGAAGAATAACAATTTCTGTAAGCCTTATAGTCAATACACTATTATTGTGGCCTTAAGAAAATGAATGGCAGGACAATTAAATGCATGAATGGTTACACAACACACACAAAAAGGATGTTAAAGTTAGCCATTTAATTTTTCATTACAATAAAGGGAGGGTGGCATGTGTCATTTATTAAACTAATGAATTTTCTCTTATCATTATTATTTTTATCTATTTATTATCTTATATTTCTTTCCTTTGTTGATGCAGATGTGTATTGCTTTTTCTTTATAATCGGCCTTAATTCCTCATACGCCAGCATTAAAACCTCCAACTCCCCCTCTGTAAAGTGCGTTGGCCTTTTTTTCTCACCGTGACTTTCTATGGTGACTCGTGAATTCGGCGATCTACTGAAAATGCCTTCAGGTAAGCGCCGTGTGCGCGCATTAACCCGCGGTTATCTTCAGGAGGTTGATTGAACTAACTCTCATCAGCTGTTTTGGAACTGACATACTCACGGTAAGCAGGTTTTGGGTTAATCAACCGAGAGTTCAGGGTTTAGCAGATGGTAAATTAACCCAGCTTTCTGGAATACCCCCCTGCTGGCCAGTTTCTTCATCACTGTCACAGCATTCATCCTCATTAATGTCCTGAAAAATATCTGCTAGCCGGAAACTGCTCATCTGGTCAACCTTAAGTTCATCATCATCATCATCAAGGTCTTCGCACTCTTTCACCAGGCCTGGCAAAACATTCTCATAGAGAAAGTCAACAATGTCTGAAAGAAAACAACATAGACAAACAATATAAACAGGCAATTTAAACTAGATTAGATTTTTTAAATTATTGTACACCAGACATGTTTGCAAGTGTCCTGAGATTTGCAGTTGTTTACAAAACTACTCTCTAAACCAGGGGTGCTCAACCCTATTCCTGGCGATCGACCTACCTGCAGCTTTCAGTTGTAGCCCTTATCAAACACACCTGCCTGTAATTATCAAGTGCTTCTCACGTTCTAAATAATTGGTTCAGGTGTGTTTGATCAGGGTTGGAGCTGAAATCAGCTGGAAGGTCGATCGCCAGGAACAGGGTTGAGCACCCCTGCTCTAAACCAATTATTTGATTAGATTTATATGCTACTTGGGTGTTCATCTATGGGGTGTATTATGAGAACAAAAGAAAGCAGTGGTCCATCTATAAAAGAAAACACCAACCTGCAAAACACTTGTTTTTCCAATCTGGTACATAGCAGATTTTAAGCTTGTGCCACCTTGATCGAACATATACTGGAGGGACATCCCTATGAGACAAAGAGGACAAAGATAAGACGCCAAGCATGTTTACACCAGCAGCTGCATTATTATGTCTGAACATGCTGGTGCAGCATTATAGTTACTTGCTGGGAACTGGAATAATGTAACTTAACTGTGCTCAGATGCCATTCTCCCCTGCTTAATTTAACTCAGCTGAGGATATCTGTTATTCCAGATTGAGCAATCTCTACATGATATCCTCCATGTCATATTTCACCAACTGTACAGAACACTACCAATGCTTTTTGCCTGAACCGTTGTTACAAGGAAGGATGGATCCATGCTGTCATGATGTTGACGCCAAATTCTGACCCTACCATCTGAATGTGGCAGCAGAAATCAAGACTCATCAGACCCGGTGACGTTTTTCCAATTTTCAATTGTCCAATTTTTGTGAGCCCGTGCGAATTGTAGCCTCAGTTTCCTGTTCTTAGCTGACAGGAGTGGCACCCGGTGTGGTCTTCTGCTGCTGTAGCCCATCCATCTCAAGATTGAACGTGTTGTGCGTTCAGAGACGCTCTTCTGCACACCTCAGTTGTACAAGTGGTTATTTGAGTTACTGTTGCCTTTCTATTAGTTCAAACTAGTCTGGCCATTCTCCTCTGAACTCTGGAATCAACAAGGCATTTGCGCCCACAGAACTGCCGCTCATTGGATATTTTCTCTTTTTCAGACCATTCTCTGTAAACCTTAGAGATGGTTGTGCATGAAATCCCAGTAGATCAGCAGTTTCTGAAATACTCAGACCAACCCATCTGGCACCAACAACCATGCCACGTTCAAAGTCACTTAATCACCTTTCTTCCCCATTCTGATGCTCCGTTTGAACTGCAGCAGATCGTCTTGACCATGTCTACATGCGTAAATGCATTGAGTTGCTGCCATGTGATTGGCGGATTAGAAATTTGCGTTAACGAGCAGTTGGAAATGTGTACCTAATACAGTGGCCGGTGAGTGTAGTTTCTAGCCATATATGCATAGAAAATAGCAACTATTCATTTTTCATAGGATATTTAAATATGAACATTTTCAAAACTGTTTATTTTTGAGCGAGATGCAAACGGTCTAATGTGACTGAATTATCTATGCTATGCTAAGCTAAAAGTGCTCCTGCCAGACTTGAAGATCGAAAAGTGAGCCTATTTTCAAAAAAGGTGGAGTGTTCCTTTAAAAATGAATATGAAAGAGAATTGGACAAATTCTGCCTGAAAAAAATAATAATGGATATACTCTCCTAGATATATTCAGCAAATAATTCTCACCCGAAAACAGCTGTGAGATCCTCCCAGTCAACATCCACAAAATCCTCCACTTGCATTTCATACAACCTGAGTCAAAAGATCAGCATTACAACATTATTACCATTATAAATGTAAAACGAGAAAAACGTGTTAAGATAACGCAAATAATACAAGCATGTAAAAACAAGATCTCTTACGCTTTAATGAGTTTGATTTTAGCCTGCTGAGATTTCCTGCCTCTAAATGTAGTCCCTGAGGACATCCGTACAGTGAGTATGCTTATCCTTAGGGGTAAAGTAGAAAAATCAGGAGAATCAATGTTGATCATATAAAGAGAAAAATCATCTAAAATGCATGAAAACAACACCACAATATAAAAGTGCTCTCACCATTTTGTTTTGCATGTTATCCAACATCGAGTTTTCACCTGCTCAGCAATTCTGCCCCAGGGCAATTTTTTGTACAGGATTTCTCTACTGACTCTTTTTGGTTTGCTTTCATTAGGATTTTCCGATTTCAGCACAGATACAACATGGTCTCGCACAGCCCTTAAAAGCCTCTGTACCTCATTTGTAGACCACGGTCCTTTTCTTTTAACTGTGTGATGAATAAAGATATAAAAAGTGTAGAATTATAAAATGTATAAAATCGTAAAAGCGTATAGAGATATAAAATAAGCCGCAGTTGACAGCTGAAAATTGAGGGAGGAAGCTCAATGAATCAGACTTACTAATGAGTCCAAATCGTTCCTCA
Organism: Danio kyathit; assembly: GCA_903798195.1. NCBI lineage: Eukaryota > Metazoa > Chordata > Actinopteri > Cypriniformes > Danionidae > Danio > Danio kyathit. The sequence goes on along the minus strand of LR812523.1, from coordinate 73,392,288 downwards.
AGGGTGCGACAATTTCGACCGATCTTGTCAGAAATCTTTTTCCAGTTTGCACCATATCGTTTATAATACTTAATCAGTGATTTATCTTCTTCTTCAGTAAAACTTGAGAAAAAGGAAGAAATCATTGAGGTTAAGCACAGAACATCCAGAGCAGAACTATAATATGATCTATGTAAATAATATTACTTACTGTCCCTTATAGTTTCTATCATCAAAGACCCTCGCTCCACGTTCGTAAACATCACCACAAAGCCTGGGAATTCCATCCGCTGTTCAATTGTGATTTAGAAATTTAGAAAGATGAACAACATTATTAAGCAACTTTCATTTATTTAGTTTCTCTAAAATGTTCAATGTACAGCTTGCAAATGCAAAATTAAGGACAAACTGATTATATATTCATTCAGCTCCACCTTGAAGACACAAAGTCTGTTTAACTGTATCATTTGCAAGTTTAACGCAGGGGTACTCAAGCACAGAGGCTTAGGGGGCCACATTTAAGTCACATAAAATGCGAAGGGCCACAAATTAGAAATTTGCTAAATAAGATTTCTTTATTTAAGAGAGTTTCAGCAGTTTAACTGACTTTAAAATGCAGCAAATTTAACAAATAATACTGATAATATAATGATATAACATTTGGGTGAAAAAAAGGGAATTAAAATTATATTTATACACAGATTATTAAACTTTATGTTGAACACCATTGCAAATATGCCAATATTTAATTATAATATTTAATAATTCATTAGGCCTATATGCATTTACTCGTATAGATCCTTTAAAACTTGAATCAGCTTATTTCTCATCTGCTGTTTACAAAATGCAAAGTGTAATAAATTAATGATAAAGGAAGAGAGAGAGAAGCTTTCAGTACTGCAGACACTGCCACATCATTGTACGGTTTTGTTTATTTAATAATTATTTAATAAATAATATTATTTTATTAATAAATTACATGTTGCAGGTTGAAACTCATAACTGACGTAATTTCCGATGTTATTTTAGTTTTTAAATCCTATTAATACCATTCCTTTAAAAACAGATTGTGTGTGATCCAACTGAGCTTCAGAGTTCCCAGACAGCTCAGTGAATGTGTCGAAAAATGAGCTAGAAAAACATGAGTCTCTCATACTGTACATGATGATGAATCATATTTTAATTTGTGTCTGGCAGAAATGATGGCGATTAGTCCTGCTGTAACATAGGGGAGTCAGGGTGACAACGGAGTGAGGATCTACGTGCAGCTTATTCACAGATGTCAGACAGGTAATGATCGATGTTGTGCAAGTTACTTCCAAACTGTAATACATTACAGATTACTTGTTACTGTCATTTAAAAGTAATCCCTTACATTACAATATTACTGTCTCAAAATTGTAATATGTTTCATTGCTCTTATATTACTTTTTAGTTACTTTCATGATATGATGTAGCTGTGGCCTTTCCAGGCTACTAACAATATAGTATATAATTGGCAACGTGAAGGCTCAAGACAATGCAAGAAAGGATGATCTGTTAAAAAAAATGGTAGAGGTAAAGTGATTATCTGGCAATATCTTATATTAGACACAACAGGCCTATATTTAAACTCCAATGCCATGACAAAATGCAGATTTCTTTTCTCTTCTTATTGTTGCCATTATTGTATTCACTTTAAAGTCAAGTGGCTCACAACACAAAACATGAACATGGCTTTCTCAATATAATGCTTGTGCACCGATTTCCTCTGTTTGTGGACAAAACTGCTTGTGAACTTTTAAATATCCGCTGCTCGCGTGCAAATTTTCTCACGTTCTCTCAAATATGCACTGCTCACACACAAATGTTCTTGCGCGCTCTCAGTACACTGCTCGCTTAGAAAGATTATATGCAGACTCACAATTTGTGTCTTGTGTTCCCTCTTCCTTTCATGCTTTTTGATATGATTTATATTGGTGCACTGTTTTTTAACAATAACCAAAATGCTAATATGACATAACTTTTAATCTAATAAACCATATTTTTGGCTGAATGTTATATGATGAGATATTTCCAGTTTTAAACACTTAAAGACACAGAGAATAGACGTTGGATGTAAAGAATACGTTTTATTTTAAAAACAATTATTAAACATCTTAAAGGTGCACCATACTAATCAAATAAAAAACATTTAAACTAAAATATAATGAACGCAAGCAGAAATGTAACTGTGATAGAAATACGGAAACACTTGATAAGGTATTAAACCCTACACTGTAAGAAATGCAGGGTTCCAAATAATTCATTCATGTTGTCCAAAACAAATTAAGTTAACACTTTTAACAAATTTATGTGGATTGAACATAAAAAAATTAAGTAGTTTGAAGTAAAAAAATATATTTTTTGAGTGTACCGGGACTATTCACTCTTCAAATAAATCTCACTATAAATCCCATTTTATCATGGCAACTAAAATAAAGTGAACTAGTCTCTGTTGTCTTCCACATTGTTGATGAGATTTTAGAGGACATTTTCCCTGTCATCCTCTTCATTTTGAGGAGAAGCTGTTCCACAGGGCCCCTGAACACGCATATTGGCATGCACTGTGTTTTGAACAGTACTATAGAAAGTAATTCAATTAATCTGTTGTGGTAATACTATAGTTTGCTATGGTAAACACAACAAGTGTAATATAACAAATGACCCAATGCTGTAGTTTTTTTTTTTTTTTTTTTTTTACAATATAGGGTATATTCTACAAGTCACCACACTTTACTGTAGTAAAACTACACTTTGTAAATCTTTTTTTGAGTTCGCTTCTTAATACTGCAGTATGCTAAAGCATTCATTAACAAGTTGTAAATAATACTAGCCTAAACATAGGCAATATACCTAACGCTCAAAAACACTAGTATTTATTATAGAATTTACCTTAACCTGTATGTAAATAGTGTAGCAATATATAAACTATATCAACATTCTTGGCATAACAATTTAACATGAGGATCTCTAGAGAGCAAAAGCACGAAAAGAGGAGGAAACACAAGTCAAAAATTTGTAAGTCTGCATCATCTGACTGAGCGAGAGCAGATCATTCCAGCTCACGAGGAAAAGCCAAGTATTTACGTTTGTCAGTTTAGTGGCTAAGTTGAGTTCAGTCGCTACGAAAATGTACGATTTTAAGGAGGCGTGGCACCCAACCCCACCCCTAACCGTCATTGGGTGATGAGCAAATTATACTAATTAGATCGTACGAATTGATACGAATTAGCCACTAAATCAAAAAGTTACGAATTGCCATGAGATTGAGTTGGATCTTCGCACGTGAGCAGCCGTGTTTGAGTGCACACGAGGAGAACCAGTATTACATGAATGCGCTCTCGACTTGTAATGCTGCGCTTACGACATTTGTCAGTGAAATAACGCCATATGCACGTACGTCCCATCTTGCGAATGTACTGTCATCTGCCTTTTTCATCTATTTGCCGCTTTTTCGCTCCACGTTAAGGCTTAACGTTACTGCGAACCGGGCTGAGCCAATAGCCCTGGACCTCGAGCTCAGAGGCTGAAATCATTCTGCGTTCAAAGTAAAAAGTTCCAATAGCCAGAAGGAAATCAATGACAACAAACACGTATGTTCACTCACCACCAACAGGAAATAGAACTGTGGTATTTTTTATTTGTTAATGTCTTGGGGCGCGAAAAGTTTGTAGTAACGCACGCGTTACTGAACATGTACCGAGTAAAATATTACTGAAAATGTATTAGTAATGCCTTACACTACTGTGTTACAGGAAAATGTAATACGTTACTGTAATTCATTACTTTTGTAACGCATTACTCCCAACACTGGTCACGGAACACGGAAAGACTAAACACAGGAAATGTTTTGTAATGTAGAGGAATAAACCAACAAGACTCAGCAATGTGTGTGTCAACGTGAGCAGTCTATTAGTGATGGGAAGTTGGATCATTTTACTGACTCAGATCTTTGAGTCTCGTTCATCGAGATGAACGAATCTTTTTTCGAGTCATTACGTTCAATTTGCCAAAATATTATTAAAATGTTACGAGTTGCTTCCAAACACATATACAACTAGCCCAAACGTTGATCATCACTACAAACAAGTCATAAATAGAATGCTATAAGAAAGAGAAAAATAATAATTCATTGTTTACTTAGTTTTTTGTCTATGAAGTAGGGATGTTAACGATTATTCGATCATCGATTAATTGTCGATAAGCCTTTAATCGATAGAGCTTATCGATGACCGATTAAGCATGGACATTTAAAGGACAAGATATGCTTTGCGCTGCGAGACACTTATTCACGACTTTACACATTACATAATCAAGTGTGTGCAGTTTACATGACCATGGAGTCACTCTCTTGACTGCATATTGGGCTGCATAAAACCCGCAGGGATCTCGGTTTATATTTACAGGTGCTGCCGTTAATCTGCGGGTCAGGTAATAAAAAAATAGGTCGCATGATATTTAAGTATGGGTGGGTCACGCGTGAATGACATCATCATGCAAACTTTAACTATTTTTTTTTTTTAAATATGAAGGTGTTTTAAGCAATCTTGACAGACTGCACAAATATGCTTTCATTTTAAAAATCGCTCATCACGGCCAGACATGCAGTGAACATCTCCGTTCTCAGGCTTCTGCTCTCTCATCATCAATCACTCTCAGTCTGGGAACATGTTTAGCTAGTGCTGGCGAATTTTGTTAAGCCTGTCCTGGCTCATTGTGGTCAAATTATTTGAGTTAATGGGAGGATATTGTGTATTGAGGATATGGCAAATATATCGCAGAGAGCTGAGAGACCCGCATGACGACTTTAAAGACGATATAGCTCTTTTCGGATGATATATTACATGTTTATTAATTACATTATTGAATAAAATGAACAGCATTATTATTTTAATCATCATCATTAATCATAAAGTGACAGAACTGCAGTCCCAGTGAAGGTGCATGTGGTATACCACGATCTGATCGTGACACCCACACTATGGTATCATCCACATTTTCACTTCAGCAAATCAGTTCGAGAAAATTTAGACAATGTAGTTAATAGTCAAAGAAGCCTGACAGATTATTAGTAGCATAGTTCTTTTTATTTTTAAATTAGCTATACATGATAAGCATCACTCACTCACTTCCTTCAGCTTAGTCTTTGTGTAAGGGGTCGCCTTAACAACTTTAAAAAATATTTAAATAAAAAATATTTAGACTAATTCACTGATGTTTTGTTAAAACTTAGTTTTGCTTGCAAGAGATTATTTTCATAGTTATTTTCCTGTTTATACAATTTGTTTGCAAAAAAAGTTTTTTTTAGGGAAACTTCCCTATTACATTCAAATTAAAATGTATTTCATTAATTAAGTGTATTGGTGTTTATATTAAATCAAGCTTAGCGCTTGAACACTCATTAAAATAATAAGCATGTTAGATAGGCTGCATCCACCATTTTTCTTAAATTATTACAGCTCAGAT
>LR812523.1:73370839-73386722 GCA_903798195.1 Danio kyathit | reverse complement strand
TCTCTGAAGGCTCAAACACAAATGGACAGCCATCCTCCAAGGCTCTTTAGTTTGTTTATTTACACAAAAAGGATAATTCCTTGTGAATTTCCATGTTGTTAAGAATGTAAAAACAATGGTTAACAAACAAATTAAACATTAATATCCAGAATACATTTAAAATGCAGTTTACTTTCTTCCAAACTCAAAACACAAGAATAAAAAGGCAACTATGTACAACCTGAACATGTCTCTTCTTTAAAACATGAAAATATTTCCACTGACTGCAATTGATTAAGCAGAGCTGTGTTTTCTCCTGGGGGGTATTCCAGAAAGCAGGTTATGTGACATACCCGGGTAAGTTTGAGAGTAAGTAAGTGGATAACCTCAGATTTGGTTCCAAAATCGGAGGTAACTTCTGGGGTATGGTAAGTAGCCATAGCAACTTACTCTCTGAAGATAACCTGCTCGGTAGCAGGTTTGTTCCAGAGTTAGTCTGTTTCAGAGAGTTTACTGAGCATTGCGGCTCTTTAGATGAAAATTTTGATGGACGTAGAAGCACAGATATAGTTTTTTTCATCGTGAGAGGATTATTAGTGCGTAGTTCTTTTCATAACCAAATAAATATTTGAATGAGCGTTGTCGTTTTTCGAAAGAATCATTAAAGTATTTAACAAACCTTTTCAAATCAAACGTGACAAATCGCTACGCAGATCTGCGCTTACCATGGGTAACATACCGCTCAGTGCAGCTCTTTGTTTTTTGTGTCAGGGTATTTTACTGTACAATGTGGCAATAGCGCGTCCATCTGTACAGTATGCCTGGCACTGAACTACTTTATACACTTTTGTACAGTTCATTGGCCATAAACTACTGAGTATCCTTACTCAAATGTGTTAGAGCGTGGCAATAGTGTAGTGGTCAGTGCGCCCCTAAAGTACATCGGTGCTCACAGCAGAGTGAGTTCGAATCTCACGTAGAGATTTTTTTTCTCTTCCTCTCTCTCTGCACCCCTCACTTTTTTTTTCTGTAGCCTATATATAATATTTAAGAAGTGGGAGCTTTGTCTTTTCTATGAAATATATTCATATTTAAAGATGTAGTCGTTCATATGTATACATCTATTCACACTGCACACACACACCCTTGATACATTTTTTTAATATATTTTTTTCAGGGTTTCCAAATGCTATTGGGTGCATTAATTGCAGCCTCTTTCCATCAGTCAATAAAGGACACTGATATATGAAACATTTTTATCATTTTTAATATTAACAACTTAATTTTCTGTCCTTAATCTGTTGGTGTTACAACTATTAAACTCATTACTGCTTCCACAATAGTTCATAGTGATGACCCCACCTCATCACCTGGTTGAGGCTAAATGTCCAGGGTCTGTACATGATACCAGAATTTTCAGGGAGTCTTCATTATGACACACATTACAACAGGATACATTTGATTTACACAATGTTTTTTTTTTTTATTTAATATTACTAATCATTACTGGGCACTACATTGGTTACTTGCTGGAGGACGAGGATACCCTTTTTCTATATGATGACACCCTACCCTGCACTCAGCCTGACCCAGAGGAACCCTCAGTGACCCAAGCAGACCAATGAGATGGAAGAGTTCTAAGAAAATTATTTGTCAAATTAATTAAATAGTTTGGTCTGAAGCACTGTTAAATTCTTTATTTCCTGAAATAAAATGAATGATTAGATTTTTACATTGCTTTATACACACACACACTTTCAACATGTAACTTTTTTTTCCTGTACATTTCTCACTTTAAGGTGATGCTCATGTGACTTTATTTGTCTTTGAAGATGGACCTTATACAGCTACTTTAGAAATAAAATAAATAACAGATTGTTTTGTGATACAATAGTGAAATTCAAATATGGAAAAGTGCAAACAAATTCTTACACTGTTTGTTAGTTGAGGCAGAAGGAACTTCGTCTGCATGCAAAACAAAAAACATACAAAGAACCTAAATTTACCTGACAACAATCACTTACAACTGTGACAGATGTGTGGTTTAAGGTCAAATAAATTAACCACTTCTCCTCAGCCTCCTTTCTATTAGCTACAAGACAAGAGAATATTCTAGAGTGTTTATTACAGCTCCAGTAATCAATATTACCTTTTAAAAGAATGTGTCTGTGTTTAATTTTGACTTTGGACAGAGTTCTTCTAGCTCCAGAAGAATAACAATTTCTGTAAGCCTTATAGTCAATACACTATTATTGTGGCCTTAAGAAATGAATGGCAGGACAATTAAATGCATGAATGGTTACACAACATACACAAAAAGGATGTTAAAGTTAGCCATTTTTTCATTACAATAAAGGGAGGGTGGCATGTGTCATTTATTAAACTAATGAATTTTCTCTTATCATTATTATTTTTATCTATTTATTATCTTATATTATTTCCTTCGTTGATGCAGATGTGTATTGCTTTTTCTTTATAATCGGCCTTAATTCCTCATACGCCAGCATTAAAACCTCCAACTCCCCCTCTGTAAAGTGCGTTGGCCTTTTTTTCTCACCGTGACTTTCTATGGTGACTCGTGAATTCGGCGATCTACTGAAAATGCCTTCAGGTATGTGCCGTGCGCGCGCATTAACCCGCGGTTATCTTCAGGAGGTTGATTGAACTAACTCTCATCAGCTGTTTTGGAACTGACATACTCACGGTAAGCAGGTTTTGGGTTAATCAACCGAGAGTTCAGGGTTTAGCAGATGGTAAATTAACCCAGCTTTCTGGAATACCCCCCTGCTGGCCAGTTTCTTCATCACTGTCACAGCATTCATCCTCATTAATGTCCTGAAAAATATCTGCTAGCCGGAAACTGCTCATCTGGTCAACCTTAAGTTCATCATCATCATCATCAAGGTCTTCGCACTCTTTCACCAGGCCTGGCAAAACATTCTCATAGAGAAAGTCAACAATGTCTGAAAGAAAACAACAGACAAACAATATAAACAGGCAATTTAAACTAGATTAGATTTTTAAATTATTGTACACCAGACATGTTTGCAAGTGTCCTGAGATTTGCAGTTGTTTACAAAACCTACTCTCTAAACCAGGGTGCTCAACCCTATTCCTGGCGATCGACCTACCTGCAGCTTTCAGTTGTAGCCCTTATCAAACACACCTGCCTGTAATTATCAAGTGCTTCTCACGTTCTAAATAATTGGTTCAGGTGTGTTTGATCAGGGTTGGAGCTGAAATCAGCTGGAAGGTCGATCGCCAGGAACAGGGTTGAGCACCCCTGCTCTAAACCAATTATTTGATTAGATTTATATGCTACTTGGGTGTTCATCTATGGGGTGTATTATGAGAACAAAAGAAAGCAGTGGTCCATCTATAAAAGAAAACACCAACCTGCAAAACACTTGTTTTTCCAATCTGGTACATAGCAGATTTTAAGCTTGTGCCACCTTGATCGCAACATATACCTGGAGGGTACATCCCTATGAGACAAGAGGGACAAAGATAAGACGCCAAGCATGTTTACACCAGCAGCTGCATTATTATGTCTGAACATGCTGGTGCAGCATTATAGTTACTTGCTGGGAACTGGAATAATGTAACTTAACTGTGCTCAGATGCCATTCTCCCCTGCTTAATTTAACTCAGCTGAGGATATCTGTTATTCCAGATTGAGCAATCTCTACATGATATCCTCCATGTCATTATTTCACCAACTGTACAGAACACTACCAATGCTTTTTGCCTGAAACCGGTGTTACAAGGAAGGATGGATCCATGCTGTCATGATGTTGACGCCAAATTCTGACCCTACCATCTGAATGTGGCAGCAGAAATCAAGACTCATCAGACCCGGTGACGTTTTTTCCAATTTTCAATTGTCCAATTTTGTGAGCCCGTGCGAATTGTAGCCTCAGTTTTCCTGTTCTTAGCTGACAGGAGTGGCACCCGGTGTGGTCTTCTGCTGCTGTAGCCCATCCATCTCAAGATTGAACGTGTTGTGCGTTCAGAGACGCTCTTCTGCACACCTCAGTTGTACAAGTGGTTATTTGAGTTACTGTTGCCTTTCTATTAGTTCAAACTAGTCTGGCCATTCTCCTCTGAACTCTGGAATCAACAAGGCATTTGCGCCCACAGAAACTGCCGCTCATTGGATATTTTCTCTTTTTCAGACCATTCTCTGTAAACCTTAGAGATGGTTGTGCATGAAATCCCAGTAGATCAGCAGTTTCTGAAATACTCAGACCAACCCATCTGGCACCAACACCATGCCACGTTCAAAGTCACTTAATCACCTTTCTTCCCCATTCTGATGCTCCGTTTGAACTGCAGCAGATCGTCTTGACCATGTCTACATGCGTAAATGCATTGAGTTGCTGCCATGTGATTGGCGGATTAGAAATTTGGGTTAACGAGCAGTTGGAAATGTGTACCTAATACAGTGGCCGGTGAGTGTAGTTTCTAGCCATATATGCATAGAAAATAGCAACTATTCATTTTTCATAGGATATTTAAATATGAACATTTTCAAAACTGTTTATTTTGAGCGAGATGCAAAACGGTCTAATGTGACTGAATTATCTATGCTATGCTAAGCTAAAAGTGCTCCTGCCAGACTTGAAGATCGAAAGTGAGCCTATTTTCAAAAAGGTGGAGTGTTCCTTTAAAAATGAATATGAAAGAGAATTGGACAAATTCTGCCTGAAAAAAATAATAATGGATATACTCTCCTAGATATATTCAGCAAATAATTCTCACCCGAAAACAGCGTGTGAGATCCTCCCAGTCCAACATCCACAAAATCCTCCACTTGCATTTCATACAACCTGAGTCAAAAGATCAGCATTACAACATTATTACCATTATAAATGTAAACGAGAAAACGTGTTAAGATAACGCAAATAATACAAGCATGTAAAAACAGATCTCTTACGCTTTAATGAGTTTGATTTTAGCCTGCTGAGATTTCCTGCCTCTAATGTAGTCCCTGAGGACATCCGTACAGTGAGTATGCTTATCCTTAGGGGTAAAGTAGAAAATCAGGAGAATCAATGTGATCATATAAAGAGAAAAATCATCTAAAATGCATGAAAACAACACCACAATATAAAAGTGCTCTCACCATTTTGTTTTGCATGTTATCCACATCGAGTTTTCACCTGCTCAGCAATTCTGCCCCAGGGCAATTTTTTGTACAGGATTTCTCTACTGACTCTTTTTGGTTTGCTTTCATTAGGATTTTTCCGATTTCAGCACAGATACAACATGGTCTCGCACAGCCCTTAAAAGCCTCTGTACCTCATTTGTAGACCACGGTCCTTTTCTTTTAACTGTGTGATGAATAAAGATATAAAAAGTGTAGAATTATAAATGTATAAAATCGTAAAAGCGTATAGAGATATAAAAGAAGCCGCAGTTGACAGCTGAAAATTGAGGGAGGAAGCTCAATGAATCAGACTTACTAATGAGTCCAAATCGTTCCTCAAGGGTGCGACAATTTCGACCGATCTTGTCAGAAATCTTTTTCCAGTTTGCACCATATCGTTTATAATACTTAATCAGTGATTTATCTTTCTTCTTCAGTAAAACTTGAGAAAAGGAAGAAATCATTGAGGTTAAGCACCAGAACATCCAGAGCAGAACTATCATATGATCTATGTAAATAATATTACTTACTGTCCCTTATAGTTTCTATCATCAAAGACCCTCGCTCCACGTTCGTAAACATCACCACAAAGCCTGGGAATTCCATCCGCTGTTTCAATTGTGATTTAGAAATTTAGAAAGATGAACACAACATTATTAAGCAACTTTCATTTATTTAGTTTCTCTAAAATGTTCAATGTACAGCTTGCAAATGCAAAATTAAGGACAAACTGATTATATATTCATTCAGCTCCACCTTGAAGACACAAAGTCTGTTTAAACTGTATCATTTGCAAGTTTAACGCAGGGGTACTCAAGCACCAGAGGCTTAGGGGGCCACATTTAAGTCACATTAAAATGCGAAGGGCCACAAATTAGAAATTTGCTAAATAAGATTTCTTTATTTAAGAGAGTTTCAGCAGTTTAACTGACTTTAAAATGCAGCAAATTTAACAAATAATACTGATAATATAATGATATAACATTTGGGTGAAAAAAAGGGAATTAAAATTATATTTATACACAGATTATTAAACTTTATGTTGAACACCATTGCAAATATGCCAATATTTAATTATAATATTTAATAATTCATTAGGCCTATATGCATTTACTCGTATAGATCCTTTAAACTTGAATCAGCTTATTTCTCATCTGCTGTTTACAAAATGCAAAGTGTAATAAATTAATGATAAAGGAAGAGAGAGAGAAGCTTTCAGTACTGCAGACACTGCCACATCATTGTACGGTTTTGTTTATTTAATAATTATTTAATAAATAATATTATTTTATTAATAAATTACATGTTGCAGGTTGAAACTCATAACTGACGTAATTTCCGATGTTATTTTAGTTTTTAAATCCTATTAATACCATTCCTTTAAAAACAGATTGTGTGTGATCCAACTGAGCTTCAGAGTTCCCAGACAGCTCAGTGAATGTGTCGAAAAATGAGCTAGAAAACATGAGTCTCTCATACTGTACATGATGATGAATCATATTTTAATTTGTGTCTGGCAGAAATGATGGCGATTAGTCCTGCTGTAACATAGGGGAGTCAGGTGACAACGGAGTGAGGATCTACGTGCAGCTTTATTCACAGATGTCAGACAGGTAATGATCGATGTTGTGCAAGTTACTTCCAAACTGTAATACATTACAGATTACTTGTTACTGTCATTTAAAAGTAATCCCTTACATTACAATATTACTGTCTCAAAATTGTAATATGTTTCATTACTCTTATATTACTTTTTAGTTACTTTCATGATATGATGTAGCTGTGGCCTTTCCAGGCTACTAACAATATAGTATATAATTGGCAACGTGAAGGCTCAAGACAATGCAAGAAAGGATGATCTGTTAAAAAAATGGTAGAGGTAAAGTGATTATCTGGCAATATCTTATATTAGACACAACAGGCCCTATATTTAAACTCCAATGCCATGACAAAATGCAGATTTCTTTTCTCTTCTTATTGTTGCCATTATTGTATTCACTTTAAAGTCAAGTGGCTCACAACACAAAACATGAACATGGCTTTCTCAATATAATGCTTGTGCACCGATTTCCTCTGTTTGTGGACAAAACTGCTTGTGAACTTTTAAATATCCGCTGCTCGCGTGCAAATTTTCTCACGTTCTCTCAAATATGCACTGCTCACACACAAATGTTCTTGCGCGCTCTCAGTACACTGCTCGCTTAGAAAGATTATATGCAGACTCACAATTTGTCTCTTGTGTTCCCTCTTCCTTTCATGCTTTTTGATATGATTTATATTGGTGCACTGTTTTTTAACAATAACCAAAATGCTAATATGACATAACTTTTAATCTAATAAACCATATTTTTGGCTGAATGTTATATGATGAGATATTTCCAGTTTTAAACACTTAAAGACACAGAGAATAGACGTTGGATGTAAAGAATACGTTTTATTTTAAAAACAATTATTAAACATCTTAAAGGTGCACCATACTAATCAAATAAAAAACATTTAAACTAAAATATAATGAACGCAAGCAGAAATGTAACTGTGATAGAAAATACGGAAACACTTGATAAGGTATTAAACCCTACACTGTAAGAAATGCAGGGTTCCAAATAATTCATTCATGTTGTCCCAAAACAAATTAAGTTAACACTTTTAACAAATTTATGTGGATTGAACATAAAAAAATTAAGTAGTTTGAAGTAAAAAAATATATTTTTTTGAGTGTACCGGACTATTCACTCTTCAAATAAATCTCACTATAAATCCCATTTTATCATGGCAACTAAAATAAAGTGAACTAGTCTCTGTTGTCTTCCACATTGTTGATGAGATTTTAGAGGACATTTTCCCTGTCATCCTCTTCATTTTGAGGAGAAGCTGTTCCACAGGGCCCCTGAACACGCATATTGGCATGCACTGTGTTTTGAACAGTACTATAGAAAAGTAATTCAATTAATCTGTTGTGGTAATACTATAGTTGCTATGGTAACACAACAAGTGTAATATAAACAAATGACCCAATGCTGTAGTTTTTTTTTTTTTTTTTTTTTTACAATATAGGGTATATTCTACAAGTCACCACACTTTACTGTAGTAAAACTACACTTTGTAAATCTTTTTTTGAGTTCGCTTCTTAATACTGCAGTATGCTAAAGCATTCATTAACAAGTTGTAAATAATACTAGCCTAAAACATAGGCAATATACCTAACGCTCAAAAACACTAGTATTTATTATAGAATTTACCTTAACCTGTATGTAAATAGTGTAGCAATATATAAACTATATCAACATTCTTGGCATAACAATTTAACATGAGGATCTCTAGAGAGCAAAAGCACGAAAAGAGGAGGAAACACAAGTCAAAAATTGTAAGTCTGCATCATCTGACTGAGCGAGAGCAGATCATTCCAGCTCACGAGGAAACGCAAGTATTTTACGTTTTGTCAGTTTAGTGGCTAAGTTGAGTTCAGTCGTACGAAAATGTACGATTTTAAGGAGGCGTGGCACCCAACCCCACCCCTAACCGTCATTGGGTGATGAGCAAATTATACTAATTAGATCGTACGAATTGATACGAATTAGCCACTAAATCAAAAAGTTACGAATTGCCATGAGATTGCGTTGGATCATTCGCACGTGAGCAGCCGTGTTTTGAGTGCACACGAGGAGAACCAGTATTACATGAATGCGCTCTCGACTTGTAATGCTGCGCTTACGACATTTGTCAGTGAAATAACGCCATATGCACGTACGTCCATCTTGCGAATGTACTGTCATCTGCCTTTTTCATCTATTTGCTGCTTTTTCGCTCCACGTTAAGGCTTAACGTTACTGCAAACCGGGCTGAGCCAATAGCCCTGGACCTCGAGCTCAGAGGCTGAAATCATTCTGCGTTCAAAGTAAAAAGTTCCAATAGCCAGAGGGAGATCAATGACAACACACACGTATGTTCACTCACCACCAACAGGAAATAGAACTGTGGTATTTTTTATTTGTTAATGTCTTGGGGGCGAAAAGTTTGTAGTAACGCACGCGTTACTGAACATGTACCGAGTAAAATATTACTGAAAATGTATTAGTAATGCCTTACACTACTGTGTTACAGGAAAATGTAATACGTTACTGTAATTCATTACTTTTGTAACGCATTACTCCCAACACTGGTCACGGAACACGGAAAGACTAAACACAGGAAATGTTTTGTAATGTAGAGGAATAAACCAACAAGACTCAGCAATGTGTGTGTCAACGTGAGCAGTCTATTAGTGATGGGAAGTTTGGATCATTTTACTGACTCAAATCTTTGAGTCTCGTTCATCGAGATGAACGAATCTTTTTTCGAGTCATTACGTTCAATTTGCCAAAATATTATTAAAATGTTACGAGTTGCTTCCAAACACATATACAACTAGCCCAAACGTTGATCACACTACAAACAAGTCATAAATAGAAGGCTATAAGAAAGAGAAAAATAATAATTCATTGTTTACTTAGTTTTTTGTCTATGAAGTAGGGATGTTAACGATTATTCGATCATCGATTAATTGTCGATAAGCCTTTAATCGATAGAGCTTATCGATGACCGATTAAGCATGGACATTTAAAGGACAAGATATGCTTTGCGCTGCGAGACACTTATTCACGACTTTACACATTACATAATCAAGTGTGTGCAGTTTACATGACCATGGAGTCACTCTCTTGACTGCATATTGGGCTGCATAAAACCCGCAGGGATCTCGGTTATATTTACAGGTGCTGCCGTTAATCTGCGGGTCAGGTAATAAAAAAATAGGTCGCATGATATTTAAGTATGGGTGGGTCACGCGTGAATGACATCATCATGCAAACTTTAACTATTTTTTTTTTTTAAATATGAAGGTGTTTTAAGCAATCTTGACAGACTGCACAAATATGCTTTCATTTTAAAAATCGCTCATCACGGCCAGACATGCAGTGAACATCTCCGTTCTCAGGCTTCTGCTCTCTCATCATCAATCACTCTCAGTCTGGGAACATGTTTAGCTAGTGCTGCGAATTTTGTTAAGCCTGTCCTGGCTCATTGTGGTCAAATTATTTGATTTAATGGAGGATATTGTGTATTGAGGATATAGGCAAATATATCGCAGAGAGCTGAGACCCGCATGACGACTTTAAAGACGATATAGCTCTTTTCGGATGATATATTACATGTTTTAATTACATTATTGAATAAAATGAACAGCATTATTATTTTAATCATCATCATTAATCATAAAGTGACAGAACTGCAGTCCCAGTGAAGGTGCATGTGTATACCAGCGATCTGATCGTGACACCCACACTAATGTATCATCCACATTTTCACTTCAGCAAATCAGTTCGAGAAAATTTAGACAATGTAGTTAATATTCAAAAGCCTGACAGATTATTAGTAGCAATAGTTCTTTTTTATTTTAAATTAGCTATAACATGATAAGCATCACTCACTCACTTTCCTTCAGCTTATTCTTTGTGTAAGGGGTCGCCTTAACAACTTTAAAAAATATTTAAATAAAAAATATTTAGACTAATTCACTGATGTTTTGTTAAAACTTTAGTTTTGCTTGCAAGAGATTATTTTCATAGTTATTTTCCTCTTTATACAATTTGTTTGCAAAAAAAGTTTTTTTTAGGGAAACTTCCCTATTACATTCAAATTAAAATGTATTTCATTAATTAAGTGTATTGGTGTTTATATTAAATCAAGCTTAGCGCTTGAACACCTCATTAAAATAATAAGCATGTTAGATTAGGCTGCATCCAACCATTTTTCTTAAATTATTACAGCTCAGATCAATGCTTTGTGTCTAGTAGTTTAGTTTTGTGGCAAGTAGCTGTGTAATAAGTGGGATAATGTACATCCAGGTGGTTGTTTTTGCAGAATAAACCCTTCAGTCTTACACAAAAACATTAGTATGATATAAGCAACTCAACTACAACAAATAAAACTGATAAAGGGACTTCTCGATTTGTACTGTGTGAATAATCAAGGACTGACAATAATTGACATATTAGCTATGTTTCCATCTAAAAATGTGAATTAACTTTATGCGCAAAACTGGATTATCGCATAAAAGACGTGCAAATAAAGCAGGGTTTCCATCCAATGAGATTTCAGATGTTTTACAATGTGGTCAGCCTGCTGGATTGTGCATTCACATACATTTTAATAATCACATGAGCTCTTATAACAAACTCACAAGACCTTTTTAATGCGCATACTGGAATTTGTTTGATAAAAGTGTTTCCATCGTAGTTTATGTGCATCTTTTCTTATCGAATAAAAACTTTATCCTACTCAGTTAAGCACATATGTTTATGCGCATCATTTTCAAAATTGATGCGCATCTTGCCGTTTCCATCAACTGTTTTTTTATGCGCATATGCAAAATGCGTATTAAAATAGGTGGATGGAAACGTAGCTATTGGTAGTGCCGAGGGGCCACAAATAAAATTCTGCTTAGGGCCCCCCTGAAGGGTTGGCCTGGCCATGGTTGAAGGGATCAATTCATTTGCATATTGTATTAGCTAACCAAGATGGAGTAAAAACTTCAGTTCATGCTGGCATGAAAAATTAGTGATTTGATGACAAATGAGGACAAAGCACTACATTTTGGGTGGAGGGTCTTTTCAATGCACATGTGAGTATATGTGGAATGTAAAAGCTCACATGTTGTTTAAAATCTACAAAAGGATGATGATCTTAGACACAATCAACATCTAGAGAAGAGGTCAAATCACTCACCAATCCTTTCAAAAAACCTGTGCTTCTTTTTCAAGCTTCTCAGTGCCTTTGCTTCTTTTGGGAACCGGCTGGGAAAAAAGAGCCTGACAGCATCGTTCACTCCTGTGAGAGCCATAAAGTCGCTTACGTTCTGTCTTAACCTCTTATTTTCTGCAGTAGAAAATCTTCCATCTCTCATTTCGATGCCTGTCACATAAGAGCAAAAGTAGAAATTTACATTCAATTCATCTGCAACAGCTCTGGTGGACATTCCTGCCATCACGCTTCCTCAAAACTCGTGATATCTGTGATTTGTGATATTGTGCTGTGTGATAAAACTGCACACTTTAGTGTGGCCTTTTATTGTGGCCAGTCTAAGGCACACCCCTGCAATAATTATGATATCAAATGAACTCTCTAATCAGCATCTTGATATTCCACACCTGCGAGGTGAATGGATTTTCTAGGTAAAGAACAAATTACAATACAGATCTAAACAGAAGTGAAGTGGTTTTTAATTTTCTTCCTTTCCACAACATATGCACAATACATCATAAACACACAATATGCTGTTTGCCAACCATTACTGAAAAAAGAAGAGGGTGAGACATGATGAATTCCAAAAGCAGTGTGTTGAAGGATTCGGATTTCTACCGTCCAGTTCGTCTAAGCATGGATCAACGTTTATCCTTTCCTCATCATCCTATGTCTCGTTATGTTTATTAAATATGATTATTTGATTATTTGAATGAGTATTTAACTTTGAAATGTGGAAATGAACGGCTGAGGACTTGAAACAATATTGTTCTATTGTTATTTCTATGAGTTAATTCTATCTAAAATGTCTTAAGTGATTTTGCTATTTTTACGGTTAATTCTTTTAAAGTAACTTTACTTTTTAGTCAAGATAGACTTGGTGTAGTGAGAATTTAACTGTCTGAATGTAGATTATACCGGCTTTCAACCAGTTGTGATAAAGGCGGCTGAGAAGTACACTCAGCCTTGGGTAAGAAACAGATTGTACTTTAAGTGTGTGTGCTCTATTTGATTGTAGATACTTTTAACAGGTCTGGAGTCAGTTCTAAACAGTCTATTGAATGTCTGACGTTTATGCTTAAGATATTGTTCAGAATTGTACGCACGCACCCACATGGAAATTTTCTAAGTCTATCTGTGTTTTAACCAATCAGGCTAGAACACCTATATGTATGACGCAGATAATGACATTATGTGAGAGTATAATTGTTATTGATTTGTGATTGTAAGCAGAGCGGCCTAGGAACTTATTGCGAGTGTTGAAGCTGGCTTCTGCTGATGAAACTGCAAACTATCTTCAGTAAACTTTATTTATTTATTTAAATCTCTGACTCCGGCTCTTCTTCATCTGACAGACTGGTCATTCTTTGGGTTAAAACTGTAAATACCCCCAACAGTGTAAGTAGTCAGTGCTGAACAAACTGTGTGTGTTGGTATCTTGCCGAAACTGCAAGGATTTCACAAATGTGTGAAAAATAATTGAGACTTCGTGTACATAAAACAGGTTTTTAAATTTTAGAGTTCAATCATGAAAAAATGGGAGCAAGAACAAGTGTTGTGTTTATTATTTTATATTTATGAGTTGATGATTGTTGACACACACATGCACATTTAGTGGATCATCACCCTTTTATCAAAGTTGTCCTAAACTATTGAACACATATTCTTGTCTTAAGACAATTTTGAAAAGCGATTTAGATCCAATTCAAGATGTTGACATTTCATATAAAGAGTAGTAGTATATATAGCTTACCTTGTTTTCGAAAATCCTTGAACCTTGACATGTCATACCTTATTAAATGTTTCATATAACTCTTGCTTCGGAAATTTAATTTGATTTTAGGGCACAATTCTTGCAGTTCTTCCAGGAGCTTTAAATCAAGATTAGTTTTTCTTTCGCGCTTTTTAGCAGTGCTCACTACATCAGGCGAGTCGCTTGCTTCTTCCTCATGATCTGTCTTGATTTCAGTCTGTTCTTCTTTTGCCATGTCTTCACAGTTTGTCTGTTTCAGCTTTTCCCTTTTTTTCTTTCTTTTAGAAGTCTTCTCTTCCCTTGAGCCCTGACGCTCTTGTGTTTGTGCTTCATGCTGATTTGAGACACCATCATCCATCACTGAAGTCTCGCCTTCATTATCCAGCTTTCTTCTTTTCTTTTTGCCTGTATGTGTTTGCAGATCATCATCCGCTTCAGTTTTACTGTTTCTCCTCTTCTCCTTCTTTTTACGGCGTTTCTCAGTCTGTTCTTGTGGACTTTCAGTGGGTTCATGCTGCTCTGTAGTTTTACTTCTCTTTTTCTTCACCTTTTCCCCATTAACGCGGCCATTACAGTCATTACTCGAAAGTGACGGCATTTCAGCCATAGTAAGTTAATAATCTTTAAAAGGTAAACTCCAACTTCTCCTGAGCAAAGACTGTAAACACTTCTCCTGGCGACTCCTTGCACGTGTGTCGTTAAATTCACGTCATGCGCACAAACTGCGAACACACCGACACATTACCACAGGAACGACGTTACGAATATATGTTTAGCTTTACTTTTATGCACATGGAATCATTACATAACGTCAGCTGAACACTTTAATGAGAATGTTTACGAACCGCACTTTTCTTCCTGCATTTCTTCACTGATTAGTGAACACAATCTGCGATCTTCTCAGTGACAAAACAGCTATACTGCAACCTGTCGGTAAGGAGAGTTATTACTAGGGCCAGACGGAATCTGCGGACATTTTTTGCAATTTCTGCAGAGAATTTTGGTAAAAATCTGCGGATTTCTGCGGAAATATTTTGAGTCTCATAACTAAAACTTTAATATGTGAAATATGTGTAATTTAAAAACTGAATAAATTCAGTTTTTACACACATTTACTCAAGTAAATAAACAGAATTAATGATGGGCTAAATATCTAAAAATCTGTGGAATTCTGCGCGCACAGATTCTGTGTGGGCCTAGTTATTACATAGTAGGTAATTCCTGTATGGACACTTTTGTCATTTGGTCATATATCCAAAAATATCTATAATTTTGCTTAAATTACTCCTCCTCTGTCAATCAGAATAAAAAATAAAAAACACTGCATGTCATGTGACAAACTAATTTAAATATTGATTAAAGATAACTCAAGTAAACACCTCTTGCAGTTTTCAAATGAAGATTTTTATTAATAAAGGAAACCCAAATATAAAACAACATAGCCCTGTGTATAAAAAGTTTTCTTAGAAGATCACATCTCTGAAAGCCTCAAATACAAAATGGACAGCCATCCTCCAAGGCTCTTTAATTTGCATGCTCTTACAAGAAAGGATAATTCCTTGTGAGTTTCCATGTTGTTAAGAATGTAAAAACAATGGTTAAACAAACAAAATTAAACATATTTCATATCCAGAATACATTTAAAAATGCAGTTTACTTGCTGCCAAACTTAAAACACAAGAATAAAAAGGCAACTATGTACAATCTGAACATGTCTCTTCTTCAAAACATTAAAATATTTCCACTGACTGCAATTGATTAAGCAGAGCTGTGTTTCTCCTGCTGGCCAGTTTCTTCATCACTGTCACAGCATTCATCCTCATTAATGTCCTGAAAAATATCGGCTAGCCTTAAACTGCTCATCTGGTCAACCTTAAGTTCATCATCATCATCAAGGTCTTCGCACTCTTTTACCAGGCCTGGCAAAACGTTCTCATAGAGAAAGTCAACAATGTCTGAAAGAAAACAACACAGACAAACAATATAAGCAGGCAATTTAAACTAGATTTGATTTTTTTTAATTTTTGTACACCAGACATGTTTGCAAGTGTCCCGAGATTGCAGTTGTTTACAAAACTATGTTGAGTCTCTAAGCCAATTATTTGATTAGATTTATTTGCTACTTGAGTGTTCATCTATGGAGTGTATTATTGAGAACAAAAGAAAGCAGTGGTCCATCTATAAAATAAAACACCAACCTGCAAAACACTTGTTTTTCCAATCTG
>LR812523.1:73055839-73365839 GCA_903798195.1 Danio kyathit | reverse complement strand
TAGTTTCTCTAAAATGTTCAATGTACAACTTGCCAATGCAAAATTAAGGACAAACTGATTATATATTCATTCAGCTCCACCATTTAACAAATAATACTGATAATATAATGATATAACATGATGACATTTTGGTGAAAAAAAGTGAATTATAAAGAGCATTTATTCACAGATTATTAAACTTTATGTTGAACACCATTACAAATATGCCAATATTTAATTATAATATTTAATAATTTATTAGGCCTATATAAATTTACTCATATAGGTCCTTTAAAATTTAAATCAGCTTGTTTCTCATTCGGCTACGAGGACCATCGGCCATTTACAAAATGCAAAGTCTAATAAATAATGATGGAGGAGGAGAGATAAAAGTTTTCAGTACTACAGACACTGCCACGTCATTGTACGGTTTTATTTAATAATTATTTAATAAATAATAATATTTTATAAATAAATTACATGTTGCAGGTTGAAACTTATAACCAACGTAATTTCCGATGTTGGTTATTTTAGTTTTTAAATCCCATTAATACCATTCCTTTAAAAACAGACTGTGTTAACAGACTCAGCGTCAGAGTTCCCTAACAGCTCAGTGAATGCATCAAAGAATGAGCTAGTAAACATGAGTCTCTCATAATATAATAACACTAATACTGAAACAGTTAAGGCGCTTTAGAATGACCAAAACAACATTTCAGATGTTTAACAATGTGGTCAGCCTGCTGGATTGTCCATTCACACACATTTTTATCATCACGTGATCTCTTATAATAAACTCACATGACCTTTTTAATGCACATACTGGAATTTGTTTGGCAAAAGTGTTTCCATCGTAGTTTATGCACATCTTTTCTTATCGAATAAAAACTTTATCCTACTAAGTTATCCGCATATGTTTTTTTATGCGCATATGCAAAATGCGTATTAAAATAGGTGGATGCAAACGTAGCTATTGGTAGTGCCATTGCTATTGCCTATTGTATTAGCTAACCAAGATGGAGTAATGTAAAAACTTCAGTTCATGCTGGCATGAAAAATTAGTGATTTGATGACAAATGAGGACAAAGCACTACATTTTAGGTAGAGGGTCTTTTCAATGCACATGTGCGTATATGTGGAATGTAAAAGCTCACATGTTGTTTAAAATCTACAAAAGGATGATGATCTTAGACACAATCAACATCTAGAGAAGAGGTTAAATCACTCACCAATCCTTTCAAAAAACCTGTGCTTCTTTTTCAATTTTCTCAGTGCCTTTTCTTCTTTTGGGAACCGGCTGGGAAAAAAGAGCCTGACAGCATCGTTCACTCCTGTGAGAGCCAAAAAGTTGTTTACGTTCTGTCTTAACCTCTCATTTTCTGCAGTAGAAAATCTTCCATTTCTCATTTCGATGCCTGTCACATAAGAGTAAAAGGCAAAAAATTACTGTGGCCTGCAAAATTCTCTGAAAAGCTTTTGGAGATGGCTTATGATACAGAAATATATCTGTGATTTGTGATATTGTGCTGTGTGATAAAACTGCACACTTTAGTGTGGCCTTTTATTGTGGCCAGTCTAAGGCACACCCCTGCAATAATTATGATATCAAATGAACTCTCTAATCAGCATCTTGATTTTCCACACCTGCGAGGTGAATGGATTATCTTGGTAAAGGAAAAAATTAAGGCCAGGCCATCACTGTACAATTTTAGGTCAGATTTCTGACTTGAGCAAATCTTTGAATCAAGCCCAATTTCAGCTTTGTTGTGCATCGTTTGTCATGCTGTGTACAGGTGGAACAGAGAGGCGATTAAACTCTCCTAATCAGCAATCTGAGGATTTTCTGTCATGTCAGAAATTTTGGTTTTGCCCTCATGAGGAAATCATACAGTAGAATCACAGCTGTGAACAGATTGTGCTGAACTCATTGTTTGTGCCCTCATTGCACCAGCATGAAAACAGACACACACAATTCCAGGTTTACAGGGGTGCGATGGTGCATATTAAAGGTTATATAACAATACACAGAAACAATTAAAGTGTATGATGTTCTATTCATATATTTGCGAGATACAGATCTAAACAGAAGTGAAGTGGCTTTTAATTTTTTTCCTTTCCACAACATATGCACAATACATCATAAACACACAATATGCTGTTTGCCAACCATTACTGAAAAAAGAAGAGGGTGAGACATGTTGAACTCCAAAAGCAGTGTGAGTAGTCAGTGCTGAACAAACAGTGTGTGTTGGTATCTTGCTGAAATTGCAAGGATTTCACAGTGTTTACACAAATGTGTGAAATATAATTGAGACTTTGTGTACATAGAAAAGGTTTTTAAATTTTAGAGTTCAATCATGAAAAATGGGAGCAAGAACAAGTGTTGTGTTTATTATTTTATATTTATGAGTTGATGATTGTTGACACACACATGCACATTTAGTGGATCATCACCCTTTTATCAAAGTTGTCCCTAAACTATTGAACACATATTCTTGTCTTAAGACAATTTTGAAAAGCGATTTTGATGCAATCGGTCTTTGTCAGGTGATGTCACGCTCGTAAACACCGAGTTGCATTATGGGACATAGCCACCATTTGTGTTGTATCCGAGTTAACGTGAGCTGTCTTTCACATAGTAAATACAGTGTTACGTTCTTGTTGTGTTAAGGGCTGTAATAGTAAATCACACGATCGAAAAGGTAATAAAAAATATCACGACGACAGATATTTTACATTTCCAAATCAAATCAAATCACTTTTATTGTCACATCATCAGCAGCACGTGTGCTATGATGAGTGAAAAGCTTAGGTGCTGGCTCCAGACAGTGCAAAATACAGACAGTGTAAATACAACGACAGTGCAAAATACAGACAGTGCAAATACAACGACAGTGCAAAATACAGACAGTGCAAAATACAGACAGTGCAATATACAGACAGTGCAAAAATACAGACAGTCCAGGATACAGACAGTGCAAAAATACAGACAGTGCAGGATACAGACAGTGCAGTATACAACAACATACTCACAAAAAACAAGACAATGTAAAATTGGCAATGTTGACAGCGATACGTAGGCAGTATTGTTTGTCTCATCATTATTGGTGATTAGGCCCACCACCGTTGTGTCATCAGCAAATTTAACGATTTCCCACTCGGAAGAAAGGATATGGACAAGTAGCCGAGAGCAACTGAGTGTAAATTGTGTATGGACAGATGTGTAGAAGTAAGCCGCCTGTTGGAGGAGAACTGACAGCTGCTGTGTGAACTTGAAGAAAACAGGATGTCTGATGGATTTTGCAACAAGAATGATGCTAAAAGTAATCGGTAAAAAACACAATCTTAATAAGCACTGACCCATCAACATGATACTCCCCTGTGAAGGTGAAGATGTCACATTACAGCATAGGATTGTAACTGTCTTTTGTGCACAAACAAACCAATGTCCAACTGTAGTGTAGAAGAGCTGGAGTTGTCAATAAGAGTAAAAAGCCCAGGGGCCTGTTTCAGAAAGGAGGTTAAGTGAAAACTCCGAGTATTTTAACCCTGAAAGGAGAGAAACTCTGGGTTTTCCGTTTCAAAATGGCAGGTTTGTCAAACTCGAGAAAGCAGCGTAAGTCAAGCCTGTTTCTGAAAGAGAGGTAACTTTAACTCAGAGTCAGTTACCGTGGTAACTTACTCTGTGAACCTAACCTGGCCAGGAGCAGGTTTTATTCTCTAAACTCAAGAGTTTCTGTCGGTCTCCTGTCCTTTTTTAAACCCGAAGCGGTATTTCTCACCTTAGATTTACGTTTCCACACACCTATTTTAATGTGCATTTTGGATATTCACATAAAACAAATCGATTGATGGAAACGCCAAGATGCACATAACTTTTGAAAATAGGCATAATAAATATATGCGCATAACTGAGTAGGATAAACTTTTTATCCGATAAGAAAAGATGTGCATAAACTACGATGGAAACACTTTTACTGAACAAATTCCAGTATACGCATTATTTATTTATTATTTGTTTATTGCCACATCAGCAACTTACGGCTATTTCGTGGCAAAATGGATATACATAAAATATTACATGATAAAAACAAATTTGTATTACGATAAAAAGTTACTTAGATAAATATATAGGATAAAAATAAATAAAATTCACACAGAAATATACTCAAAGTTAAATATGATTTTTTAGTTCAATTTTTGATAAATAATTTAAGATTTACATGGTACATTTTTAAAAATGTCCATTAAAGTACTTTCCTTATAAAACGTTTGTCTAATGGAATTTAAGCTTTCACATTCCAGCAAAATATGTTTGATGGTAAGTGCCAGTATACGCATTAAAAAAGGTTTGTTAAAAGAGATCATATGATGATGAAAATGTGTGTGAATGGACAAACCAACAGGCTGAGCACACTGTATAACATCTGAAATGTTGTTTTGGTCATTCTTAAACGCCTTAACCGTTTCAGTATTATTATATTATTAATTACCTTCAGAGAGTCTGCAGCGTGTCAAGAGCGTCTGTTCTCGGTGTCTCATGCGCGTCTCAAACGCCACCACGCGTTCATTGTGTGTTGGCATTGTCTTTTGAGGCAAAAGTCATTTATTAAATAAAAAACAGGTTCACACAGCTTCTTCTACTGCAGTAAATTCTGTTTTTACTGTTGATATTTGGCGACAGTTAATCAGCAAGTGACAATTTTGTTCTCTTTGACTCGTTGGACGGAAACGCTGCTTTATTCGCACATCTTTTTATTCCAGTTTTGCACATAAATTTAATTCGCATTTTTGGATGGAAACACAGCTAATACATTTCAGTCACACAAAGAACAAACTCACTTACAAGAATAGTTTGTCCTTTTTTAATAATTAATTAGCTTCAATTCACTTACCTTCCACTGGCACATGTAACGTTACTAACTAGATTAATGGGATTATTACTCCTTCTAAAAACTATTTTTTTTTTAGTTCTGCTTACATTCTAAATTCCATATCATCCTCTACCACTCGAACAATAAAAAAGGCAGACACACAAGTGCACTTAAATCTATTAAAACTGATCAACGTGTGTAAAAGTGGGAACCTTAAATGAAACATTTCCACTGAACATTAAGCTAAGGTTATATGCATTCTTGTTTTGTCAGATTTGTTGTAGAAATGCGCTAGCCTATTTTATGTAATTTAATGCAATTACATCTGAAATAACTTCAAAATTATGGCCAACTCCCCACTTTTTCAAGCAAAAATTTTCTAAACGTCACACATTACATTAATTTTTTTATTATACTTAATTATTTAAATACTTTAAATGTAAACTTGCGCATTAACTTGAGCAGCTATGTTTTTCCATGCTAACCGTCTCTGTTTCACTGATGCAGTGGTGTTGCTTTTTTAAATATATGGTCATATTTGCTATAACTTTGCATGAGCACATCAAGTTCAGCTGGAGAACTCGTAATATCTGCGCTCCATTGATAATGCCTTTTTATAGTCACAGTGTGCGTGCTTAACTCTGAGTTGGTCTACTCAAAGTTGATTGACCCAACCCAGATCAGCTATTCTGAAATTGAAAACTCTGAGTTTTTAATCTCTTGGTAAATCAACTCACCCCCGGTTTCACAAACAATGTTTAAGGCTAGTCTTGGATTAAATTGCATGTTTGAGCTCTCTCAACTGAAAATAACTTGCAGTGAGATCTCTTAAAATATGTCAGTGTCATTTTTTGTTTACAGGTGCACACCAGTAATGTATTTTTCTAAGGCTGTTTTTATAAATGTGGCTTAAATAGCCTAATTTAACTAAGGTCTAGTCCTGGCTTAAGCTAAGCCCTGTTTGTGAAACTGGGCCTCAGAGTTCAAGTTTAAACTCCGAGTTGGTTGAACCTCCTTACTGAAACAGACCCCAGGTGTATAAATGCATTCTGTGCTTAACTGATACGTTCTTTGCTAATTCCTTTACATTTTTGTAACTTTGTTTCTTCCACTGTGTGTATGTGTATTGCGGATGTTTCATCCTGTTTTATGTAAACGATATAATGCATTCCTCTAGAAATGACTTTTCTCTCAGTGCCTGAATAAAAATATCATTTGTATAAATGTAAATAAATGGAAGATGACATAAAATTTGTTGTTTACTCATTTATTGTTTGTTCTTCACAATAACAAAACTGGTACATCAGAACCAAACACAAGGCAAGCAGTTATTACTGAACTAAATAATCCTTTAAAGAACTGGGAAAAGTGCTTTTGCCCCAAGTTAAACATTAGGTCAATCAGTAGTTTGAACTGAATAGATAGTTTAAAGTGACTTACTATTTTTTGTTCTGTTACTTTAAGTACATTTATTGTTCATATTTGTAAAATGCTTTGAACACAAACATCTGTCCAACAGTTTGGAAATGTAAATATTGAATGTAACTAACGAAATAAAACTAAAAGCTGCAATACATAATTAGAAAAACTTACTGTAGTTTAGTGATGTTCAAACTAAACTTATATTAAGACACTGATAATATACAGTATGACATGTCATTATTATCAGCAATGAGGGGTCGGTGGCAGCGCACTCCGTAGGATTGCAGTTAATTCAAATGGATCTAGATCCTGAATGTAAGACAGTTTATCAAAATGACGATCCCTGGCATCTTTGTTTAGTATATTGCAGTACTGCGTACACTCGATTTTCTTGTACTTCTCCAGCTTGACCTTTTTATGGCATGTATCTCTCTAGCGTTATGTGTCTCTTCTTCGCCTTTTCAACGCGGCCATTACAGTCATTACTCGAAATTGACGGCATTTCATCCATATTAAGTTAATAATCTTTAAAAGGTAAAAATCATGACGAAACACAAAATCCAACTTCTCCTGGCGACTCCTTCCACATGTGTCGTTAATTTCACGTCATGCGCACAAGCACATTACCACAAGAACGACGTTACGAGTTACGAATATATGTTTAGCTTTACATTTATGCACAGGGAATCATTATATAACGTCAACTGAACATTTCAGCGGAATGTTTACTAACCGCACTTTTCTTCCTGCACTTCTTCACTGATTAGTGAACACAATCTGCGATCTTCTCAGCGACACAAAAGCTGTACTG
This sequence comes from Danio kyathit, assembly GCA_903798195.1. NCBI lineage: Eukaryota > Metazoa > Chordata > Actinopteri > Cypriniformes > Danionidae > Danio > Danio kyathit. The sequence goes on along the minus strand of LR812523.1, from coordinate 73,358,753 downwards.
CCACCTTTCGGCAAGAATAGCCATTACATAGATTTGACAGAAAAACTGTATCAAGTCAAAGTCAGTTTTATTGTCAATTTAGCCACATGTACAGGACATACAGAGAATCGAAATTACGTCACTCTCAGACCCTAGGTGCTTAACATATAATATTAATACAAGTAGAGTTTTTACAATAAATACAATTATACATAAAATGTAGTCTAAAAATATGTGTAAAGAATAAACATTTGTAAACAATACAATTACATTAAGGACATATGGCAAATGTATATGGAGTATATACTTTTAAATGTAGTATGCAATTTCAAGTACATTATTGCCTTATCTAAATCTAAAGATTTTAAACCTTATTTTTCAGAATAATAATAAAAAAAACTTAATGTTAAGTCAGTTCAAGCCTAAAAGGAGAAAAATAATATTGTTTGATATTGTTTTTATAAATTTAGTTATATATTTGACACAGACACAGCGAAGATTTGTCTCGATAGGCTTTTAACCCAGGCTGAACCTGGACAAGGGCGTTCCGCAAGCCACTTTTAACACAACTTTGCATAATTATTCTGAATCTGTATTGTTTTTTTTTATATCTACACTTTAGAATTAGATCTATTATTGACCCAATATATTTGTTTATATTATTTATTGTTATAAACCCTTTAATTCTTTCTGTTCTGTTCTGTTTTTCAGAAGGAGGAAACCTTTTTAGAAAGCCAGAAATAGTTTTTTTCCATAAATGTCAAGTCAAGCCAAAGGTCCCACACATTTTTACGTTAGTTTAAAATGACATGTATTAAATGCAGTATTTGTTAGCCAGGATAATAGTTTTATTACTCTGCATATTAGATGCATTTTAGCTGTTTCATGCAATATATTTGGAACAAAATAAGACATACTCACTGTAGGAGCAGCGTGGTGGCGCAGTGGGTAGTGGTGTCGCCTCACACCAAGAAGGTTGCTGGTTCGAGCCTCGGCTGGGTCAGTTGGCATTTCTGTGTGGAGTTTGCATGTTCTCCCCATGTTGGTGTGGGTTTCCTCCGGGTCCTCCGGTTTCCCCCACAGTCCAAAGACATGCGCTATAGGTGAATTAGGTAAGCTAAATTGTCTGTAGTGTATGTGTGTGAATGAGAGTGTATGGGTTGCGACTGGAAGGGCATCCGCTGTGTAAAACATATGCTGGATAAGTTGGCGTTTCATTCCGCTGTAGTGACCCCTGATTAATAAAGGGACTAAGCCGAAAAGAAAATGATTCAACTATTGAATGAATAAATGAATGAATACTCACTGTATATAAAGCAAAGCCACAGCGAGCATATAATAGCACCACACACACACACACACACACACACACACACACACACACACACACACCAGATAAACAATATTACTTTAAGAAACACTAGGAAAACATTCATTCTTCACTATAAAAGGATTATAATTTAAACACATTATTTTTAAGACCATTTCAATGTGGCGATGTCATTGGCCCATGAACATTTCCAGCTTGTTCTCAAATTTCATAACTGTAACAAGAGGTAATTCTATCATAACTTAATGTGAAAACAGCTATCATAACATTATTTATCAATATGTGGCTCTTTTTGGATTCTCAGAAGCTATAGAAATTAAAAATGTAAAACAGGAAATACGCTGGGACCATTGTTTTTGTTTACATCCCTCAAAATGGTCTATACAAATAGGGCTAATTAGACAAACACGTTGTTCATCGCTTTCCAGTGTTCTAATATATCTAATATTACCGCGCACACACTCTACACACTCCGTATGGAAGACATCATCCTCGACAGACGAAGGAGAGGCTTCATATGCAAATGAGGCAAACCTGTGAAAGGTGTCACACCCAGTACCTGCGGAAGCTCATTGCTCAAACACACTGCCGTCGACCATCGTTGATCTGTTGATAACGCCATTAAAAAGAAGGTATAAATAACAGGTAGGCCTCGTACGGTTTTTTAAAACTTACTTAGCAAGCGAAATATTTTTAATGTATGTTTTCTTAGCTAATAGGGAGCAGCTTGTTTCCTTGTTTCCTCGTGCATATTCGCAGTTCAGAGCATCTAATATCACTGTTAATTATTTATTTTCTCCAGGCGTCCTCACCGTAAACAGCCATAATTGGTTTAATGCATTAGGTAGAAGTAACTTGGTAAGTAACGTTATAAGTAACGTGTGTTGTGTATGCGCAAAAAAAAGAAGCTTACCTTTGAATTTATTGTTTCATTATTCTAAAAAGAAAAAAAAAACTGATATGATAATGTGCAAGTTGTTATTCTAATATAAAATACATTGTACATCAACTGAGAAACTTTAACTTTTGTCTATTATCTAATCTGGAATGTTGTTGAGTGGCCAGAGGAGTATTGTTGTTCACCCCTTTGGTAACTGAAAGAGACTTATGTTTTCTGGTGTATCATTTTACTGGGAGGGTGAGGTCTCCGCCTGGGGCCACGACCAGAGTCGTCCACCTCATTCCAGGAGAGCAGAGACCAGAGAAACAGTGGAACAAATTTATGATCTGCTCTTGTTCTTTCTGATGAATACAGACAACCGTGCATGTATTGGGAAATAAAACCAAAGTTCTCGTCCTAGTTTTGATCTTAGAGTTTTTCTGTTTTGGTGCATTTCTCACAACACTATTTACATTTGCACAACAGTTAATGCATTTCTCAAAACAATTAGACATTTGTGCACATCATAGTAGCAGTTTCTCATTCCTTCCAACAAATTGCGAATGCTTTTGGACATGCATCAATTGCTTTCACACAACTCTCTGCTGTTTTCTAACATTATCATTTGCTTATGTCATGTCAGTCAAAATTAACTAAACTTGTAAATGCTGAATAGTCATTCCATATAAAACTAATAGACCTCATTTCATTACTCGAGTCATTACATACAAAAATGTTGAACTAGTTGTCAAAATCTGTCAAGCTCATTTTATAAAAAAGAATTAAAAAAAAAATTCCTGAAAATGTCTTCTAAATTGAACAATTTGAGTAATGATTTACAGACCTGTGTATGTTGTAGGTTCAGCTCCAATATGTACTGCAATATTGTTTACAGTTGTGCACAGCTCTACCCAAAGGGAGTTTATGTTTGTTGTAAATAATCTTTGTTTGTCTATTCTTTTGCACAATGCTGTGAATAAATTAGAATTGCAAAGAGCAAATGCAGTCAAAATGTGAAACATATATATTCAGTGTGTTGTACTCAGATAACTCACTAAACGCAGTGATGTCTAACTTTACTGTAGTTTTCAAATGGCTGTGCAAATAGTATATAGTGCTGTCTTGAGCATTTTCAGGAAGTGTCACCAAAATCAGACTTTTAGCATTAGAAAAAATGTACAGAGTAAACTGTCATAATGAAAACATGACTAAGCCATTTGACTATCTTGTTCATAAACAATGATGTCAGGACTTTTCATCTTGATGACACTGACACTTTCATTGACATGAATACTTGCATTTGAGGAATGAGCTCTCCATTTTGAGCAAGTGACACGCTTTTGCAGGTTATCAACTAGGTTTTGCAGTTTGTACTAACTGTTTTGAGAAATGCACTAACTGTTGTGCAAATATAAATAGTGTTGTGAGAAATGCACCAAAGCGACTGAGAAAAAACTTTATTAACCCTTGTTTACAGTTCAAATTTACTACCCTTTTGTTATGTTCGTGGCTGTTTTGCCCCATTGACTTCCATTATAATGACATTTATTGATTGAAAAGCCATGTAATGCCATGCAAACCAAATAATTGTGCATTCTTGATTGTTGGTGTTTTTCCCTGTTGGGAGGAGATAAGACTTTTAATTTCTGGTGTTGATCATCAGTTGGCAGCATTAACCCTTTAGATAGGCCTGTGCAAAAACGTTTCCTACTTTTATATGGACTTCTATGGAGTTAAACAACAAATTATAGTGTGGAGTATAAATAAACTTACTACGTTTACTATGTTCTGAAAGCTGAGCTGCTTATTTATTTATTTGTTTTCAGACATCGTGTCTGAGTAAGTGTGCAATGGTCTCTCTTGCACATGCACTATACTCCATATAATTTTAAGAAAGAAACTAAGCTGTTTACTGATGATCAACAGTAAATTTTTACCTCTTTCCAACAGGGAAAACCACCAACAATCAAGAATGCATGATTATATGGTGTCATGGCTTTGCTATCAAAAAATGTTGTTATGATGGAAGTCAATGGGGCAAAGAAGCCACCAACATAGCTGGGTAAATACAAGGGTTATTTATTCGTTTAGAGTTAATGGTTGAATTTTTGAAAATTTTCAAAGTATTTTTCCAAAATATGTGTCAAAATAAGATTCGTCACCAAAATGTATTTTATTTGCTGAAACACAGAGAAAGTTGTGAACCGATTAGACTCAAAAATCACCCCAGAGTGAGTGAATCTACTACCTGACAAAAGTCTTGTCGTCAATCCCAGTTGTAAGAGGAACACATTATTACTTGACTTTTAGTTGATCACTTGGAAAAGTGGCAGAAGTTAGATTTTTCTGATGAATCATCTGTTGAACCTCATCCACGTCATCACAAATACTGCAGAAGACCTATTGGAAACCGCATGGACTCAAGATTCTCACAGAAATCAGTCAAGTTTGATGAAGGAAATATCATGGTTTGGGGTTACATTCAGTATGGGGGTGTGCGACAGATCTGCAGAATGGATCTTTTTGCGCTGCCCATTACATTACAAACCACAGGAGAGGACAAATTATCGACCAGGATTGCGCTCCTTCTCATAATTCAGCCTCCACATCAAAGTTCCTCGAAGCAAAGAAGGTCCAGGATTGGCCAGCCCAGTCACCAGACATGAAGATTATTGAGCATGTCTAGGGTAAGATGGAGGAGGCATTAAAGATGAATCCAAAGAGTCTTGATGAACTCTGGGAGTCCTGCAAGAACACTTTCTTTGCCATTCCAGATGACTTTATTAATAAGTTATTTAAGTCATTGCAGAGATGTATGGATGCAGTCCTCTAAGCTCATGGGAGTCAAACACAATATTCATTTTATTTCCACTGCACCATGACTTTATATTCTATACTGTACATTATTTCTGTTAAGTGACAAGACTTTTGTCTAAGTAAAGTCAGACCTTCCTGTCCTAATTAAATCATTAAAGCTCAAGGCATGATCATATTTTATTTTGGTAAAATAAGCGTAATCTAGAGGCCTTTGCCTTTCATATAAGCCACTTCTGATGCCAAATGATCATTATTTGTTGTTTTTAAAACTTGAATAGGCAACAAGACATTTGTCAGGTAGTGTACACTTTAAAACAAGTGAGCAAACTTGTTTCTTTTAAAGCAAATAGCTGACTTAAAATAAACCTGTTATCTTAACATTAAGTAAATGATTATAAAAAATTAAGTCAACTCAACATTTCCAAGTTACAACTGGTTTAGTTACATAAGTCAACTTTTAAGATGTTTTCACCCACTTTTTACAGTGCATGTGGAACATGCCAGCATGCAAAATATGACTATTGTCTATAACCATCACAATGGTTTTTGTTTTCGAACAGAACCATGGTGCACCACCCAGAATTTGAGAAGGCAGGAAAGCAGAGCGGCCTGCAGGTGTGGAGGATTGAAAACCTGGATTTGGTGCCTGTCCCTAAAAATCTTTATGGTGGTTTCTACACCGGTGATACATACCTCATCCTCAACACCATCAAGCAAAACTCAGGCAATCTGCAATATGACCTTCATTTCTGGATTGGTGAGCATTCTGCTAAGTTGTGAGCACTCAGTAAATGTTGTGCATTTTTATTGAAAACCTGTGTATGATCATTGTAGGTGAAGCATGTACAGTTGACGAGAGTGGAGCAGCTGCTATCTTCACTGTCCAAATGGATGACTTCCTTGGAGGAAAACCCATCCAGTACAGAGAAGTCCAGGGTTTTGAGTCTAAAACCTTCCTTGGCTACTTCAAATCAGGCCTTAAATACATGGTGGGTAATGTTAGTACATTTACCATGCTTTGGTTAGTTTATAATGTAATTTCGCCTATTAAATGTTCTTCAGCAAGGTGGAGTTGCCTCTGGATTCAAACACATTTCTGGTGCAGTAAATGTGAAGCGACTTCTCCATGTGAGTGGCAGGCGTGTTGTCCGGGCCATTGAGGTACCTGTGAGTTGGGATAGCTTCAACCAGGGTGATTGCTTCATTCTAAACCTTGGACAGGTGAAAGATGCTTTCTTTCTTGATGGAATTTTATCATTACGTCTCTTGTGTATTCATGCTTTTTCTCTTATTCTTGCATTAGGAAATATACCAGTGGTGCGGGTCCAAGTGTAACCAGTTTGAGAGACTGAAGGCCACCAGTATTTCAAAAGACATTCGGGATAATGAGTGTTGTGGGAGAGCAAAGCTTTTTGTATGCGAGGAAGGATCAGAAAATGAGAAAATATTAGCGGTTTGTATAGCTTAAAGATGTACTTAATGTTACTAGCCCCTTTCACACAATAATACCACTAAATATGCGGACAATTTCCTGAATGACTTTAACAGTAAATTAAAAAATGCGCTGTTCACAAAGGCAGTAACTTCTGACATAATTAACCTGAAATGAGCTCTAAACCGCTGTGCTTGTAATTGTAAACATGAAGGGGTCAGTCTTTTGGTTAATGGTTTCATTTTATTTAAAATTTTAGCATTCATGCAGGTGCTTTTGTCCCAGAGACGAACCAAAATACTGAACTGTAGGAGACAGATGTTGTCTCTAGCATCCGAAGGCGTAGACCAGGGGTCTTCAAACTTGTTCCTGGAGAGTCGGTGTCCTGCAGAGTTTAGCTCTAACCCCAATCAAACACAGCCGAAGAAGCCGATCAAGGTCTCACTAGTTATACTTGAAACCTCCAGGCAGGTGTGTTGAGGCAAGTTGGAGCTAAACTCTGCAGGGTCACCGGCCCTCCAGGACCGAGATTGGTGACCTCTGGCATAGACACTACCTGGCTGCAGCTATAAAAATAGTTATATTTGCACTTATGGCTAGACAGAGGTCTGTTTGCAGGACATGGGCACTCATGTGGATATATGAAAAATTGTCAACAAGTCAGATGAAAAGATGTGGAGAACACATTCGCATGTAGAGACGAATGTTTGGGTATGTGCTGCAGCTTGTGAGACCCACTTTGAAACTAAAAACTACTTGTGTTGTACTGAAATCTGACTCCCGGTTGGTACGCCCCTTTGCGTACACGCACGTCACACATTTAAACGCAAAGCTTGCATTTAAACTCAGTCACATCGGTTTATCAATAATTTTTTTCCAAAGTTGGCACTTAAGAGTTGGGCAGAGTAGACGTGTCATGTAAGTACATTTACACAGAACAGTAATCTGAGAATATGGTTGTAATGCTACTGTAATTTTCTGGATGTCTGCATGTGTGAAAGGAGCTACTGTCTTAAGGCTGGAACACGCTACACAATGTCTTTTAAAATTGGAGACACCTTACACTTGATGACATGGCTCAATTTGGAAAAAATTGGCTCCAATTATCAATCGTGTTTGATATCCACTAACCATATAGTTCAACTATTCCAGAATGGAAACTGTGGACAAAAAAACTTGGGAAAGTTTCATCAGACAAAATGCTATTACATTTATCAGCTTATATCAAGACTTCCAGAAGAAACATGCAAAAGGTGCAGTGTTGGGGGTACTCTGGGAATGTAGCAGGGCAACCACCGTTGCATTGTATTCCAGCCTTTACGATTCATTTATTATTACGCTCTGAATGTAATGACTCTACAATATTTTGTCAGATTCTTGGACCAAAGCCTGATCTTCCTGATGCTCAGTCTGAAGACACCAAAACTGATGCATCCAACAGGAAATCAGCCAAACTGTACAAGGTACAGCTCACCTTTAGATTTCTCTTAAAAATGATCTTACAAACTCTACAAAATGGTTTATTCTGGTGGTCATTATTGCTTAGGTGTCAAATGCCAGTGGGAGCATGTCTGTCAATTTGGTTTCTGAGGACAACCCCTTTTCCCAGAGTGAACTGCAGTCTACTGACTGCTTTATCTTGGACCATGGTACCAATGGCAAGATATTTGTCTGGAAAGGTCAGCTCTACAGATAATTCAAATTCATTAAAAATGTGCATTTTGAGACATTATCAGTGCTCTTATTTCTTTAATAATGCAGGTAAAGAGGCTAATAAAGAGGAGCGGAGTGCTGGTATGAAAGCAGCAGAGGACTTCATTAGTCAAATGGGCTATCCTAAACACACCGAAGTCCAAATCATCCCAGAGAATGGAGAGACTCCACTTTTCAAACAATTCTTCAAGTTCTGGCGTGACATGGACCAGTCAAAGGGTATGGGGCAAGCCTATGTGCCCAACAAATTGGCCAAGATCAAGAAAGTGCCCTTTGATGCATCATCTTTGCACAAATCAGAGGCAATGGCTGCTCAGCATGGAATGGTAGATGATGGGAAGGGAGACAAAAAGGTAAGTGTGCTTTGTACTGCTGTGAAAGATTGCAAATGTCAAGTGATTTTTGTGCATGATAATGAATGGACAACTGGTCTTGTTTTGGCAAGATCTGGCGCATTGAGGGATCAGACAAGGTTCCAGTTGATCCATCTATTTATGGGCAGTTCTATGGAGGAGATAGTTACATCATTCTGTACACCTACAAGCACAGCGGACGTCAGGGGCAGATTATATATATATGGTAAGAGCTGCAAACCCACGTCTGGAATCCATTCAGTCCTTATATGCATGTTAAACCTTAAACAAACAGAATTTCTGAAGATTTGGTCATAATCCATAGATCTTGTCTATTCATTATACACAAGAATGCATGTGTAACAAAACACAATGGTTTGAGTATTATTCCTTAACCTCACATTTGGTTGTCAACAAGATGAGTCTCAGTGTGAAGGTTCATTAAATAGAGAGGATTGTGACATCCACAGGCAAGGAGAAGAGTCTGGTCAAGATGAGAAAGGAGCTTCTGCCATTCTAGCTGCCCAACTTGATGCAGAGCTTGGCGGGAGTGCTGTGCAGGTTTGCTTTTCACCTCCTGTATTTGAGTCTACTAAAATACAGACCAGAAGTGTCCTTTTATGTTCCATGATTGGTAGGTTTGGGTTTATTTAATTAGAACTGGACCCTGCAGAACAGTGGTCCACCAGGAGCAGATTTGGACACTCCTGATTTAGAATATCAATCAAATAACTAATAAAAGACTGAATGTGATTGTTTATTAAGGTGCGAGTAATTCAAGGAAAAGAACCTCTTCAACTCATGAGTATCTTTGGTGGGCAACCAATGGTGGTGTACATGGGTGGGACTTCACGCGAGGGTGGCCAATCACAAGCTCCTGAAGTCCGCCTTTTCCAAGTTCGTGCCAACCCTGCTGGGCACACACGGGCTGTCGAGGTGAGTCAAAATCAACATGCATTTTAGGTATACAATTAGTTCCCTTATTTAGGTGTTCTTCATTTAGAAGTTGTGGTTTGGTTCCCCCTAAACAAACATTATTAATTTTGCCTGAAACAGGTTGATGCTGTGGCCTCCAGCCTCAACTCCAATGATGCCTTTGTTCTAGTGACTCCTTCAGGCTCTACACTGTGGCTGGGCCAGGGTACAAGTGATGCAGAAAAGAATGGAGCGGAAAAGCTTGGCAGCATTTTAGGAGTGGACCTTTCAGAGATATCAGAAGGAGCAGAAGGAGGTGGGTCTGCAGTCATTGGTAGAGGAGAGTTTTATATATTCATTCAACGCTTTCTTTTAATTATAATTTCTACACAGATGTTTTCTGGACTGCTCTTGGAGGAAAAGCAGAGTATCGCACCTCTGAAAGGCTCAAGAACAAAATGGACAGCCATCCTCCCAGGCTCTTTGCATGCTCTAACAAGACAGGACAATTCCTTGTGAGTTTCAATGTTGTCAAGAATGTAAAAACTACAGGGGTGCAATGATACACCAATGCTATTTACCTAACAACTGTATTTGACGGCAGGAAAGATGAACTTGCGCACTCTCTAAAACATGAGTGGATTTATTTTCTGAGACTATTATGGATGTGGAGAACCACCGAAGTGATTCTGAAGTGATGCTCGCCCACTAATGTCACTGCATCTCTCATCTGCATATCTGATTACATTGCTTTTCATTTTACTGCATAACTTTTGTTGTGGTTATACATGGCAGTCTCTTGAACGCAGAACAGTTTTAGCTTTAAAACATTATGTACTTTTGAAAACAAGGGTATGTCAGCGCACATTCTCTACCTGATTGGGTTTTCTGGATCATTTGGTTTCCTTGATCAGTCTCAGCTCATATGACCAACACAGTGTTCTGTGGTGGTGGAGGGTGGGGGCTCAGTGAGGGGACATGGTGGAAGAATGTCTGTTTGCTATGAGAGTATTGCAGTTCAAACCGTAGTGTTCCGCAGTCTTTACGGTTCGCTTATTTAGAATATCGTTACACTCCTGAGAAAAACAATTGTAGTAACTAAGACAGAACAGTTCCTGATTCACTCTTCGCATGCTTTCACAACTTTGTTTTCGCAATCCAGATTGAAGAGGTGCCAGGAGAGATGACTCAAGAAGACTTGGCTCCAGATGATGTCATGATCCTGGACACCTGGGATCAGGTAACCGGTTTATAATAACACTAGTAACAATATTCTCCAAAGTATAAAAAGGCGATTGACTTTCATGCTCAAATTATTGTCCTCAAGGTCTTTGTTTGGATTGGAAATGAGGCAAATGAAGATGAAAAGAGTGAAGCTTTGACCTCAGGTAAGGAGAATACAAATTTTCACAACATTGATGTTTTGTAAATTTTCGCTAGCTTACCATGTACCTCTTTACGTTTCTCACTTTAGCGGCCAAATATATTGAATCAGATCCTGCCAGTAGGGATAAGAGGACCTCTATTGTTACAGTAAAGCAGGGCTTTGAACTGCCCACCTTCACGGGCTGGTTCTTGGGGTGGGATCATGACTTCTGGAGTTCTGACCCACTGCATCGGGCCATGGCTGGTCTGAAAATGTAATTGGATTGGATCTAATGTAACACCAAGATGGCTAAATGCTGTATGCTGCCACTGTGTGCTGTCTCCCATTGTTTACCTCTATCATCCATGTTTGAACCCTTTTATGGAAAAATTAATCATGTTTCTTGTCGAAATCCTTTTAAAATGCAATAGAAATTCAATTTATTTACTGATCAACTCATTGACAAACACAAGAGTAAAAAAGGAAACTATGTACAACCTAAATCTTTTCTTTAAATCATTGGAATATTTAGACTGACTGCTCACAATTCATCTCTACAGCTGATAAAGTAGAGCTGTTGTTTTCTTGTTGGCCAGTCTGTTCATCACTGTCACAGCATTCATCCTCATTAATGTCCTGAAAAATATCTGCTAGCCGGAAGCTAGTCATCTGATCAACCGTAAGTTCATCATCATCAAGGTCTTTGCACTCTTTCACCAGACCAGGCAAAGTGTTCTCATAGAGAAAGTCAACAATGTCTGAAATAAAACAACACAGACATACAATAAAAGCAGGCAATTTAAACTTCAGTCACTAAATGCACTACTACATTTTGTTTTTTTTTAATCAAATACATAGTTTTTAATTGTACATTAAAAATGTTTGCAAGTCTCCTGAGACATCAAGTTGTTTACACGGTTGTCTCTAAACCAATGATTTTATTTTTTGCAACTTGAGTGTCCATCTATGGAGTGTACTATAGAAAACAAGAGAAAGCCGTTGTTCATCTATAAAAGAAAACACCAACCTCCAAAACACTTGTTTTTCCAATCAGGCACATAGCAGACTTTAAGCTGGTGCCACCTTGATTGAGCATATGCTGGAGGGACATCCCTATGAGACAAAAGAGAACAAAGATGTGACGCCAAGCATGTTTACACCAGCAGCTGCATTAATATGCCTGAACAAGCAGGTGTAGCATTATAGTTACTTGCTGGCAACTGGAATAATAATAATAATGTAACCTGTGCAACCAGGCTCAGATGTCATATACTCCTGCTTAATGAACTATGTGTTTTTCAGCCACAGATAAACGTTCAGTGAATGGTTAATGTGACAGCCCTAATTTATATTGTGATTTATTTGAATATTATTATTATAATTTAAGACGCATACAGTTGAAGTCTGAATCATAAGCCCCCCTGTTTATTTCCCCCAATTTCTGTTTAACGTGGAGATTTTTTCAACACATTTCTAAACATGATAGTTTTAATAACTCATTTCTAATAACTGATTTATTTTATCTTTGCCATGATGACAGTAAATAATATTTGACTAGATATTTTTTATGACACTTCTATACAGCTTAAAGTGACATTTAAAGGCTTAATTAGTTTAACTAGGCAGGTTAGGTTAATTAGGCAAGTTATTGTATAATGATGGTTTGTTCTGTAGACTATCAAAAAACTATATAGCTTAAAGGGGCTAATAGTTTTGACCTTAAAAAGGTTTTTTTTTTTTTTTTTTTTTTTTAACTGCTTTTATTCTACCCGAAATAAAACAAATAAGACTTTCTCTGGAAGAAAAAAAATATCAGACATACTGTGAAAATTTCCTTGATCTGTTAAACGTCAATTGGGAAATATTAAAAAAAAAATTCAAAGGGGGGCTAATAATTCTGACTTCAACTGTATATCAAACAATTTCTCACTATTTAAAAGGGTCAAAGAATGCTGAAAACCTGTAAAAATGTACTTTCATAGTAGGAAAAACATACTATTGAAGTTATTGTTTCCAGCTTTCTTCAAAATATCTTTTGCGTTCAACACAAGAAAGTAAACAGGTTTGGAACAAGTGAAGGTAAGTAAATGATGACAATCTTCATTTTTGGGTGAACTACCCCTTTAATAGTGATGAGGTCTTTCTTATCCGTTTCCATGCCTGAAACTACTCCCTTGTTTTTTATTGTTTAACACAAATGATGATATAACCACTGACTTCTATGTAGTTGTTGTTTTTTTCTTCTATTTAAGTTAATAGTTACCGGTCTATAACATTCTTCAAAATATCTTCTTTTGTGTTCAAAAAAAAAAAAAAGTATTTACTTAAAAGGTTTGTACCACTTTAGGTAAAGCAAGTTTTTATTTTTGGGTTACCCATTAAGTTTACAGTTATGCATAGCTGCATGCCAGCTTTTTATATTAATCCAATCAAAGGATAACCTATACGGTATATGCGGAAGTATGCTAAAGGACTCTTAGTTTGTCAGTAACCTGGGTTAAGTGCTTCCGGTGAACTGTATGCCATTACAAAATCGGCACGTTTAAGGTCTGTTTTCTTTACAAATCAGCCATCTCCACTGGCTGACTGATATCTGATATAAAGTGGGTCCCAGATTGTAAAAGAAGCACTGCATTAAATTACATTTTCCCCACCATGTCTTAAAAATATGAACATTTACCCCAGTATGTTCAATGGAGCTTCTGCGCTAGCCTGCCGATTCTGACGGGCATGTGCGAGTAAACGGCGTTTTGTCTCGTTTTACGCTTGAGCAACTAAATGAATGGCAAAGTCTATTTGACTGATTGTATTTTAATTACATTACAACATCGATGCTGTAAAAGGAACCGTATAAAATGGAAAAAAGTCACATTAACAGTTCACCGAAAGTTTATCAGTAGGCTATTGGAAGAAACACTAGCTCCGCATATACCCTATTAGAGCTCATAATAAAAATCATAAACATTAAAAGTTTTGGTCTACAATTAACACAAACTAAAAATGAACTATTTTGTATGCACCACATTAATTATTAATTAAAATACATTCTTTCTTGCTTAATTCTGACATAATATTTGAACCTTTTCCTCTGTAAAGTCAGATAGCACTTCAGAAACAACTAGTTCCAATGTAGATAGCGGTTCATAACTTCAAGGAATTGTAACAAAATCATAAGGTGTGCCCAAAATTGCATACTTATGCATTATTCTACGTCATTTTGTAGTATAAATAGTGTAAGTAGTGCATTCATACTGAAAACTCTAGAAAGAATAATGGCATTTTAAATACCCGGCTGATGCACTTATTCAACTGTTAAAATAAAGTGTGGACTGTTGGACACTTCACGCACTCAACAGCAGCTGCTCTGCTCATGTGGCCGAAGGGCGGGACTATCAGGCATTGATGTTGGACTACATTATTTATTTTGGATTGTGAAAGCAAAATTCTGCCACAGAGTGATTATGCCGCCTCCCGATGTTGAATGCGGTTATACTCATGGCAGCTATTATTTGCTAGTTTGGTCACTTATTCCGCTAATTTGGCAAACGTCAAACATCATCAGGGAAACGGTTTGAGTTTCTGCTTAGTAAAAAAAAAACCCTTAGTGTTTCATTTGGGACGGCACTACATTTATGCACTTACACACTCAACAGCATAGTGTATAAGTCAGGGGTGTCAAACTCAGATCCTGGAGGGCCGCAGCCCTGCACAGTTTAGTTCCAACCCTGCTTCAACACACTTAAGCTGCGGTCACACTGGACTTTACTCCCCATAGACTTCCATTCATACGCACGCGAATGCGTCAGACCGGAAACGTAAGGTCATGCATCAAAGTTTCGCAGGTCGCTGCGGTGCAAAGTTCAAGCTTGGTGAACTCTGACCTGTGAAATCGCATCACTTGACTGCGTGAGACCAATCGAGAATCAAAACATGACCTCTCTGAACAGATATTTAAAACATGGACCAATCGCTCGCTTTTTTAATGTCTAATCATCTTGTTTAATCCAACCCCTTTTCGCAGCGCTGTACGACAGAATTTCGCAAGCTCAAACTCTAGTGAGACCTGCAGGTTTCAAACAAGCCTGAAGGATTCAATTAGTTTGATCAGGTGGGATTAATTAGGGTTGGAACTAAACTGTGCAGAGCTCCGACCCTCCAGGAACTGAGTTTGACACCTGTGGTATAAGTACATAGTGTGCCATTTGAAACTCAGCTATAATATCATAGCACCATGGTAGGCCAGCAAAGTTCTTTGATTACTGTAATGAAATGAGTGTATAGTGCCTAACCACATCAGCCTAGAAAATAGCAACTATTCATTTTTGTAGGTCTTCGTAAACAATGTAACTACAGAAGAGTCAAGCTTTAAATAAGAACATTAACAAAACTATTTGGTCATTTAAGCGAGATGCTAATGGTCTAATCCAGGGATGGGCAAACTCAGTCCTGGAGGGCCGATGTCCTGCACAGTTTAGCTCCAACTCTGATCAAACACACCTGCTTATAGATAATTAGTGATCTTGGAGACACTGATTAGCATGTTCAGGTGTGTTTGATTAGAGTTGGAGCTAAACTATGCAGGACATCGGCCCTCCAGGACCGAGTTTGCCCATCCCTGGTCTAATCAGATACAATTATCTATGCTAAGGTAAGCTGAAAGTAAAATTAGTGCCAGACCCGGAGATTGGCAGAATGGATTAAAAAACTGTTTAACTCTTAGCGACTTGTAAAATAAGCCTATCGTTAAAGTGTTCCTTTAAAAATGGCAAGATTCTGCGAGAAAATAATGGATATATTGTCTCAGATATACTCTATATGTAAATAATTCTCACCCAAAAACAGATGTGAGATGCTCCCAGTCAACATCCACAACATCCTCCACTTGCATTTCATACATTCTGTCAACAGAACATTATTTATAAAGTACAATTCAGGCAGAGAAAATCATGTTAAGAAAATGCACGCAATACAAGCATGTAAAAACAAGATCTCTTACGCTTTAATGAGTTTGATTTTGGCCTCCTGAGCTTTCCTGCCTTTAAATGTAATCCCTGAGGACATCCGTGCAGCGAGTATAGACATCCTTAAAGGTAAAGGAAAAAAAATAAAGGCCAATGTTGATTATAAAAACAGAAAATCATATACAAAGCATGAAAATAAGACAATATAAAAGTGCTCTCTAACCATTTATCTCTGCATTTGGTCCAGCATCGAGTTTTTACCTTCTCAGCAATTTTGGACCAGGGTAATGTTTGATACAGTATTTCTCTACTGACTCTTTTTGGTTTTTTTTTTTTAGGGTTTGCAGACTTCTGCACAGATACAACATGCTCACGCACAGCCCTTAAAAGCCTCTGAACCTCATTTGTAGTCCACGGTCCCCTTACTTTACCTGTATGATGAATAAAGATGAGATATAAAAAGCTATCTGGCAATAACCTGCAATTGACAGCATAGTTGAGAAATGGGAGAAGAAGCTTAATGAAATAGACTTACTAAGGTGTGAAAAACGTTTCTCAAGGGAGTAAGAACTTCGATCTGTCTTGTCAGAAATCTTTTTCCAGTCTGGACCATATAGTGTATAATACTTGAGCAGTGATTTTTCTTCTTCTTCAGTAAAACTATTGAGAAAAGGAAGAAATCACTGAGGTTAAGCACAGAACAAAATGAAATGCAGAGCAGAACTATAATATGATCTATGTAAATGATATTCTACTTACTTTCCCTTTTTGTTTCTATCATCATAAATCTTTGTTCCACGGGTGTAAACATCATGACAAGGCCTGGGAATTCCTTCCGCTGTTTATATTTAGACAAAAATAGATCTTCATTAAGCAACAGAAGTTCACATTTTCTTCTAATGTTCAAAATACATTTAAGTATTTATTAAAAAGACACTTCACTCAAAATGCTCAATTCATGACTACTACACTCACTGTAAAGCTCCACCAAATGTTATTTAATTTTCATAAAACAAACATAAAAACAATTATATATATATATACACACACACACACACACACAACAGTTCTGTCTGGTTCTTGAATCATTTGGCTGATAGCAGTGCGATATTCTGCAATATCAGAACTCGTACAGCCTCTTCACCCTTCTGTATTACTCCGCCCACATAGAGTGACAGCAGATCAATAAACTCACTACAGTTTGATGTACTTTTGAGATTATTTTAGGCGAGAATGTAGTTGTTTAGATTGCAACTATGCAACCCCATCCACAAGATGATGACAGAGACTGCAAAACAAGCCTTTAGAAAAAAAAACCCAGCGTAATTTTAACCTACAGCTGATCAAATCATTATAAAACTGGTAAGTGACTTTCTAAGTTTTTCTCTCTTTTTTGTATGTTGTAGTGCTGTATGTATACCATAGTAATTGTAGTGTGTTGAGTGTGAGATGGGACTCATATCAGGGATGTATGTATTTTGTATAACTCTTTGTATACTCTTTGTATAACCCTAAGTTACTTTTTGGTTGGCCATCTGTTTCTAATGAGTCTCCTGTTTTCATTACTGCAAGCTAGTTCAGTAAACAGAAAGAAAGAAGAAATGCCCGCATGAGTTTAGTGTTTTTCCTTATCACAAACACAACATGAATCCGGTAGTGATTGCGCTGCGCTTTTTTCGGGGTTAATTATTGTGATATCCTGATTGCAACAGAAAAAGACTGTGAAATCTCTGTAGACTGATGGCACTTCATCCCGTTCAGCCTTATAATCTTAAAATGTGAGCAAAATCACCTTTTTTGTCATAACTTCAGACATTATGCTAGAGAATCATTTAAACACTAGCTCTAAAGTGACGTTGGTGAAGTAGCAACGGTTTCTGCTGTTCTGATGTCAGCTGCAGATGTGAATGAATGGTGGAAGAAAGTAGTTCCTCATACAAAAGGATTTTTAGACTCTCTTTAGATTTTCTTTTTCATATACACGATTATGCCGCCAAAACTGTTGTATAAACGCAATATCACACGAGTAGCAGTGCGATGTGGCTGTATATCGTCACTGGTTCGGCCTGTGGCCTCGTGCCAATGCACACCTCCCACCAGTGCCTATTTACAGCCACATCACACTGTTACTTGTGTGATATTGCTTTATATATACAGTTGAAGTCAGAATTATTAGCCCCCCTTTGAATTTGTTTTCTTTTTTAAATATTTCCCAAATTATGTTTAACAGAGCAAGGAAATGTTTACAGTATGTCTGATAATATTTTTTCTTCTGGAGAAAGTATTATTTGTTTTATTTCGGCTAGAATAAAAGCAGTTTTTCATTTTTAAAAACTATTTTAAGGACAAAATTATTAGCCCCCTTACGCTATTTTTTTCTCGATAGTCTACAGAACAAACCATCGTTAAACAATGACTTGCCCAATTACCCTAACCTGCCTAGTTAACCTAATTAACCTAGTTAAGCCTTTAAATGTCACTTTAAGCTGTATAGAAGTGTCTTGAAAAATATCTGGTAAAATATTATTTACTGTCAACATGGCAAAGAAAAAAGAAAAAAATAAATCAGTTTTTAGAAATGAGTTATTAAAACTATTATGTTTAAAAAGGTGTTGAAAAAATCTTTTCTCCGTTAAACAGAAATTGGAAAAAAAAAATAGGGGGGCTAATATATATATGTAAATGAAATTCTCTGTGAATCTTTTCACTCTGTGAATCAAATTTGCTGTTAATTCAGTAGCCCTCAGGTCATCCAACATGTTAATAATTTCTTTCTTCAGTCAAACATTAAAGGTGCTGGATATACCAAGGCAAAGCTAAATAATAAGAGTTCAGTACATGGAAATGACATACCATGAGCCTCAAACTCCACTGTTTCCTCATTCTCATATAAATGGTAAATGTAAAATACACCTTATTTTAGAAGTATAACATAGATATTATATTTTCTATTGGTCATGACAGGCTATGAGTCATGACAGTACATGATCTCATTTCAAGGGCCGCAGACACAGGTGCACTAATCTCTGGGCGCATGCTTGGATGGGAGGTCAGGCGATAGACATCGGTGACTGTGTCAACTACCCTTGTGCATTCATTATCAAAGTGACATGACTACATTTAGGGTGTACTCACACTAGGCTACCCAGGCGCGGTTCGATTGGCCGACACTAGCCCGGTTGAAAGAAGTGGGTCAGATCGCGGCATGCTTGTAGTGTGCCCGAGTGTGAAACTGAAAACAATGTCAATTTTAAAGGACTCTTTCATATAAATTGTTTACTCATTCTTACTTAAATGAATGTGAACTATCATAGTTTATTTAAAGATCAAACCCATCGCTGCACTTCAGGTGCAACCTTAAGCAAACCTCGGAATACATGCTGCACAATGACTTTTGTTTTTTGCTTGGCATCGGCTTGGTGTGTCCCGGCCCTTATGTTCTACTTAAAGAATGGCACTTACATCGTGGATGACCTCTCTTGTGGTGCAAACATCAGAACCACATGCATCGGCACCATCCCAAGACGGACAATGTTTCAAACAGATATGCACTGGTTCAAGTTAGACACAGATCAGTCTGTACTGCGTCAATCTGAACACACTACTGACATTGGACATATGAGCACATGACAGTGGGCCAGACGCAATGCTTTATATTTAAATAATTCTTTTCAAGCACAAACCTGTCAATTCACCAAATATAACAGCTATTGAAAGTTTAAGCTGGGGTTGAATATTAGAGTTTTTTGTGTTGGTTTTGAAACAAACTCATTTTGATCATTTTCGTTTGAATATTGTATTAGCTAACCAAGATGGAATAATGTAAAAATTCCAGTTTATTCATCAAACATAATGATAGTCTTATAATTAACATTTGGGATGGTATGAAAATGACTAAAGGATGATAAAGCTTTCCATTTTGGGGAGAGGGTCTTTTCAGTACACATGTGTAAAAGTATATGTGGAACTCAGAACTAAACTGATCTTAGGGTGCTTTCACAACTGTGAATCGATTCATTTGTTTCGAAACAGGCATTAAAATTGTTACATTGTTGCTCTTTGTTCCTGGTGCGGTTCACTTTCACACGGCAAAGTTTCTAAACGGACCAAAACAAGCTAAGGGTGCTTTCACATATGTGGTTCGGTTCATTTGGTCCGGACCAAGGGCAACAAATGATACATTGTAGCATTTTTCTGCCGTTTGGGTCCCTTTCACACCACACTGATTGCTTTGGTCCGAACCAGTTGAAACGAACCAAAATGCAGTCATGTGACAAACTCTACATCACTCACTGGCCAGATGTTATTGAACGCATTTCCTAAACTGCTTTTCAATTGGTCAGAATTCACGTGGAACTACCGCAAGTAAACAAACCGGCAGACACACAATGTCGCTGCGCTGGCTGACGCAGTATCCCTGGTCATAGTATACTATGTAGTTTGTATGCATCACTTTAGACAAACTATACATTTCGAGAATGAAGGGCGGCTGCGGCTGGAAAACAATGTTTTAATGCATTGCAATCGGCGAAGGCGTTAGGAGAAGGCGTGAATTAATTTAGCTAAACTGCGACATGGTCATCTTCCGGAAATATTATCAACGATCCATCAGGTAATGTTTCTCCCTCCCTCCCTCTCTCTCTCTCTCTCTCTCTCTCTCTCTCTCTCTCTCTCTCTCTGTTTAAAACTGTTGGTAAAGCGCTGTCAACAAATATTTTTCCCCTATACCCATAAGATGGGGACAGCGCATCACACTACGGCAGCTGGATTAGTCCAAAAGGCGCAGTACTTTTTGCGGTTGGGTCTGTTTTAGTTCGGATCATGTTCTCACCACAAACAAACCGCTCCAGGGTTCGTTTGAAAGCGTACCGAGACCACCTCTTCAAGCAGGTCTCGGTACGCTTTTTTGGTCCGCTTTTGGTGCGCACCCGAGTGCGATTGCTACGTTCTCACCTGCCCAAACGAACCGCACCAAGAGGGAAAACGAACTCTAGTGCGATTCAACCGAACTAAATAAGGCAGGTGTGAAAGCACCCTAAAACAAGTCACGTGTGAGTAAACTCTCCTCACATTGGTCAGAGTTTCACGGTTTATTTTGCAGAGTCCCGCTCAGCTGTCGGAGGTGGTTTGGTGGTGTTTGACAAGGTGTGCACGACATGTCTGAAGAGCGAGGACGGATGCGGTGGGGAGGGATGATGAGAAGGGTGCGCGACGTATTTGAGGACCGGGAGAAAGACGCGTGATTTCCAGGAGATTATCGCTCGTTTGCGGGCATCCGAGAGTCTCTGTGCATTTGCGGGAGACTCCCGAAGCCGTATGCCTATTACATATTCATAAAACACTGTGATATGGCCGGGCTCGGATCGTATCGCTTTCTCACTACAATCGATCTGCTCCAGAGTTCGTATCAATCGTGCCGAGACCACCTCATTCAGGCGGTCTCGGAGCGATTGCTTTGGCGCGGATCCGAGCGCGATTGCCCTGTTCACATATGCCAAACGAATTGCGCTAACTGGGTAAATGCACCAGGTTCCGGAACAAAAGTCTAGGTGTGAAAGCACCCTTAGATACAATCAACATCTATAGAAAAGGTTAAAAACACTCACCAATCTTTACAAAAAAACTGTACTTCTTTTTCAAATTTGCCAGTGTTTGGGATTCTTTAGGGAATCGTTTGGGATGAAAGAGCTTGATGGCATCTTTCACTTCTGTGAGAGCCATAAAGTTGCTTACGTTGCGTCTTAACCTCTCATTTTCTATGGTAGAAAATCTTCCATGTCTCAGTTCGATGCCTGTGACATAAGAGAAAAAGGCAAAAAAATCACTGTGTTACTACAAAATTCTTTGAAACGCCACTTTATGCTAGACAACATGGTAACCATGTGCAACAACTGGTGGACATTCCTGCAGCCAGCATGCCATTTGCATGCTCCCTCAAAACTTGTGATATCTGTGACTGGTGATATCATTGTGCTGTGTGATAAAGCTGTCTATTTTAAACTGACCTTTTATTGTGGCCAGCCTAAGGCATACCTGTGCAATAATCATGCTGTCTAATAATCATCTTGATCTGCCACACCTATGAGGTGGACGGATTAGTTTTATATCTATTTATATACGTTTTGTATACACACTAGGCATGGGACAATAACCGTTTTCAAGGTATACCATGGTTTGGAAAAGTCAAGGTAAGACAAGGTAAGGTAAAACCACCTAAAAATTCTGCTATACCAATCCTATGGTATATGTAAAATGTTTTATTCATGTTTTTTTAGAACAGTCTCTCCAGCAGAAACATATCTAAAAATGCCATTTTAAATCGTAAAGAAATCTGTGTTTTTGAAACTAATAAAGACAGCAGAAGTCAATGATTCATTTTAATTATTTAGCCTGACATGTTTACTGTTATACATTATTTAAAATGTTTCTTAAAATAAAACATATTGTGTTCAAAAGGGGAAAAAGTTTTAGTTTTTTACCCAGACACTTAAAAAGTACTTATTTTAGAGCAGTAATCACAATACTGTGAAACCGTGGTATTTTTATCCAAGGTTATCATACCGCCACAATCTTATACCGGTCCATGCCTAATACACACACATGCATTCAACAAAATCAGCTTACCTTGTTTTCTGAATTCCTTGAACCTTGGCAGGTCAATCCTGATCATTTTATTGATATCACGTGCGCTTCGGGATTCTAATGTGATTTTAGGGCAAAATTGATTCAGTTCATCCAAAGCCTTTAAATCAACTAGAGGTTCATCTGAAAATAATTGCTTCGGGTTGAGCTTTTTAGTACCCATCATTATATCAGGAAGACCCCTTTCATGATCACTCGTGTTTGGCACATCTTCATGCCCTGTCCTGATGTTAGTCTGCTGTTTTGCCATGTCTTCACAGTTTGTCTGTTTCCCCTTTTCTCTTTTTTTCTTTCTTTTAGAAGTCTTCTCTTCACTTGAACCCTGAAGCTCTTGTGTTTGTGCTTCTTGCTGATTTGAGACACCATCATCCATCACTGAAGTCTCGCCTTCATTATCCAGCTTTCTTCTTTTCTTTTTGCCTGTATGTGTTTGCAGATTATTATCAGATTCAGTTTTACTGTTTCTCCTCTTATCCTTCTTTTTACGGCGTTTCTCAGTCTGTTCTTGTGGACTTTCAGTGAGTTCATGCTGCCCTGTAGTTTTACTTCTCTTTTTCTTCACCTTTTCCCTATTTAAATTTCCGTCATTACGCGAAAGTGACGGCATATCATCCATAGTAAGTTAATAATCTTTAAAAAGAAAAAATCATGACAAAACAAACACAAACTCCAACTTCTCCTGACCAAAGACTTTAAAAAAACTTCTCCTGGCGACTCCTTGCACGTGTGTCGTTAAATTCACGTCATGCGCACAAACTGAGAACACACCAAACACATTACCACAGGAACGACGTTACGAATATATGATTAGCTTTACATTTATGCACAGGGAATCATTATATAAGGTCAGCTGAACATTTTTAGTGGAATATTTACTAACCGCACTTTTCCTCCTGTACTTCTTCACTGATTAGTCTTCGATCTTCTCAGCGACACAATAACTATACGGCCACCTGTCGGTCAGGAAAGCCATTACATAAATATGACAGAAGAAGACAGAATTCATACACTATCTCCTAGTTAGTACATTATCAGATTCAGAAAGAGCAGGTATGTTTACACATACGAGGTATTTGCTTTATTGTGACTGAAGCTTCAACAGTACAACAGAATGATTTTGACAATACACACAGACTAAAGGAAAAATAGGCTAAAAATAGCCTATTCAAACTGACAAATGAGGGTGACACGGTGGCTCAGTGGTTGGCACAGTCGCCTCACAGCAAGAAGGTTGCTGGTTTGTGTCCCGGCTGGGCCAGTTGGCATTTCTGTGTGGAGTTTGCATGTTCTCCCCGTGTTGGCGTGGGTTTCCTCCGCGTGCTCCGGTTTTCCCCACAGTCCAAAGACATCCGCTAAAGGTGAATTGATTAAACTAAATTGGCCGTAGTGTATGAGTGTGTGAATGAGTGTGTATGGATGTTTCCCAGTAATGGGTTGCAGCTGGAAGGGCATACGCTGTGTACAACATATGCTGTATAAGTTGGTGGTTTATTCCGCTGTGGTGACCCCTTATGAATAACAGGACTAAGCCGAAGGAATGAATGAATAAAGAAAAATAAGTATCAGGGGAGTTAAAGTTTTCAACATAATCCTCCAATAAAGTATATAATATCTTGCTTTTTGACTTTTCATCTCTCTTAATGTCTTCAAATATATCACAAATTTACATTTATGAATATAAAATTTTAAGCATGTTCGCCTTCCAGCAAGAAGGTCGCTGGTTCGAGTACCGGCTGGGTCAGTTGGCATTTCTGTGTGGAGTTTGCATGTTCTTCACTTGTTTGCGTGGGTTTCCTCCGGGTGCTCCAGTTTCCTCCACAGTCCAAAGACATGTGGTACAGGTGAATTGGGTAAGCTAAAATTGACTACAGTGTGTGTGTGTGTGTGTGAATGAGTGTGTATGGATGTTTCCCAATGATAGATTGTGGCTGGAAGGGCATCCGCTGCGTAAAACATATGCTGGATAAGTTGGCGGTTCATTCCGCTGTGGCGACCCCAGATTAATAAATGACTAAGCCGAATTGAAAATGAAGGAACAAATTCTTATATAAGACATTTATTTTATCCTTAAATACTTTTAGATACGTTTTATCTTTAAATATTACACCCAACTTAGTAATTTCCCACAAGAAGAAAAGTCTTACAGATATGTTATGTTGTATTCAAACTAATCCTTTGTTTTTAATGTCTAAATTACAAAACTGGCATACATTTGAGTCCCCAATATTGAATTTTAACCTAAGAAATTCTTTTACATGATTAATAAGATTTATAATTATAAAGTGCAGTTCTTTACATTTAGGATTAATATACAAAACAAAAACAATCACGAATAAAAACATATCTATGTATTTCCTGTTATTTTACAAGAGTGGAGGGTGATGCACTGCTGCCACCCTCTGTCCTGGAGCGGCAAGCTGCAAAAATAACAAGCCCGTCTCGCCAATAGGAAGTAACTACAGTAGAGCTTCGTGTTCAAAACACTGTCAACGGATCAACAACAAAAACAAGCAGAGCGATTTTGCTGAACCTTTGTCATTGGTAAGCGCATCAAACAACTCACGTAAAACGTAGCTCATGTATTTCGCCTTTTATTTATAGTGTCTGTAGATGACGAGAGGAACGATGCGTTATTACATTATCGTTAAGTCATTGTACTGTATACTTTTTATATCAAAGATACCGCAAATATAGACATTCTCTGATCATTGCGCGACATTGGAGACTTTTATGTGCATGTCACGTTTATAAACGCGTTATCAATAAGGTTAACCTACGTTTCGTTGCAGCATAATGTTGTTTTTGTGAGGCATAAATAAATAAATAAAATCAACGCGCTTATTGGCTCGCTGCGGCACTGTGCATTTCTATGGTTTACTGTACAATAAGCCTGTGACTCTATATTTAGCTTGTCGTGAGGTCATGCTGTTCGTTTAAAATGACATATATTGTATATTTCGTTATTGTTTAAAAGCACAAAAACACACGTCGCTTCTAAAACAAAAGCGTTTTAAGCGTGTAAGCACTAGTAACTTAGTGAAGTTTCTGTTGCCGAGCTGCAGAATCCGGTTGAACAGAGCCAATCCAAAACAAACGCGTTGTTATGGCAGCCGTACATTTGAAATTCAACAACTTGTCAGTGCGCAGCTGTTGACTTGGCTGTGTGTGTGTGTGCTTGTGAATGAACGACTGACTCCTGACCCGAGGCTTTATTTTAGGACGAGTTGAGTCAAGTTAACAGTTTTCCTGATCAGATCAGCAAATAGACCGTTTTTAATCTTAAAACCCTCTCGCGAGAAACAAGTGTCTAGATAATGTTTAAGTAGTTAAAGAAATGTTTTAAAACTAAGTTGGATTAATAAATCGGTCATATCAAATATCAAAATATCACGGTTTCACGGTATTTTGTGATTACTGCTCTAAAATATGTTCTTTTAAAATGTCTGAACGAATTTATTTTAGGAAACATTTATCAGTGTTTCCTCTAGGATTTTTTCCAGCTGTGGCGGCAGGACTTTTACACAGATGCACCAACTACCTATGGGTGTTATTTCAATGACACATGTTGTGAGCGCAGTGTTACACGTCGAGATCGCATTTATGTAATAGCATGCGAATCTTTGCTTGCGCGCTGATTTCCTCTGTCCGTGCACAACTTCACACCCTGAAATATACGCTGCTCAAGTGCGATTTAGTGCGTTTATGTGACGAGTACATCTCCAACATTTATTAGATTTGCTAGGAATATTTATGAATGTCTCCGATAGACCTACAGAGCGGCATTAATGCATCCTGAAGTAAAGTGAAACAGCTGAAGTAGCTGAATAGTCCTGAAATAAAGTGAAACCGCTATAAACTCCAGCCAGATAAAGTCATTGTATGCAGAACCATAGACCTTTATCTATAAAGTATAATTATGGAAACTGTGTTCATCTTAACTGAAAGCTATACGTCGTGTTTGCTGGTCTCACGTCTCACGCACCTGTCAGTCAGCCAGCATGTCACCGTAAAGGGTTAAACAAATGACGCACAGCACTACTACGGTTAAAGAAAAGTTTGCGCTGTTTTAATTCACTTAGCTTTTAATATGCTTTGGTGCGATTATAACCCGCTATTAAAAAACAACAACAATGACTGAATGTTTTGAATGGAAAGCTGTAATATAGCCGTGGCGGGATGAATTTTGGTGTGGCGGCCCGCCATGGAAGAATGAATGTAGCGGAAACCATGTTTATAATATAACGCTATAACAATAATGGAACAATAAACTTGTTAGGCTAAATGATAAAAATAAATCATTGACTTCTGCTCTCTTCATTAGTTTGAAAAACACAGATTTCTTTACATTACATTTAAAACAAACACACATAAAAAACCCTAACTAATACCTTAGGAACTGTATATCAGAAAATGTTAGCGGTTTTAAAACTTTTCCAAACCGTAGTAAATCTTGAAACCAGTTATCATCCCATGCCTAATATGAACAGATGAGTTGATTCACATTTTACAACCAGTCTTACTTTAAATGATCATCTGTTATCTGTTTCCTTGAAAATTAATTTTTGGTTTTATTTTTGAAAGTCAAGTGATGCTTTTGTTGCATTTTTGTTTTAGTCTGTTTGTTGTTAATATTTAAATTCACTGATGAGCAATAAATAAAAAAGCTTGTCTCTGTAAATTGAAAGTCATCTGGTGATTACACGCACAAAAAAGTAAAACAAGAGATTCTATACTAGAGAAGACCACAATGGATCCTAACGATTGTTCGAATAGCTATTTCTGGTATGTTTTTGTTAAAGAGATCCCGGACGAGCCCCCATTTAAATGTTACAACCTTGAAGTTTAGCTCTAGGGGTTAAAGATGTAACACATACAGAGCACCATAACACCTTCCAAATATATTTATGATTTAATAATTCATGTATGTATGAATATATATAATGCTTATAAACATTATCAATAGTTTATAAAATAAAACACAATCTAACATTTTGCTCAGAACTTTGAAATGGTCTCTTATTTTGTTCAAGATATATATATATATATATATATAGCAATTGTATATATAGTGAGCAATTCTAGCGTTATGGATGTGACATTTGCAGTAAAAACTCAAAACACACAGAGAAAGTATTAGTTAACATTATATTAAAACATCTGTTTATATTTTCTAAAACAACTAACCACACAGTTATGGGACCAGAAAAATATCAATCTGTAAACATTTTAAATTTTTTAAATAAGGAAAATAGACATTTTCTATTATGGATGTGACGAAAAAAGATTGTGAGTCTACAGTATACAACAATCTTTGTAGAAATTCTGTGAATTAAACTGGACAATCCAAAAGAAATAATGCTAATCAAAAGTATTAGAGTTGGCTCACTATAGAGCAAAAACAATTGATTTTATTTTATTTGACATTTTTTCCATTTATGAAGAAAAGGCTTGGTTATGGATATGACAGATGTGAAATCGGCACTTGTGTGACTTTAGTGTAATTTTTTTGTGTAATTTTAAAGCACTGTAAAATACTTGCTTACACAAAAAATGCAGAAACGGTTTTGATAATTTGGCGAAAACTTAATTTTTATCATGGCAAGGTTGACATTTGCATGAAATTGCTCATATATACAGTTGAAGTCAGAATTATTAGCCCCCCTGTTTATTTTTTTCCCCAATTTATATTTAAAGGAGAGAAGATTTTTTCAGCACATTTCTAAACATAATAGTTTTAATAACTCATCTCTAATAACTGATATATTTTATCTTTGCCATGATGACAGTAAATAATATTTGATTAGATATTTTTCTAGACACTTCTATACAGCTTAAAGTGACATTTAAAGGCTTAACTAGGTTAATTAGGTTAACTAGGCAGGTTAGGGTAATTAGGCAAGTTATTGTATAATGATGGTTTGTTCTGTAGACAGTCAGAAAAAAATTTACCTAAAGGGGCTAATAACTTTGTCCTTAAAATGATGTTTAAAAAATTAAAAACTGCTTTTATTCTAGCCGAAAAAAAAAAAAAAAAAAAGACTTTCTCCAGAAGAACAAATATTATCAGACATACTGTGAAAATTTCCTTGCTGTTAAACATCATTTGGTAAATATTTAAAAAAAGAAAAAAAAATTCAAAGGGGGGGCTAATAATTCTGACTTCAACTGTATATATAGAACTTTTTTTTATTTTTGGAAGTCGACATAACTGGTAAATGCAGAAATATATCACAGACATGAAGAAAAGCTGGTTGTAACTTTAGTTTCATAACAACAGATTGTTTTTCCAGTGTAATATTAAAGAGTATCACCTCACCAATCATCTTTTCAACAAGTCTTCTGACTTCAATATCTTCTGCATTTTAGCACATTTAGTGAAACGTTGTTCTGACCTTTTTACAAAGTCAAGACCAAAAGTGTTCATTATTTAAAATTTATTTTATCTAAATTAATTCAATTAAGGCATTAATTTATTTAAAAAAAAAAAAGTAAATTATTTTTTTTTTAATTAGTAGACATGAGATAACATGAACTAGTATTCAGCTGTATTTTAAACTAGTATTCAGCTGCATTTTTAATTAACTAAAGATTATAAATTCTTTAACATATAGATTGCTCATTGTTGGTTAGCGCACTAATGGGACCTTGTTGTAAACATTAGTACATTAACACTTAAACTTTAAAAGGAATTATAAACTGGTTGTGGATATCATTTATCAGATACATAAAGTTATTATTAGTCTAACTATCTGTAATCTAGATGGTTCATTCCGCTGTGGCGACCCCTGATAAATAAGGGACTAAGCTGAAGGAAAATGAAAGTCTGTAATGTAGAGCACCCACTGTGGGCATTTTCTGTTTACACTCTGCCTCTCTCTCTCTCAAATGAAAATGAAAACTATCTGGTCTGAACAGACGAGGTTTTTGGATCAAGATGAATCTTGCTTTGAAGTGAAGATTGTGAGATGTACTTTGAGTGGACTTCACAGAAGGTTGTGACAGATCAGCCTGTGCCCGTTTCACTGTGAGGATTAGATTTTAGATTCTCCTCTGCTCACGGAAAGATACAGACAGAGTAACTCAGCAGGCCAATCTTTTAGCAATAAAGATCTGTTTACTGCTACAGATTCATCTGTCATGACAAAAGAAGATCTCACGCACAGCTGAAGGCACAATTATTAGCCCTCCTGTCTAATTTTAAAACATATTTCTCTAGTGTTTAACAGAGAAAGACTTATTTCAACATATTTTTACACATAATTGTTTTAATAACAAATTTCTGATAACTAGTTATGGTGGCTTGAGAAAGCCAATACTGTTATACTACATAAACTTCTTCTTCTTCTTCTTCTTCTTCTTCTTCTTCTTCTTCTTCTGAGACTAATTTCTATACGCATCTCCTCCTAGACCGTTCATACTACAACCACCAAACTAACACCAAACCTCTAAACTGGTCTGACTCGGGTTGCTATATCTTTTCCAATTCATCCGACTTACGGTTTTCCGAAAACTGACCCGGAAAATTCTGAAAAGTCCCATTGACTTAACATTGGACTAAAATTTGTGACCTCATAGCTTTCCACCAGACTGTCATACAGACCTAATGTTGAGCTCATTTAACTCAGACAACCAATCTGCCAATCACTGATGACCTTTAAACTTTTTAGCCACACCCTAGCAACCACATGC
This sequence comes from Danio kyathit, assembly GCA_903798195.1. Lineage (NCBI taxonomy): Eukaryota > Metazoa > Chordata > Actinopteri > Cypriniformes > Danionidae > Danio > Danio kyathit. Next base: position 73,328,676 of record LR812523.1, on the reverse strand, counting down.
TAATTTATGGTTGAAACATGCTAGCAACATGGTAATTCATACTAGAACCATGCTAATTTATGTTACCAACCACTTAGCAACCACTCAGAACACCCTGGCAACCACCTAGCAACACCTTAGCAACCACTCAGAACACCCAAGCAACCGCCTAGCAGCATTTAGCAATCACCTAACAACAGCTTAGCAACCACTCAGAACACCCTAGCAACGCCTTAGCAAGCACCTAGCACCATCTTAGCAACCACCTAGCAACACCTTAGCAATCGCCTAGCAACGCCTTAGCAACCACCTAGCAACACTTTAGCAACCACTCAGAACACCCTAGCGACACCTTAGCAACCACCTAGCATCGACTTAGCAACCACCTAGCCACACCTTAGCAATCTCCGAGTAACACCATAGCAACCGCCTAGCAACACCCTAGCAACTGTCTAGCAATGCCTTAGCAACCACCTAGCAACATCTTAGCAACCACTCAGAACACCCTAGCAACCGCCTAGCAACATCTTAGCAACCACCTAGCAACGCCTTAGCAATGACTCAGAACACCCTAGCAACCGCCTAGCAACGTCTTAGCAACCACCTAGCAACGCCTTAGCAACCACCTAGCAACACCTTAGCAACCAGTCAAAACACCCTAGCAATTGTCTAGCAATGCCTTAGCAACCACCTAGCAACATCTTAGCAACCACTCAGAACACCCTAGCAACCGCCTAGCAACATCTTAGCAACCACCTAGCAACGTCTTAGCAATAACTCAGAACACCCTAGCAACCACCTAGCAACACCTTAGCAACCACCTAACAACACCTTAGCAACCACCTAGAACACCCTAGCAACATCCTAGCAACGCCTTAGTAACCACTCAGAACACCCTAGCAATGCCTTAGCAAGAAACATGCCAATCCATACAAGAAACATGCTAACCTATATGTAGTTTTCTATCTTTGCCAACTGCTTCAAACTTCCTAAAAACTACTTCAAACTTTCAGACGAGGCTTTCTCAAGCCACCATAGTTTGTCTACGAACTTTACTTTTCTAGTTTTCATTTCCTTTGACATGATGACAGTACATATTATTTGTACTTTAATATACTAGCTTAAAGTGCCATTTAAGGGCTAAAATAGGTTAGTTATGCAAGCAATTGGATAACAGTGATTTGTTTTGTAGCCAAGCAAAAATAATCTTAAAGAGGTTAATAATATTCACCTTTAATTCTATTTTAAACTTTTATTCCAGCCAAACTAAAATAAATAATACTTTTTAAGAAGAAAAAATATGACAGGAAATACTGTGACATTTTCCTTGGTCTGTTAAACATCACAATATTTTAAAAAGAATACAAATTCACAGGAGGACTAATGTGACTTCAGCTGTATGTTCAGGGCTCTACATCCGTTAGCACCACTGGAGTTTTCCCTTTGTGCTTCTGTGTAAAACAGCAGCATATGGGAGTCGGACAAAGCGTTGCTGGATCTGATTTCAAGGACGGACCTTTCCATACCCACGCTAGTGTTACCTCATTTAGCCTTCATAAAGGGATAGAAGAATGATTGTTCTGGGGCCACAAGCTTTCCGTGTGACACATGTGCATCATCTTCTCATTTGTCCATTTTTGTCTGTTCTTCTATTGTGGTTATTTTTTTAAGGCAGGGTGCTGTGGGACACCCGGCCTGGGTGCTGGATTCCTGGATGCTGTACGTCCATAGCCATCGGTGGACTGGGATCAAAACCAGACTGGAGGCCCTCCATCAATGTGCTCCGGTTTGACCTCCAGATCAAATGTGAGTCAGCAGATTTCCCTATTTTGGTTTTTACCTCGTAACATTGCTTCTTTACTGTATATACGCTAGAAATGTAAGTGTGAAGCATTTGTGGCTTGATCTTTTGAATGCTAATGTAAATGGCAAAGTCAAGTGATGCTTATGTTGCATTTTTGTTTTAGTCTGCTTGTTGTTAATATTTAAATTCACTGATGAGCAATAAATAAAAAAGCTTGTCTCTGTAAAATGAAAGTCATCTGATGATTACACGCACAAAAAATTAAAACAAGAAATTATATAATAGAAAAGACCCCAATGCATCCTTAAGATTGTCCGAATAACTATTTCAGGTATGTTTTTATTAAAAAAGATCCCATACGAGCCCCCATTTAAATGTTACAACTTTGAAGTTTAGCTCTAGGGGTTAAAGAGGTAACACATACATAGGGCCGTAATACCTTCAAAATATATTTATGATTTATAGGGATCTCCAGATCCGATCACGTGATCGGATATCAGGCCCGATCATGCAGTTTCAGACTCAATCGGAATCAGACGTTACCTTTTGACCAGGACTCGAATATATATGTACATACATCAGGGCGGAATGAACCGGCAACTTATCCAGCATATGTTTTGCGCAGCGGATGCCCTTCCAGCTGCAACCCATCTCTGGGAAACACTGACATACATATATAAATATATTCTCATTATTTTTAACACATCTATAGTGATGCGGTGGTACAGACTTAGACCTCTTTCTTGACTTCAGACAGAAACAGCAACGCATGCAGCATGACATCACTTTGTTGCAGAGACGCTATTGGTTAAATGCCGGCAAAGTAGAACATGGAAGCAGCTTAAAAGTGTTGAAAGCGCGAGTATGTCTGCGGTTTGGAGGTATTATAAAGTTGATGCGTGATGACAACATTTTAAGTTGAGGTGCTATTTGTTTTTATATTAGATTTTTTTATATTTACTGTGGCGCTAAAGTCCAAAAGGGAAGAATTTATGTTTATTACTTGAATGTTTGTTAACCGAGTTGTTGAATGTTAAAATAAGATGAATTAAATAAAAAATAAGGAACGTCCGGGATCTGTTTCTTCACTCTTCTTTATTCTTTTTTAATGTATTATAGAAGTATTGGATTGGGTTTCGGTATCAGCAGATACTCAAATCAAATCACTCGACTTGGACTCGAGGGCAAAAAAACGTGATCGGGACATACCTAATGATTTAATAATTCCTGTATATATGAATATACAGTTGAAGTCAGAATTATTAGCCCCCTTTGATTTTTTTTTTTTTTTAAATATTTTCCATATGATGTTTAACAGAGCGAGGAAATTTTCACAGTATGTTTGATAATATTTATTCTTCTGGAGAAAGTCTTATTTGTTTTATTTCGGCTAGAATAAAAGCAGTTTTAGATTTTTTTATAACCATTTTAAGGTCAAAGTTTTTAGCCCCTTTAAGCTAATTTTTTTTCGATAGTCTACAGAACAAACCATCGTTATACAACAACTTGCCTATTTACCCTAACCTGCCTAGTTAACCTAATTAACCTAGTTAAGCCTTTAAATGTCACTTTAAGCTGTATAGAAGTGTCTAGAAAAATATCTAGTCAAATATTATTTACTGTCATCATGACGAAGATGAAATAAATTAGAAGTGAGTTATTAAAACTATTGTTTAGAAATTTGTTGAAAAAATCTTCTCTACGTTAAACAGAAATTGGGGAAAAAAATAAACATGGGGGCTAATAATTCTGACTTCAACTGTATATGATGTTTTTAAACATTATCAATAGTTTATAAAATAAAACAAACTAACATTTTGCTCAGAAGTAATTATGGCAAATTTATAGAACCAATATTATTGTCTCTTATTTTGTTCAAGAGCTGTATACAATTATATATATATAATATATACAGTATAGATTATATATATGAGATGATTAAGAGTTAGGCCATTGCCCATGAGACTGAAACTTTCATTCGAAATTTTACACACATATTGTACAAACAATAAAAATAACCTGATGTTTTTCAATCACATTTACACACTGTCTCTGAAACATTTGTTGACCACCCTCCCCCCATTTTTCACATTCATAGCAAACATATTTGTTTTGTTTACAACTAATTACATGCAATTGGTTGGGCAGGCTTGTAGTTTTTTTTTTTTAAAGAGCCCCTATTATACATTAAAAAGGGTCATATTTTGGTTTTGGGGTCTCCAAAAACACTTTCATTGTCTTATAATATGCATTTATTTTTACCTAATTATCCCAGCGACTCCCATATGAATCCATACGATTCCCAAACCCCTCCTTAGCGTGAAGCTAATCTGCGCTGATTGGACCAATGACAGTCTGTTGTGATTGGTCGACAGCGTTTAGCGTGAGACAGAGTGAAATGCCCACCACGGCTTATCAACAATATTGAAGTAGTCAGAGTGCATGGTGTATGTGTGAGCATACCTGCCAACACTTTTTTTCCCGGGAGTCTCCCATATTTCAGACCCATCTCCCGCCACCCTCCCGTTATATTATTTATCCCGGAAAACTCCTGTAATTTCAAGGTAATTTACTCCTGTAATTTACAGTACAAGTGGTTACAAGTAACAAAACACAATTAAATACAGAATTTGCAAGCTAAAGAAAACAAGTAGGCAGCTATTTTAAATCGCACTTACTTACACTTGTGAAATGGAGGAAGAAACTGGTCCACTATAAAGTTCCTGAGAAGTGAGAGTGCTCTGAACCGGGCTCAGGCACAGTTCACTTGGCCAGCCCTGGCCCGGTTGGAAGAGGTGGGTACGCTTGCAGTGTGAGTGCAAGCGTGCCTGAGCCCGAAACTGAAAGCGAGACATGACTTTTAAGGGACTGTTTGATATGGATTAATTAATCATTCGTACTGTTTAATGAACGCAAACTGTCGTAGTTTATTAAAGACGCAAACCCCTCACGGCACGACAGCTGCGCCTTCAGCAAACTTCCTAATTCCTGCAGCATGAGGACTTTATGAGCGTCAAAAGTGGCTGATCTGTTCGGCGAAATATTTGACTGCGTGTCACCGCATATCAAACGACTTAAACAATATGACTAAAGTAATCTCCACTGTGCTGAGCGAAAGCAAATCCTGAACAGCGCATCATTGATGACGTAAGCGTGCCCAGGCCCGAATGTAATGTGAGTGCGGGCCATCGGGGGAGACGGGAGGGGGGACAAGCGTGCTTTGGCCCGGTTCAACGCAACTGTACATAGTGTGAGTATGCCCTGACTTTCCCTCACACTTCCAATAATATCCAGCTGAGCACAACGTCTACACGACTTGATTAAACCGGCGTCTGCTACAGTGTTTGTCTTCCCCTTTTTCTTTGCTACTGTTTGTGGGCAGGGCCGCAGGTTTCAATTTTCCCCGGTTTGCATGCGCAACAATTGGGCGGGGCTTAAGTTTCGTGTTGACGTCACGCTGAAATGGCTAAAGACTTGTTATCAAGACGATTCATTTGAAGCAGTATGAGTCGACTCTTTTATAAATGAATCAGTAGTTTTAAACACTGTGCACTTTCAGATTTAAGCCTTAGCTGGATATTGCACTTCACTTAGAGCTGTGTTACTACATGGAAGGTCATTTTCAAAAACCCATAAAAAAGGCTCTTTAAGAATTGAGAGGACATCCAAACTGTCCTCACTGCTTAAAGACTTGAATTGTTCTGTAATTTTTGTAGCATCAGATTAATTCACATGCATCAAACTCAATGTCAAAACAATTATGAAAAACACATACAATTTTGTGTAGTCATGTAAAGTTTTTTATGTCATTGATCCAAATGCCAGGTGTTTGAAGCCTGTTGTACTTTGCCCTGCTTGAAAATGTTAGCAAATCATTTATTTCAAGCACATACACGCCTGTCCACATGGTCCACCAAACTGATAAAGCTTTTTTTAAAAATATTTTTTGCTGGAACTGAAGTAATATTTACATTAATGATGCACTTGCTCCCCTGCATGTTGGCTCAGCTGAAGGTTTGAGAGTGGCCGGAGAGGTGAGATGGAGTCAGAGGAGACAGAAGGACGCACTTTAGTGCAGGTGATCAGTGAGAAGTACAGCCCAGACAACTTCCCATACTGCCGTGGGCCAGGAGTTGGAGTGGTGATTCGGTCGAGCCCCCAGGGTTCACCTGTCAAAGGTCAGTTTTATTTTTGGCTCAAGGCGAAATGCTGAAGCCTGCCAGTTAAATAGGGTGTGCTAGATATGACCTGGACCCTGACACATTGGTTAAAGAGATAGTTCACCCAAAACTGACAATTCTGTCTTCATTTATACATCCTGCACTTGTTCCAAAGCTGTTGAGTTTCTTTCTTCTGTTGGACACAAAAGAAGATATTTTGAATAAAGCTGTAACCATTTTCCTACTATGGAAGTCAATGGTTACGTTTTTAGCTTTGTTCAAAATACCTTCTATTGTGTTAAAGAACTCATAAAGCTTTGGAACCACTGAGGGCGAGTAAATAGTGAGTAAATAAAATTTTTGGATGAATTATCTCTTTAATGTCATTTAATACTGTTTTACTATATTTGCAGATTTACTGTTGGAATGTCCATGTTGTTGTTGTTGTTATAGTAATGAATTATAGGGTTAAAATAGGGATGGGCATTTTTCAGAAATATTACATTAGAATATTTAAGCTGGTTAATATTCGAACATTCATTTATTTGACTTTTTCTCAGGTGTAGTGAGAAGAATGTTATATTTTGATTAAGACTGCATGATAAAGCAAAACGAAATTCCAATCAAAACTTAAATTACGCAACGAATAAAAAATCCAGGAAATCACCATAGTGGTTGCTGAAAAACAGAAGATTGAACTCTTATTGATTAAACGTGACCAGTAAACACATGACTACTGAATCATCCCAAAGAAGGATTTATTTGTAACACAATGTAGATATACAGTGGAAGTCAGAATTATTAGCCCCCCTTTGAAATATTTTCTTTTTTTTAAATATTTCCCAAATGATGTTTAACAGAGCAAGGAAATTTTCACAGTATGTCTGATAATATTTTTTCTTCTGGAGAAAGTCTTATTTGTTTTATTTCGACTAGAATTAAAGCAGTTTAAATTTTTTTAAACACCATTTTAAGGACAAAATTATTAGCGCCTTTAGGGAAATTTTTTTTTTCAATAGCCTACAGAACAAACCATCGTTAAACAATGACTTGGCTAATTACCCTAACCTGCCTAGTTAACCTAATTAACCTAGTTAAGCCTTTAAATGTCACTTTAAGCTGTATAGAAGTGTCTTGAAAAATATCTAGTCAAATATTATTTACTGTCATCATGACAAAGATCAAATAAATCAGTTATTAGAAATGAGTTATTAAAACTATTATGTTTAGAAATGTGTTGAAAAATTCTTCTCTCCGTTAAACAGAAAACATGGAAAAAAATAAACAGGGGGGCTAATAATTAGGGGGCTAATAATTCTGACTTCAATCGTATATTATTGCAGAAAGATTATCTTTGTTCAAATTATTGTGCAATTAAATCATCTACGATTATGAACAAGATTTTGCCTAGCTTATCAGTAAATTACGACACTGTTGCTGCATCCAAATTCGCATACTATCCATCCTAAACAGTATTTGAAAATAGATTTAGTATGTCCCAAACCATAGTATGCCAAAGGTTCCCCGATGGTCTGCTATTTCCAGTAAAAAAGTGTAGAACCATCCATACTCTAACCTCTAATATTGCCAACAATACAATGCGCATTGACATGAATTTGATTAGAACCAAGACCAACCATCTAGTAGAGAGACTTCAGTAAAGTTGTTTAAATGACTGTTATTACTATCTAGCCCACTGGAAAATATTAAAATCACAGTTTCCGTGTTATATTTCATCTGTAACAACAATGTGAACCATACATATCAAGATATGTTTGGACATTCACTTCTGAATGCATAATTACCCAAAGACCTGAGGAGATTTCTCTGCATGAAAGACTTGTGAATGGCAGATTATCCTGCTGCTGCTTCTCCAGTAAGGCAGGTAATTAAATATAAAAGAAATGTGGATGATGTGTCGAGATGATTGACAAGGGATGTAACGAAGCAAAATAACAATCTGTTATCAAGGAAGTAGTATGTCCCAAAGCTTGCATATTCTTGTGCTGTACACTTAAAAGTATATACTTTTCCTTCACAAAAAAGTACATACTTATAGGACAAAGTAGAAGTATGCGAATTGGGACGCAGCACGTGTGGTAAATGCTGCTCCATCTGAAAGCAGGTCCTTGAGATTTACTTCTGATTACAGAACTGGCTTTACTGAAAAAATGCGCTTGACAAAGCCCTATTTTTAATCAATCCTTACGGTTGATAATATTCTGAATGCTATAATAAGCTATATTCACAACAAGTTGTGCATTATATACTTCTGTTGTATCATTGCAAACATCAAAAAAGTGTGCAAATAATTAAAGTACATAAAAATGGCATGAAATCATCGATAGGTAGCTGTTTTCTTCTTTCATGTGGTCAATGATGGCGTTTCGATGCTTGGATTTTATATGATTGCTCATTGTAATGGTGTTATTGTGATAAATCAGTTTCACTTCACAAAGTTTAATTTGCACATGGCATATTTAGCATTTGGTTCAGAAGTTCAGACTTGCTGAAAAGGAGACAATCAAAAAAACATTAAACCCGTTTCCACTCCATAGCGCCACCCCATGCATATAGTTTAACTGCATGTTTTGTCAAAAAATCCTGTACTGGTAATATGTTAATGCTATAAAAAGTTTAAAGGCCAGTGACATCTGTATGTGTGTATTAGATCGTCTGAATCTGCCCAGCATCTTGGTTCTGGATGGTTGTGGAATCACAGAGGCTGGAGATGAGGAGGAAGTGGCCACTTTCTGCGCTCATGTGGTTGAGCTAGACCTCTCTCACAATCAGATAAAAGACTGGGGAGAGGTGAGAAAAATCTGCTGGAGTCACAGGTTTGGTCTATGTTTAAGATAATGCAGAAAAAGCTATTTTATAAAGTAATGTCAATATGTCATACAGAGAAAAGAGATGAATTCAAACTACAGTCTCACATTAACAAAGAAATAAATACATAAACTGGTCAGTAGCATACAAAAAAGTACAATGAAATAGATATCTGTTAACTAACACAAGCTTAATGAGACGAGCTGGTTGGGTTTGATCAGTATTTCATCTTCTCTCCTGTTCTCTCCTCTCTCTAGATAAGCAAGATCCTATCTAACATCCCTAACCTTGACTTTCTCAATCTGAGTATGAATCCTCTGCAAGGGTCGAGTCTGGAGCCTTGTCTTGCTGAAGCGTTTTCAGGCCTCCGGCGTCTCGTACTCAACAACACGCATGTCACCTGGGACATGGTGCACACACTGACACGAGAGATACCAGAGTGAGTATGGCTTTCACCACATTTCATGTTTGAAGAGAGTGAAGAAAGGCTATAAAGAAAAGGCTGTGCAGAAAAGCCCTTATTTGGAGATGGTTTGGGAATGTAGGCTGAGTACTAAATTTTTATACTGATATAATCCACACAATTATTAGTGAATGAGACCTGTTGTTCAGACAAACAAGTTGTAATAGCTTATGCTTCATTTCCACAGAATGATATACAGTAGTAATATAGAGAGTTCTGTGCCCCTCACACTTTCCACATGTTTTAGAAGCAATGTGAATCACCAGCCTGATTTAACCAAGTAGGACATGTTCCTGGATTAACTTCTATGTTGATCCTGGAACAACATTTCAATCAGCCAATCAGAATTAAGGGATACGTTTAGAGTTTATGTTAAGTTTAGTCTTACAGTTAGGTTTATGCACTTCTCCATGTTTGTTATCCAACTATTATTCTCCATTGATTTTGGGAATAATTTACAGTTATGGTTGGGTTTAGGGGTAGGGAATATGTATGGATTACATTTTCCAACAAAAACGATGTTCCAGGATCAACATAGATGTTAATCCAGGATCGCATTGTGCTTGGCAAAATCATGATGTGTCCTAACACAGCTGAGCTGACTATTTAAATATAGCAAGCTTTGTGTCTTGTTTCACAAATTCAGTGACACTGGTAGTTACAATTGTCTCGTAATTGAATTTGAGCATTGAATATCAAAAATTTTTAATGTACGGCTGGCTTAGGAGGTGGTATTAAAAATATCAGGTACTAGGTAGGCACAAAACATAGTGGAATAGCCCCAAAAGTAAACCGTACCAAACCTCGCCACACTATGCAGTGGAAAAGTGCCTTTTGTCCCAAGAAGACGACAAGCTTTGTTTGTGCATGGTTCAGTACATGGCTAATAATAATAATAATAATAATAATAATAATAATAATAATAATAATTCCTTACATTTATATAGCGCTTTTCTGGACACTCAAAGTGCTTTACACATTTTTGGGGGGAATCTTCTCATCCACCATCAGTGGGCAGCATCCAGCTGGATATTATTGCCATATTGCGCCAGACCGCACACCACACACCAGCTTATTGGTGGAGAGGAAACAGGGTGATGAAGCCATTTATAATATGGGGATGGTTAGGAGACCATGATGAACAGTGGCCAGTGGGCAAATAGGACCAGGATTCCAGGGTTAAACCCCTACTCTTATTTGAAGGACATCCTGGGATTTTTAACAACCTCATCCGAAAGACAGCACTCACTGAGCAGTACAGACAATCAATATACAGGGGCATTAGGACCCACACAGACTGCAGGTTGAGCACCCCCTGCTGGTCTCATTAACACCACTTCCGGCAGCAACCTAGCTTTACCGTGTGGTCTCTCATCCAGGTACTGACCAGGCACAGCCCTGCTTAGCTTTAGTGGGCGACCATGTAAGAGCTGTAGAGAGCTAGCTGCTGGCTAATAACCATCATTGTAATATTATGGTGCCATGCTTCGTCTCTGTATTAAAAAAATGACACGTCCTGTGTTGTCTTTCCCTGGCTTGTTGCATGCACAAGCGATGATTCTTGGAAAACAATAGCAGCAACCGCAATAAATATAGCTCCACACTTTTGATACTGTACTATTGTGCTAGATACCCTTATGAAAAGGTCCCAAAAAAGTGCTGTGGTACGTTACGGTACGCTATTTCAGTACTTCTGACATGGGAAATGGACATGAATGCGTGTCATACTGTACCAAACTGTACCACTCAGTTAAAATGGGCCGTTAAACTCACCACATCAGTAGTTCAGACTAAAGTTGGTATGTTTTGCCAAGGAGTCAAGGTGTAGCAGGTTAGTAAGATTACCACTGATAGACATATTAAAATAGCTAATGTATATAATCCAAACTACACAAAACATTTTACTTGCAAAATTCTTTACTTGTGAGCAGGATTAAAACTGATTTAATGTTTTGCTAGTGTCTGTTTTATTGGAGGGCTTTTAAAAGCATGAATTTCTACTGTACAAAGCAATGAAGCAGTTCAATATACATATGTTTTGAGTAAGTAAGATAATGCCAAACAACTTTTTGAGCAGTTGCTGCACTTGAGATTATTTATCATGGTGTGACTGCTATATGCTCCTTCTTATATACAGCGGGGAAAACAAGTATTGAACACATCACCATTTTTCTCAGAAAACATATTTCAAAAGGTGCTGTTCACTTTAAATTTTCACCAGACGTTGATAACAGCCAAAGAAATCCATATATGCAAAGAAAGTTGAACTAATTAGATTAGTTATGTGTAATAAAATAAAATGACACAGTGAAAAAGTATTGAACACATGAAGAAAGGGAGGTGTAGAAAGTCAGAGAAAGCCCAGACAGCAGCTGAAATCTCTCAGTAGTTCTTCGTCATTTATATGAGCTGCTTCAGTCCAACATCTACATTAGCAGGATGATGAAGATGAATCTAGGGTGGACATTTTCAGCAAGACAATGATCCAAAACACAGCCAAGGAAACTCTCAAATGCTTTCAGAGAAAGAAAATCAAGCTGCAGAATGGCCCAGCCAATCACCTGAACTGAATCCAATAGAAAATACAAAATAAAGATTTGATAGACAAGACCCACAGGAACCATCAAGATTTTACACTCTGTTGAAGTCTGTGAAAAAAATCACACCTGAGCAGTGCAGGTGACTTTATTCTCCATACGAGAGAAGTCTTTAAGCTGCCATCACCAAAAAAGCCTTATTAAATTAAATTATTAAGTATTGAATACATTTAAGTAGTTCAGTACTTTCTCCTTGTTTCACTTCATTGTTATTATACATAACAAATTTTCCAAAATCTCGTTCAATTCCATGTCAACAGCTCCTTTAGAAATATTATTCTAATGAAGAAACATGACGTGTTCAATACTTATTTTCCCTGCTGTATATCAATTCAAAATATACATTAAATCTTGTGTGTTTGTACTTGTGGCTGTATTTCTATAGTCTGGAGGAGTTGTTTCTGTGTCTGAACGAGTATGAGAGCGTGAACGCCTCTTCTATGCCCTGCCCGTCGCTGCGTCTGCTGCATATCACAGATAACCAGCTGCAGGATTGGGTGGAGGTGCGCAAGCTGGGCCTCATGTATCCAGGTCTAGTGTCTCTTATCCTGTCAAACAACTCGCTCTCGTCTATCCACGAACCTGAGGACTCACTGCATAGACTCTTCCCCAACCTTCGCAGCATCAACCTACACAACTCAGGTGCTGGACCACATGATTATCATCTCTATAGAGCATTTTGAGGCATGTAAACAAAAACAATGGTCCCAACGTATTTCCTGTTTTACATTTTTACTTTCCATAGCTTACAAAAATCCAAAAAGACCCACACATTAATAAATAATGTTATGATAGCTGTTTTAACATAAAGTTATGATAGAATTGCCTATTGTTACAGTTTGAGAACAAGCTGGAAATGTTCATGGGCCAATGACATGACCACATTGAAATGATCTATAGATAAATTTGGTCCTGAAGAGCCACAGTCCTCCAAAGTTATGATCCACGCTTAAGAAAAGCTCAGCTGCCCCTTGCTTTCCTGTAAATCTTAGATCTTAATTAGCTTGGGTTTGTTTGATGAATTGGATTAGATTGAAACCCTGCTGGACTGTCGCTCTCCAGGACTAATCTGGCAAAACCAATAAATCTTAGTAAGTAAATAAATCTTAATCAAGTAACTCAGCACACCTTAAACAACGATAGGAATAATCCCCATGTGAACATGTGCAAAGGGATACAAACAGTCCTGCACACTATCAATTCTTGCTGTATAAATATTTTAATACATATGGGCCCAGTTTCACAAACAGGGCTTAGCTTAAGCCAGGACTAGGCTTTAGTTAAATTAGGCTATTTAAACCACATTTATAAAAATGGCTTTAGAAAAACACATTACTGGTGTGCACCTGGAGACAAAAAATGACACTGATGTATTTTAAGACATCTCACTGCAAGTTATTTTCAGTTGAGACAGCTCAAACATGCAATTTAATCTTGACTAGCCTTAAACCATGTTTGTGAAACCGGGGGATGATGTTTTGGTTCCATGACCTTATCAGGCAAGATGAAGTTGTCTGATTAAGTTCATGGGACCGAAACATCATATATAATACAATATTCATACAGCAAGTATTGATAGTGTGCGGGATTGTGTGTTTCCCTAAAACCAATAAAACCAAAACCATGTTTTGAACACTGAGGAGTATCAAATCAAGGTAAAGACATTTAATTATTGTTAAATCATAATTGAAACAAAATTGAATAAAGCCAAAAAACAAAAAAGTATGTCACTTTGCAAAAAACAAAACAAAACTAAAACACGTTGTCAAATCAAAAGCATAATAAAGCGGATTAGAATGCAGGTAAAGTGATCCAACTTTGTGGATTAGGATTAATTGGCAGAATTTTCATTGTTGAGTGGACAGACACGTTAATGAATTATTAGCTGATCTGCTACAGTTTCGTTCGCAGGTCTTTGTCGCTGGGAGGACATAGAGAAACTGAATTTCTTTCCAAAGCTTCAAGAGGTCAGAGTGATGGGTATTCCTTTACTGCAGCCCTACACTGATCAGGAGAGACGCTGTCTTATGGTAGCACAGTGAGTAATCCTACACACCAATGCTATTATAGTTTCACATTTTTTGGTTTTGTTTTTATTTTTATACTATTTTGAAATATGCCGTACATTTCAGTTTAGTGTTAGTTTGTTTCGCTACTGGTCTTGTTGCACATTCCCATGTTTACTGTCAGTTTTAGTTTCAGTAATAATAGTTTAGCAGCGTCAACGGAACATTAGAGACAAAGTTTAGTGTTTGCACAGCTTACAATGAATCCTGTCCAAACCTCTTCGAAATATAATAAAATATTAGTTTAAATCCAAAACCGTAAAAAATAAAACAAATAAAAGTAAAAATGATGCTGAATTCAGACAAACTTGTTCATATTAAAGATTATACTGTATATGTGGTTAAACATGCCTTGTTTACTTTTTGTTATAGAAAAAGAAGAAAATATAGAACACGTTTTACAGTATGATTATATAGAAAAGAGTTTTCTGTATATAATCATGCTCTTGACTGATGTGTTTGGCTGTAAAAGCGCATCTAAAGGTATTTTCATAAACGATTTTCCACATCAGATTGAGTCCTTATGAATTTAGAAAACAATTGTTTATTTTTCTAATTATTATTTTATTTCAGTCAGATTTTCAGTGAATGTTGTTAGTTTCAGTTAGTTTTAATCTTTCATTTACTATGATTTTACAATTTTTATTATTCTTTTAAATTTACAATTTTATTTTATTAGTTAACAAAAAATGTTTTTGACCAATAGTTTTAGACTTTGTTTTAGTTTTTGTTTACTAAACTAACCTTGCTACAAACAAAATTTTTTTAAAATGTGTAATTAGCTGTGTTTCAATCCAAACATGCAAATTAAATGTATGCGCAATATTGGAATATTGTATAAAAGATTTGTAAATAATGCAGCATTTCCATCCAATCAGTTAAAGAGAACAATATCGTCACTTCCTGATAAAGTGGTGCCAAATAATGGAGTCTTTTTCTTCTATAATAAATGACTCAGAAGACAATACTGACACACAATGAACGCATAGTGGCGTTTGGATAAGACAGTTCTGGAGGTAATAATAATATAATTATAATAATACTGAAGCACTGTGATGACGGACTTTAGTTAAGGCATTTTAAAATGACCAAAACAACATTTCACATGCTTTACAATGTAGTCAGCCTGCTGGTGTGTCCATTAATGCTATCCATAATGCTATTTTTATCATCACATGATATCGTATAACAAAACCACACAACTTTTTTAATGCGCTAACTGGAATTTGTTTGGTAACAGTTTATGCACTTTTTTGTTACACTCTAAAAAATAAGTTTGTTGTTTGATCAAACTACATATTTTAAAAATGAGCTGAAACAACGCAATTTTTCAGGTTTTTGGGACAACTTCATTGTTTCAGGTTCAGTCCACTTAAATTTACAAAACTAGTAAGTTAACTCAATTTCTTCTTGTTGTCCCAACAGAAATTGATTGTGTGGCATTTTTTCATTCATTCATTTTCATTCAGCTCAGTCCCTTATATATCGCCACAGCGGAATGAACCACCAACTATTCCGGCATATGTTAGGCAGCGAATGCCCTTCCTGCCACAACCCAGTACTGGGAAACACCCACACACTCTCTCATTCACACACTACGACCAATTTAGTTCATCCAATTCGTCTATACTGCATGTCTTTGGAAACCGGAGCACCCGGAGGAAACCCATGTCAACAAGGGGAGAACAAGCAAACTCCACACAGAAATGCCAACTGGCTCAGCTAGGACTCGAACCAGTGACCTTCTTCCTGTGAGGCAACAGTGCTAACCACTGTGCCACCTCAGCATTTTTTTAGGGGATTGAAAAAAATGTTTATCCTACTACTTTCTAAAACTGATGCTCATCTTGGCGATTCCATCAAGCTTATTTTTATACGATAATCCAAAATGCGCATAAAAATAGGTGGATATAAACATAGCAGTTGCTTCGAATTTTTAAATATGAAATGTACTCACTAATTTCTGTTTCCATCTCTCTTACACAATTGTCATTCCACTTTATTTCTTTTAGGTTGCCTCATGTGACTGTATTAAATGGCAGTGTTGTTACTGATGGAGAACGAGAGGATGCGGAACGTTTTTTCATCCGCTACCATCTGGACTGCCCTGAAGATGAGCTACCACAGAGGTAATGCCATCTTTCACTCCTCACACCACCATCACAGCTCTCTCAGTCTTTCTCTCTCTCCTTTTTATATACTTTGTCATTTTTTTTCCAGTACATTCCTGGAAAATATTATTAAATTCAATTTAGTAATTAAATAGCTTAATGTTAGTCCATCATAACTACAAACTCAAGTTTGATAAATTAACAGGGAAATTAGTTTTCACTTATTGCCAGTTCCGCAGTTGCGCTCTATTTTGTAGTCATTCCCTAATCAGCAACTCCTTATTGGCTACCAAAACACTGTCCTTTATGAAGATAGTTTTGTTCTATACATTAATATCTATTTACTGGTACATTTTTGATAACCACAAAATGGGTAATATAACCATAGACTGTAAAAGATATGGACGTGGTATCCGTGACTTCACCCATAGGTTTCTGAAGAGCGCAAATGAAGCTACAAGTGGTTGTGGCCAACCATCGCCATTTTGTTTGCGTGCCATCAATCCAACCGGGGGTAACCAAATAAGGGCAAAGAGGCGGAGCGTGAGCGGAGCTACAGACGCCTGCTTACATTTTGCTTAGAAGGGCTTTTCTTTGGGAAAAATATTATTTCAACTTAATACTTCATTACCTGCGACTCGTTTGTGTTCTGACCACATGTGCTTGGTTGTAAACTATATCAATAAAGTGTTTAGTCCTTTAAAAACACTGCTGTAATACATTGATTTACTAAGCATTGTTATTATGACATTATTCTACGTTATTTTGAGGTGAAGTGACTGCGACCTGCGAGACCTAGCTGTCACTCAAGTGGCCACGCCCTTAATTAATCAGACTTAATATAACTTAATATAAAGGAAACGGATGAGTTATAAAAAAAATTCACCCCCCTCACAGTTGTCATGAATGGTAATATAGCTATATGAACCAAAATCATATTTGTACCAGGCTCTAAACAGCTTTTTTCTGCTGTAAAGTTGACCATTTTAACATTGGGCTCAATAGAAATCTGCTCTATTATGGAGCCAGGACTAGCAGAATTTCAATGAATTGCAGTTTTAGTTACTTCTGTGTTAGCTTCACAAGGGAGAAGACTTTTCAGACTACTATAGACCATTGAGGGATGTAATAACAATGGTCCTAATGTACTGTATTTCCTGTTGTAGATCTTTTATTTCCAAAGCTTATGAGAATCCAGAAAGCGGCACATGTTGATATTAGTTAACATTAGTTATGACTGAATCGCCTCTTGTTAGTTCCGAAAAAGACAAGCAGGAACTGTTCATCGACCAATGATATCGCCATATTGAAAGGGGGTAAAAAGCATTGCTAGGTGGTGTCACTTCTAAATAAGTGTGAAATCTACTGTTTAGTTGGGGTTAAAAGTAGTGTGTAGAATAACTCAAGGTTAAAGAGATAATAAATCAAAAAATGAAAATCTACTCACCCTTAAGTAGTTCCAAACCTTTATGTGTTTCTTTGTCCGGATGAACATTCTAAAATTATATTTTGAAGAAAGCTGAAAACATGTAACCATCGACTTCCATAGGAAAAACAAATACAATGGAAGTCAATGGTTAGAGGTTTCCAGCTTTCTCCAAAATACCTTCTTTTGTGTCCAACAGAAGAAAGAAAGTTAAACAATATGAGTTTTGAGTTTTGGATGAACTATCTCTTTAAATTATCCCTGTTAATTTCCGGTTAATTTAATCACTCACAGGTCATCCAAGGTGTAGCTAAATTATTCCTTCAGTTGAACATTAAAGAACATTTTTAGCTTATGTAGGTGACATTTTATCTTTTTTTCAACCTTTTATCTTTCAAAGTTTTAGCTGAATCCATGGACGATTCATATAATGGCAGTGAATGGGGATATGTTTTTTTAGATAAAAAATAAACACATACACATCAATAGCCATGGATCCTGACACATTAATGTCTTTCTTGTCACTTTTTTGGTTGCCTTTAATGACGAAAGTATAAGGACCGTACTACAATCTGACTAGTCGCAGCGAAAACTGTTTGACCAGGCTGTGGATTAAAGCTAATAACACTGTAAATCATGGGTCTCAAACACAATTCCTGGAGGGTCGAATCTCTGCACAGTTTTGCTCCAACCCTAATCAAACACAGCTGATCCAAATAATCAAGTTCTTCAAAAGAGTCTGAACACCTTGACTACTTGCATCAGTTATGTTTGATTAGGGTTGGAGCAAAACTGTGCAGAGCTGCGGCCCTCCAGGAATTGAGTTTGAGACCCATGCTGTAAATAATGTTACATTTTGTACCTGAACAGATGGTTTTGCTTCCTAAGAGCTCAGTGTGTCATCAGGAGCCATGGCTGTTGATTTGGACTCATTTGTATGTGTTTACATTTTATCTAAAAAACCTATCACCATTCACTGCCACTATATGAATCACCAAGAAGCAAGGATTCAGCTTAAAATTGTCCTTAATTTTCGAATTAGGATCAAAAGTAACCTACAACTTGACCTGTGGGTGAGTAAATTAATTTTCATTTTTGGGCGATATCCAAGGACCCTGGATTTTTCAGCTAAAAAATCTCCTTCAATGTTCTACTAAAGAAATCATCTACATCTTGGATGACCTGTAGGGGAGTAAATTAACAGCAATTAATTTTCATTTTTGGGTGAACTATGCCTTTAAGCCCAAAGTTAAAAGTCTTATAGAGGGACTTTTAAATTAACAATTTAAAAAAAGAAACCAAAGTAAGGACAAATCTTCTATTATGTGTTATAAAGTAGATCCGAATGGTGGAAAGTAGATTCTATGCATCAGTTGTGGAGTAGATGGAGGCTGATTGTGAAGTTGCAGTCGAATTAAAGAAAGGGGCATATAGCTTAATCTAGGACCGCACAATATTGGAAAAAATCTGACATTGCGATATTTTGTATTTCTGCTATAAATATATATATATATATTTCTTTTTTTTTGTTTTTAATAGCTATGTTTATTGATAATATACATAACATTATGTAGAATGTGAGGATACAAGAAATATCAGGACTTTTTTTAACAATTAGCAAAAGACAAATAATAATAATAAAAAATTTCTCATTTTGATGTTACATAAAGATAGTTGAAATGGTTGATAGTGATAATAAATAAAAACAATAATGTCCAGAAATAATGCACAAATAAATTACATTTACATATATGATAGAACATTAAATTAAAACAATAACATAAAATAAGAGAAAGTAGGAGCAACAACAACAACAACAAAAAAGACTAGCAAAACTAACAATAATTATACGAAATAATCCATTATTTAAGTCTAACAGAGGTAATGTGTTAAGAAAAGGTCCCCAAATATAATCAAAGTAAATGGGCTTTTGTCGGACAGAATACAATATTTTCTCAGGAGTACTATAACATACAAGCTCATTGATCCTGTGTTTTTTCTCAGGGGGGTTCTCAGATTTACAATTTTGAAGTATACAATTTTTTAGCTGCAGTGCTTGCGAGCAAAATAAAATAGCTGCTGTGGTATGTCAATTGAAGTGAACTGATATCACCCAGTATCCAAATTTTAGGATCTGGATCAATTTGATCATTTGATATTTCAGAGGATGTTGCAATGACAAACTTCGAGAATGTCTCTAAACCTGGACAGCTCCAGAGCATATGAAGAAGTGTCCCAGTAGATATCTTACACCTTTGACACATGGCAGAGGTCTTGGAACTAAGTTTCTTTAGTCTATAGGGGGTGTAATATGTTATATGCAAAATATTAAATAAAATTTGTCAGTGTTTAGTGGATACCAATATAGTTTGTGATGCTTCTAAAAGAGTACTCCAATCACTATCAGTGCAAGAACACTCCAAGTCTGATTCCCATTTTTGCTTTAATAAGAATCTTTGGTAAGCAGGGAGATTGTTATTTAGAATATTGTATATGGAGGAAGTAAAACCCTTTGTACGTAGATACATATCTGGTATTGAGCAATCTGTCTTCCAGTAGAGATTTGTCGGGTATGTTAGGGAATGACTCCACTGATCCAATCCAATGTCTTATTTATAAGTATTTTGTATATACTAATATATATACAGTATATTTCTATGTGAATACACCTTTATTTGGAACGAATTCTTCATTTTAGATGGATTTTGTAGCGGATTGAATCTCAAATAATATATAACAAATAACTTACAAGCGTAGATAAATAAAATATAGCAAAGATAAAAGTGAATTATAGTTTTCTGGAGAGTCTTAACAGTATTCAGGTACAGATATTGAACAATCAACACTGCATAGTCTTTATTGTATAATATATATAATAACACATATAAATGTAATCTTTATTAAAGTTACAAACACAGTCACAGGCCTTAAAGGGATAGTTCACCCAAACATGAACAAGTACTCACTATTTGCTCACCCTTCACTTGTTTCAAACGTTGATGAGTTATTAAAATATCCTCTTTTTGTATTTAACATAAAAAGAAACTCATAAATGCTTGAAAATAGTGAGTAAAGTTTATTTTGGGGGTGAACTATTTCTTTAAAAACACATGCAGATGGTTTACTCCATTATAATTAAACTCTGCATTGATTATAATCAACTATAATCCCAACTCAACATTAAAGATCCTGCGATGGGACTATTGCTGATGCACACACTGCTATATCGATGCTGAAACGATATATTGTGCAGCCCTAGTTTAATCAGACAAAATTATTGGAGATGTCTGGCATTTGTAACCAGAGATTGGTCTGTTGCTTCTCTGGAAGATTGAGTTATAAAAATTTGATTAGGAATCATGAGGTCAAATATTTTTAAAAACATGCTCAAAATCATTATTTTAGGATTTGAGCAACAAGAAAAAAAACAAGGTGAAATTGAATTTCTACTCTAATAACACACATTCATTGTTCATGCTATATTAAACAGTATGTATTAAATTATAAAGGATGCTCTAAATCAGAAATGCCCAAACTAGGGCCTATGGTAACCTTTGATTTGGCCTGCAATTGCATCTGAATAGAGAGGGAGAATGCCTCTGACAGACATCGTTATTTCGATTTTAACATAACTCTTTGTTTCTTTGTTTTATTGCTGAGCTAAAAAAAGCCAACTGAAATTAAACGATTCTATAAAATGTTGTAAATGAATCAGACTTTTAGAATGTAAAATCTGTCACTTGACAATAAGCAATAAACAAGACTTCAGCGAGCAAAGCAAAGGCAGGAGCAGGTGTTTTCAGCATTGAACTCCATTGTGTTGTAAAGGAGATTATGTTTTACTGTAATAAGTCCATTATAAAATGTTAGAAATTATACTGCATTATAGGGCTGAGTGATATTGCAAAAAATTATCACTATAATCATGTTTCATATCATTCAATATCAATAAATATTTAATATTTTTTAACAATACATTTAACAATACATACCACTTTATTTCAATTTACCAACATTACTAAGGCAAATTGTTTTAATAGTCAAAAACACAAATATTTAAACAAAATTTCTGATTTCTTTATAATAAAATAAACATAAGTGTAGAGACTCTTAAACTTGATAAATAAAATGTTAAAGTCTGTGCAATGCTAAAGCGTAAATACTGAACGTAAGGTGTGAATAATAATGAGTAAACAGTAAACCTCAAACTCTGTAAACAAAACAAATTATGATAATCAAATCTGAGCTTTCGAGTAAAGGAACCAGCCATCATTATTCAAATACATCTGAATATTAAAAATTGTGAAGTTGAATGACTATATTACCTCCTATGCTAAAACTCTTTCAGATGGGGTGCTAGTGGCTGGGATGCACAAGAAAAGAAACCAAAAAGCCACTCTGGCGACATCCTTACTTCTCCTCACTGCTGCTAGCCACGGCACTCATTTTCGCATGTGCTGTTATTCTGATCTGAAGTGAGAAGCTCGAGCGCGTGCTTTCCTACACCATTTTCTATGGCGTCTCTCGTATCTAGGCGAACGTTTTTTCAGAGGACGACAAACAGACAAATCATTGCTGCAGCTCCGATACAAGTTTCTGGAGAAAAGTAAAAAGCGCTGCAGTGTTTGGGTGCGCTGTGTTTGATTGAGGTAATTAGTCTGCTGTTACCGAAATGTGTATATGCCATACAAAGTGTGAAGCAGATTGGTTAGTTCTACTTACATGAATCGCGGTGTGCTCAGGGCATTCGAAAAAGTTCCGATGTTTTTCAACTAGGTGCACCTGAAAAATGCACGCGCGTCACGTGCGCCACTTGCACACCATGGTTGGGTTACACCAGCTGTTCGTAAGTTCTTACTTAAACTGGAACGTAAAGTCCACACTTGGGGCTTAGTATCTACTAGCTAGTTTGTAACTAAATTTGTTCTCAGTTCGGTTGCACGTCTTGTGCACGGTTGCAGTTCTTAGGGCAAACTGTAGTTAGTAGGTCGTAAGCTCTCCGCAAAGTCATGCCAATAAAAAGCATTTAAATAGTTAAACTGCTTAAAAATTCTGCAACTAATGCATCTATATATAACTGTCCTATAAAAAGGAAATGACAAATTATGTTTTTATAGTACATTACATTACATTACAGTCAGTCACTATAACAGACGGTGCATACACCTGCATCGCGAGCTGTTAATGCACGCGAAATACACATGAAGTTATCAATACATACTTGATTTTTTTATATATCCTACATATGATAGAAAAAGAGCAGGAAGAAAAAAACCTCAGTCATAAAGAAATTCTCATTTTAATTACAATTAACACAAAACACTCTTTGATAGAAAATTAAAAATTTTTTTCACAAACCGAAACAAATGTGAGATACCGAAACTTCATATCGAAATTATTTTAATACTGACAATGGTGTTCGGTTAATAAATACCAATATCGATTTTATTGCCCAACCCTACTGCATTAGTTTATATGATTTAAAGCAACGTTTTCTAGTCATTTTTAAGTATTAGCGAATAAATTAGGAAATTACCCATGCTAAATTTAATGTATTATGGTGTGATATATTCAGTTTGGTATATATTCGGCTCACATCCCTCAATCAAGTTTAGGTTTTTGGCCCTTTATAAGAAAGGTTTAAGCACCCCTGCTCTAAATAAATGTTTATCTATAATTAAATTGACAGTAATTTAATTTACTATTGACTTAATTCTTTTTACAGTCTTGTTAGGTTGATGTGGAGACTTTTATCTCTTTATTGTCTTCTTTTGAAAGTAGTTTAAGTAGTGGAAATGACTTTTTTTCTGCTCTGAAATGCAATCTGAACAATTGGAGAATCCAGCAACCTCTTTCCGGTTTAGCATAAATACTCTCACTCTCTCTTTCTCCCTCTCTCTCTTTCTCGTTGGCAGTGTCTTGCGTATCATGATGGCCATTCACTACATTCCAACCTATTTTCCTTTGACTTCTTTCTTTTTAGTCTAGTGTCTCCAGTTTACCAGGTAACATTGAACTCTCTGATCCCTCATATCTTCCAGCCTCCATCTGTCCCTCATTTGCTCTATTTTTTGGAGGGACATTTCAGGGGATATTTTGCTAAGAACGTGGGTGATCCACTTTCCGTGTCTTTTACTTGCAAAGACACGGAAAGTGGATCACCCACGTTCTTAGCAAACCCCATTCCACTTAACCTCGGAGAGTGTACGGAGGACTTTTCCAGTGGCTGCGGCAAGCCCCAGCTTCCAGCCGGGGATTCTAACCTTTGGGAGACAATGTGTCCACTCTCTCCCTCCTCAAAGACGCCTTTGTACTGGAATACTCCAATCAGAAAATCGATACACAAGGTGGCAGCTTTATTCGTTCTTCCCCTCCTTATATCCCCCTTTTTCCCTCCCCGTTCTTCTCTCCTGCCCCTTTTCATTTGCTTTAGGGGGGGATTGAGTTAGCGGGAGGATTTTTTCAAAAGGGGATGAAATGACGTCCCTGACTTAGTCCCTCATGGTTTTTCCGTCAAGCGATGGAGATGCTGTTGTTGCCTTTGTTACGAGAATGACTCTCAGACTCAGTGAATTGATTAAGCTGCTGTCTTATGTCACAGAAGTTCCCGCTCTTTCTGGGAAGGTCAGGAAACAGGAGATGAGCTGGAAATGGCCCTTTCTCAGAAACAGGGGGAAAAGTCTCTCTAATTTCTGAAGTCGAAAAGTTATTTAAAAGGTTGTTTTAAAAATGGGCGGTACAGTGGTTAGCACTGTCGCCTCACAGCAAGAAGGTTGTTGGCTGGGCCAGTTGGCATTTCTATGCGTTTCTGCATGTTCTCCCCGTGTTCGTGTGGGTTTCCTCCCTGCGTTCCGGTTTTTCTGACAGTTCAAAGACATGCACTATAGGTGAATTGGATTAACTAAATTGGCCATAGTGTATATGTGCGTGTGTGAAGGTGAGAGTGTATGGGTGTTTCCCAGTATTGGCTTGTGGTTGGAAGGGCATCCGCTGCATAAAACATATGCTAGAATAGTTGGCGGTTTATTCCGCTGTGGTGAACCCTGATGAATAAGCGACTAAAGGCCGGCTCACACTGTGCGATTTATAATCCTGAACAATTGTAGCATGTCAGACTGCTTGAACATGGCTCCCATGTCACACTGTAAGATCTCAGCTGACATAAAGTCAGACTGAACGACAATGAAGACCCGCCAAACACTAAAGAAAATGCCCACGGAGTTTGACGTGATCCACCCATGACACTTTCACTATCCCGCGTTCTGAAATGATTCCTCACAGTAAACGTAAACAATCTGTTGTGGCAATTTTGCAAATGGCGTGCCTCAATAATAAAACCAGGAAGAAAAAAAACTGTTTTGACATTTCCCCGCGGTCGTTTGAATTAAATTTTGAGCTCCTATTGGTTCTTGGATTGACGCTCATCACAGCTGTTATCACACTGCATGAAAGTGTCTGAAAGCTTCTGACTCTGCCAGAACTTCATCGGAGGAAAAATCTGATCGCAACAGGCACTAAGCAGCTGTCAGTGAACATGTCAAACCAACGATCAAAGATCCCAGATTTTAGCCTGGGATTTCAGGAATCTTTTAGGATTTCCCAAATTTGTCTCAGATGACAAAATCGTGGCTGAAATCTCAGTGTGAGCAGGGCTTTAGTCGAAGGAAAATGAATGAATGTTTTAAAAATTAATAATTTTATTTAATTTGTGGCCATGATTTTTACTAAGTCGTTCATAAATTAAGTCTATTGAACAAATACTACTTTTGTGGCCACTGCTACCCCCCCCCCCCCCCCCCCCCCCCCCAAAAAAAAAGGAAAAAAAGAACAAGCCACAAAAAGGACAAAACAACATATACAAATATAATAAAAGTCATTAAGATAGTCAATGCAACTTGTGCAATAGTTTTTTGTAACAGAGAACTGTTATTATGTGTAGTTCCTAGAACTACTAGTAAAGGTATATGCTTTTGTCACGTTTTCACTGCAAGAACTGGAAATGCTTTTTTGGCGGGAACTAAATTATCTCTTACCTCAGAGTAAGTTCTAACCCATCACAGTCAGAACTACCGGTGATGTAAATATACAATATGTTGATTGGGTGAATGCATACCATACAAAGACATAATAGAGAAAGCTAATATTATGGCCCGTTTCCACTTAGTGGTACCATACCACTTTTTCGGCACCCTTTCGAAAGGGTACCAAAGACGAGAAAGGGTACCAAAAGGCGGAGCTAGACGCGCAGCTGAACGCTATTGGTTTACAAAGATGCGTCATTCACTCACGCAACAAGCCAGAATGAAAACAAAGAAGCCGCCATGTTTTTAATACACAGCCGAGAGAAATTACGGCGTAATTACTAATTATATATATCAAACGAACCTTATCGTCGTCTTGATGAACAGCCACAAAGCCAAAAAGAAGAGCAGATTTTACCCTGTGCCCCGTAGTTTTTTACGAGCCAGTCTGAAGCGTGAGCGATTTTGCTTTCTTGCTTGCGCTCGCCGCGCATCTATATTTGAAATAACAAACTTCTTGAGCTGATGATAATAACGTGCGCTTGATTATTGACGTGCTTTTGAAACCCGATCCTGTCAGAAACTGACAAACTCGAGAGTGACACACGAAAAAACAAAGGAGAAGCCGGAAAAATGGAGCACATTATTTTTTCAGTTTTAGCTTTGAGTAAAACACAACAAAAACTGAAATGTGCACTTTTTACAGTATTTTCTATTATATTTTCTCTTCTGTGGAAAGTCTTATTTATTTACTTTCACTGGATTAAAATTGGGCAACGCAGTGGCACAGTAGGTAGTGCTGTTGCCTCACAGCAAGAACGTCGCTGGGTCGCAGGTTCGAACCTCGGCTGGGCTGGGTCAGTTGGCGTTTCTGTGTGGAGTTTGCATGTTCTCCCTGCGTTTGCGTGGGTTTCCTTCGGGTGCTCCGGTTTCCCCCACAGTCCAAAGACATGCGGTACAGGTGAATTGGGTAAGCTAAATTGTCCATAGTGTATGAGTGTGAATGTGTGTGTGGAAGTTCCCAGAGATGGGTTGCGGCTGGAAGGGCATCCGCTGCGTAAAAATCGTGCTGGATAAGTTGGCGGTTCATTCCGCTGTGGCGACCCCGCAAGGGACAAAGCCGACAAGAAAATGAATGAATGAATGAATGGATTAAAATTGGTTTTTATTTTTTTTTAAATTTTTTAAGGTATTATAAACCACGTTATTAATTTCTCGATTGGCTAACAAACCTTATCTAACTTGCCTAATTAAAATAACTTGCTTAGTTAAACTAAATAACCTATTCAAGCCTTCATAAGCTGAATTCTAGTATCTTGGAAAATAGCTAGTAAAATATGATGTACTATCAGCAAGACAAAATCATTAGAAATCAATTATATTAAAACTGTTGAAAAATGTGTTGAAAAACATATTCTCTCCAAATATGATTAAAACAGTTCATATTTCTAACAATTTTTACTTCTACTGTATTTCTGTGGTGAACATTTACTTCAAGTAGTTGGGGGAAAACCATACTGCTTGAAAAAAAAAACTTTAGAAGGTTTTCACGATTGGCTGAACTGTTCTTTTACAAGTTGCTTTTTAATTGATTTCTTCTTGTGGTGCCCACTGAGACCACTTCTTCAGAGACTTTCTTTTCAAATCCTATGTAAGCTAAAACCAAGGTACACTGACCCTCATT
Source organism: Danio kyathit (assembly GCA_903798195.1). Classification (NCBI taxonomy): domain Eukaryota; kingdom Metazoa; phylum Chordata; class Actinopteri; order Cypriniformes; family Danionidae; genus Danio; species Danio kyathit. The sequence goes on along the minus strand of LR812523.1, from coordinate 73,301,536 downwards.
TCTGACCTCCTCACTCCATCCACATCCTGTCTATTACTTTTTCCTTTGTCTTGTTTCTCTGGAGGGAAAGACATTTTCCCAGAGGGATGAGGCTGAGATGAGAGTTGGCACTGTAGGGTGAAAGGGCAGGTGCAGAAGTACTGTAGATGCTACTCTGTAGATATGGGTAAAGGTTGCCCCCTTTTTGAACCCAGCCTGCTCTTTCTCCCCTCCCGTTGGGCACAGATCAGAGCCTAGGCTATGTTACCAACTCTGCTAAAACTCTGAAAGAGGGAAAAGATCTGAGAAACAGAGAAAGAGATGGACAGAAAGAAATTATACCTGCCCGAAAGGCTTCTGGTGGTATCAAATTTTCTTGTTCGATTAATTGCTAAAGCTTTTATCATGAAATATTGATCTAAGCTGCAGAAAAATGTTAATTTTAACAACTATAATAAATTAAAAAATAATTTATAAAATAATTATAAAATTAATTAATTAAATGATTATAAATTTTGAATTTTATGTGTTATTAGGCAATAACTAAGAAATTAACATCAGTTAAAAAGATAATAATATAATAAATGCTTTTGTAGTTGTCATTACATTGACTTTAGTTAATTGAACGGATGTTAACAAATTGCATCTTACTATACAGTGTTGGCAAAGAAAAGTTTTATAAATATATTATTGTTTCTGTTAAGATTTTTTTCTCCGATTGGCTACAGAACAAACTACTGTAATCTAATAACTTGCCTAATTAACCTAACTTATCTAGTTCACCTAATTAACCTAGTTAAGCCTTTAAATTGCACTTTAAGCTGAATTGTAGTATCTTGGAAAATAATTAATAAAATATTTTGTACTGTCATCATGACAAAAAAATAAAAAAATTAACTTTATTTAATTAAATGATTATAACTTTTGACTTTTATGTGTCATTAGGCATTAATTAAGAAATTAACATCCGTTAGGAAGATAATAAGATAATAAATGCTTTGTAATTGTCATTAAATTGACTTTAGTTACCTGAACTGAGGCGACGCGGTGGCGCAGTAGGTAGTGCTGTTGCCTCACAGCAAGAAGGTCACTGGTTCAAACACATGCGGTACAGGTGAATTGGGTAGGCTAAATTGTCCGTAGTGTGTGAGTGTGAATGAGAGTGTAAGGATCTTTCCCAGAGATGGGTTGCAGCTGGAAGGGCATCCACTGCGTAAAACATATGCTGGATAAGTTGGCAGTTCATTCCGCTGTGGCAACCCCGGATTAATAAAGGGACTAAGCCGAAAAGAAATGAATGAATGAATAATTGAACTGATGTTAACAAATTGCATCTTACTGTACAGTGTTAGCAAACAAAAGGTTTATAAATAGTCACCGAATTATCACTGAGTACGTTTACATGGACACCAATAATCCGATTTTAATACGATTAAGACAATACTCTGATTAAGAGTCTACCACGTAAACAGCATTTTGGATGAATTTATAGATTAAGGGCATAATCGAACTAAACAGAAATTTTATTTAGACATGTGGAGTATGCCGTGTTTTGTGACAGGATAGTCTATACACACACGGCTGTTTGACACTATATTATACTATTCTGCACCTACCAAGTTAGTAAATGACCACACACACACACACACATCACAAAATGCAGAGTTTTTTTCTCCCATTTGGCGTGCGGTATCAAATTTTATTTAAACAAAACTCTTCCACCAGCCCTTACTTCGTACTCTCTTCCAATACCTCAGTTTGTCATGGAGGCATGAATGAAATGTTCCTGAATGAAAATGAAAGTGCCAAACTGCAGTTAAAGTAAAAATTTTACAAATGAAACACCCAAAATTACATGAAACTTCAGAGGAAATGTGGATAGCGTGGTGACGCTATGACGTTAATCAATCTATGTGCTATAACATGTAAAACAGGATCATGAAAGGAACATTCAAAAAGCAAATCATGTAAATACCATAATCATATTATTGTCTTATTCAGATTAAGATAAATAATTTGATTACTGATGTCCATGTAAATGAAGTCAATGTCGTAGGTCAGCTAATTGAGTATGTTTACATGAACACCAATAATCCGATTTTAATACGATTAAGACAATACTCTGATTAAGAGTCTACCACGTAAACAGTGATTTCTGATGACCTTAATTCGATTTCTGTTTAGTTCGATTATGACGTTAGCCAGATTAAGACATGTGGAGTATGCCGATTTCAGTTGCATTATTGAAAGGCAGTACAGACATGTAAACGCTTTAATCAATCTATTACCGTCGAGTAGCATTTTGCGACAGGAAACACACGGCTGTTTGACACTATTCTCTGCACCTACCAAGTCAGTGAAGGACCACAGACACCTGCATCGCGAAATGCAGAGTTTTTTTTTTCCATGCGGTGTGCGATATCAATTTCCATAAAAAAAAAAACACTCTTTCAGCAGTTCATACTCGCATCCAATATCTTGTTTGTCACGGGGGCATGCATGAAATGATCTTAAATGAAAGTGAAAGTACCAAACTGCAGTTCAAGTCGACAAATTAAAAATGAAACACCCAAAATTACATGAAACTCTGGAGGAAAAGTAAATAGCGTGGTGACGAATTATGTGCTATAACATATAAAACGGGATCATGAAAGGAACATTTAAAAAGTAACTCATGTAAACACCTTAATCAAATTATTGACTTATTCAGATTAAGACAAATATTTTGATTACTGATGTCCATGTAAACGTAGTCAATGTGAAAATGTTAATGTTCTTCAAGCATTTGGCGCTGTGATGAACAACCGCTAATACAATAATCTGAATATTCTTAAAAAGCACTCGGAATCTTTATATAATAAATAAATATTCACAATATTGTGCATGTTCATTATCACGATATACTGAATTATTGAATATCGACATATCGACCAGTCGCCCTCTTTGAATGCATGAGATGTAACCTGGATAGAGACCCATTGAGCAGTATTTTTGAGACTGTGGTAGCATAAAGTAATGGATAGAAGCATTTGAGAGACTTTCAAAGTGATCCCACAGTAACATAAGTCACATTTACGGTTGCTTAGACATAAGGTATAAGTATACACAGGACTGTTATCTTTATAATGCTGGGAAGATGTAGAGATTTGAGTGCTGGCTAATGTAATTCAAACCCCTTCACTGCTTGATTGCTCACACCGATTCCCTAGATCAGGCCTATATATGTTATTTAGTAAATACCCATGTGTATTCTTGCTAAATTTCTGTATAGTTACTAAAAAACACTTAATCTCTAGTTTAGATCATTTGGTCATGGAGTTTCTGGAATATCATAGAACTTTTTCCCCACATTGAAAGTCAGGGAAATTTACTTATTATTTATATATGAGAAAACTGATTTTTCCCAAGTCACGGAATATCATGTTTTTTGTTTATCATATTTACTTCCCATAAAAAAACATGATTGATATTGTTATGGTATGGTAAAGCTATTTATTTACTTTCATTTTATTCCTTTCCCAGTTGTCCACCAGCAATCAAATGCAGTTTTTTAGTCTGCTTTTTCTGAGTTTCTTGTGTTGTTTTTCTGTGAAAATATACACAGATCTGTTCTTTGCTTTTTTTTGACCCAGAGAACTATTGGGCTTTGTAATTTATATAAAAGGAACACAACCATGAGAGGAAGTGTTTACCTCTTAACCATATAAACCCCATTAATTGATACACGAATGACTAAATTATCAAAAGTAACGAAACTGTTAAAATCTCTCCAACAATAGCATTAGAAAAATCCTGTTATTTTCACACTTTTAGTGATTGACGTAATGAATATTGTAACTGCACTCACCGGCCACTTTATTAGGTACACCTTACTAGTAACGGGTTGGACACCCTTTTTCTTTCAGAACTGCTTTAATCCTTTGTGGCATAGATTCAACAAGGTACTGGAAATATTCCTCAAAGATTTTGATTCATATTAACATGATAGCATCACGCAGTTGCTGCAGATTTGTCGGCTGCACATCCATGATGCAAATCTCCCAAAGGTGCTCTATTGGATTGAGTTCTGGTGACTGTGGAGGCCATTTGAGTACAGTGAACTCATTGTCATGTTCAAGAAACCAGTCTGAGATGATTTGCGCTTTATGACATGGGTGAGATGATTTGCGCTTTATGACATGGTGCGTTATCCTGCTGGAAGTAGCTATCAGAAGATGGGTACACGGTGGTCATAAAGAGATGGACATGGTCAGCAACAATACTTAGGTAGGCTGTGGCATTGCTACGATGCTCAGTTGGTACTAATGGGCCCAAAGTGTGCCAAGAAAATATCCCTCACACCATTACACAACCACCACCAGCATGAACCATTGATACAAGGCAGGATGGATCCATGCTTTCATGTTGTTGATGCCAAATCCTGACCCTAGCATTCGAATGTCAGAGCAGAAATCGAGACTCATCAGACCAGGCAATGTTTTTCCAATTTTCTATTGTCTAATTTTGGTGAGCCTGTGCGAATTGTAGCCTAAGTTTTCTGTTCTTAGCTGAAAGGGGTGGCACCTGGTGTGGTCTTCTGCTGCTGTAGCCCATCTGCCTCAAGGTTCGATGTGTTGTGCATTTAGAGATGCTCTTCTGCAGACCTCGGTTGTAACGAGTGGTTATTTGTGTTACTGTTGCCTTTCGATTAGCTCGAACTAGTCTGGCCATTCTCCTCTGACTTCTGGCATCAACAAGACATTTGCGCCCACAGAACTGCCGCTCACTGGATATTTTCTTTTTTTCAGACAATTCTCTGTAAACCCTAGAGATGGTTGTGCATGAAAATCCCAGTAGATCAGCAGTTTCTGAAATACTCAGACCAGCCCGTCTGGCACCAACAACCATGCCATGTTCAAAGTCATAATAACGACGTTAACGAGCAGTTGGACAGGTGTACCTAATAAAATGGCCGGTTAGTGTATAATGTACTGTATAAGTAGTCAGATTTGTTTTGTCAGTGAAAGTTGATGTGGCTTAGAGTGGGAATGCTGTGTGTAAAATGATGAGCACTGGTCACCCCCCGTTCAGCAAATGTGAGTCACATCATGTACTTAAGTAGGAATGGCACAGTTAAATAGGTGAAGCAGTCGTATACATTCAACAACCTTTGAGTAACTAAAACCCAAGCCGTGGCCACAGTCACAATGATCCTCCCCGGGAGGAATGGAAAACGCAGGAATGATAGCGAACAGGAGGAGGCAAAAACAGGGATGAGAGGAGGAGAGTGTGAAGGAAATGAAAGGGGCTATTGGTGTCACTGTCTTTGAGCAACTATAGCCTAGTACCTTGCTGACATTTTGACATTAAAGGACAACATAGGGGCCTATATGTGAACAAGAAAGTGAAATGGCAGATGTATAGGGAAATCTAAGTGCGTCACTCTTTACGGTAAATTAGAAATTTAAGACGATAAGAGGATGGAGTTGCTAGGCTCTTTAGCATCCATCACAGTAGATGTTGATGCTAAGGATGTCAAGGTAGAACGATTCATAGACAACATGTAGACAAGTCTGATTCCCATTTAAGCAATAACAGGGGATTAATTCATTTAAGCATGTAGCGGCATCTATGTTGAGGCTGTGAAGTGCAAGTTACTCACCAAGCAATTTTGTGTTTGAAAAATGTCTAATATATGTCTGAACTTGACTAAAACAAGGCTAAATTTGGGCTGTCAGTTAAAATCGAATATACTTTTATCAATGTTAGACATCAAGAATGAACATATTTAGTCATGCTTCAGTTTTTTGTACACAAGAATACACAAAACCACTCTACTAGGGCTTTTAAGTAAGGTGTACACGTTTATAAAATAATACAATTATTTTTTGTGTATCACATCATTGGAATGAATGAGCATTTCTAAATAATTTTCCCCAAAATGATATAATTCCAAAAAGGTGGGAGTGTTTGCCAGTGTTGCCAACTTAGCATTTAGCGATTTATCACACTCCTTTAACGACATTATTTTAAGATACCATAAATATAACCTAAATTTAGCAACTTATTAGATCCCTTTAGCGACTTTATTTCAAAATGGCATAAATCTAGCGCAGATTAGCGATTTATCAGAGCCCTTTAGCGACTTTATTTCTAAATAGCATAAATCTAGCCTAGTTCAGCGACTTATCAGACCACTTTAGCGACTTTATTTCAAAATGGCATAAATCTAGCGCAGATTAGCAACTTATCAGACCACTTTAGCGACTTTATTTCTATAAAGCATAAATCTAGCCTAGTTTAGCGACTTATCAGACCCCTTTAGCGACTTTATTTCTATAAAGCATAAATCTAGCCTAGTTTAGCGACTTATCAGACCCCTTTAGCGACTTTATTTCTATAAAGCATAAATCTAGCCTAGTTTAGCGACTTATCAGACCCCTTTAGCGACTTTATTTCTAAATAGCATAAATCTAGCCTAGTTTAGCGACTTATCAGATCCCTTTAGCGCCTTTATTTCTAAATAGCATAAAATCTAGCCTAGTTTAGCGATATATAAGACCACTTTAGCGACTTTATTTCTAAATAGCATAAATCTAGCCTAGTTCAGCGACTTATCAGACCACTTTAGCGACTTTATTTCTAAATAGCATAAATCTAGCCTAGTTCAGCGACTTATCAGAGCACTTTAGCGACTTTATTTCTATAAAGCATAAATCTAGCCTAGTTCAGCGACTTATCAGACCACTTTAGGGACTTTATTTCTAAATAGCATAAATCTAGCCTAGTTCAGCGACTTATCAGACCACTTTAGCGACTTTATTTCTAAATAGCATAAATCTAGCCTAGTTCAGCGACTTATCAGAGCACTTTAGCGACTTCATTTCTAAATAGCATAAATCTAGCCTAGTTAAGCTACTTATCAGACCTCTTTAGCGACTTTATTTCTATAAAGCATAAATCTAGCCTAGTTCAGCGACTTATCAGACCCCTTTAGCGACTTTATTTCTATAAAGCATAAATCTAGCCTAGTTTAGCGATATATCAGACCACTTTAGCGACTTTATTTCTAAATAGCATAAATCTAGCCTAGTTTAGCTACTTATCAGACCCCTTTAGCGACTTTATTTCTAAATAGCATAAATCTAGCCTATTTTTAGCGACTTATCAGACCCCTTTAGCGACTTTATTTCTAAATAGCATAAATCTAGCCTAGTTTAGCGACTTATCAGACCACTTTAGCGACTTTATTTCTGAACAGCATAAATCTAGCCTAGTTTAGCGACTTATCAGACCACTTTAGCGACTTTATTTCTAAATAGCATAAATCTAGCCTAGTTTAGCGACTTATCAGACCCCTTTAGCGACTTTATTTCTATAAAGCATAAATCTAACCTAGTTTAGAGACTTATCAGACCCCTTTAGCGACTTTATTTCAAAATGGCATAAATCTAGCCTAGTTTAGCGACTTATCAGACCCCTTTAGTGACTTTATTTCTATAAAGCATAAATCTAGCCTAGTTTAGCGACTTATCAGACCCCTTTAGCGACTTTATTTCTATAAAGCATAAATCTAGCCTAGTTTAGCGATATATCAGACCACTTTAGCGACTTTATTTCTAAATAGCATAAATCTAGCCTAGTTTAGCTACTTATCAGACCCCTTTAGCGACTTTATTTCTAAATAGCATAAATCTAGCCTATTTTTAGCGACTTATCAGACCCCTTTAGCGACTTTATTTCTAAATAGCATAAATCTAGCCTAGTTTAGCTACTTATCAGACCCCTTTAGCGACTTTATTTCTAAATAGCATAAATCTAGCCTATTTTTAGCGACTTATCAGACCCCTTTAGCGACTTTATTTCTAAATAGCATAAATCTAGCCTAGTTTAGCGGCTTATCAGACCACTTTAACGACTTTATTTCTGAACAGCATAAATCTAGCCTAGTTTAGCGGCTTATCAGACCACTTTAGCGACTTTATTTCTAAATAGCATAAATCTAGCCTAGTTTAGCGACTTATCAGACCCCTTTAGCGACTTTATTTCTATAAAGCATAAATCTAACCTAGTTTAGAGACTTATCAGACCCCTTTAGCGACTTTATTTCAAAATGGCATAAATCTAGCCTAGTTTAGCGACTTATCAGACCCCTTTAGCGACTTTATTTCTATAAAGCATAAATCTAGCCTAGTTTAGCGATTTATCAGACCCCTTTAGCGACTTTATTTCTAAATAGCATAAATCTAGCCTAGTTTAGCGACTTATCAGACCACTTTAGTGACTTTATTTCTATAAAGCATAAATCTAGCCTAGTTCAGCGACTTATCAGACCCTTTTAGCAACTTTATTTCTAAATAGCATAAATCTAGCCTAGTTTAGCGACTTATCAGACCCCTTTAGCGACTTTATTTCTAAATAGCATAAATCTAGCCTAGTTTAGCGACTTATCAGACCCCTTTAGCGACTTTATTTCTATAAAGCATAAATCTAGCCTAGTTTAGCGACTTATCAGACCCCTTGACCCACACTCACTCATACAGCCAATTTTGTTTAACCAATTCACCTATAGCGCATGTCTTTGGACTGTGGGGGAATTGGAGCAACCGGAGGAATCTCACGCGAACACATGGAGAACATGCAAACTCCACAAAGAAATGCCAAATGACCCAGCCGGGACTTAAACCAGCAGCCTTCTTGATGTGAGGCAACAGTGCTAACCACCGAGCCACTGTTCCGCCCTTAATAATATATAAAATAATAATAATATAGTATATAATATAATAATATAGACAACTCAGTATGGTCCCCAAATTGAAAGTCCTACCATGATGCCGCTAATAAACTTGGCCATTATGAATAGAATAAACTATTTTGATACTGCGGCGCGGTGGCGCAGTGCGTATCGCTGTTGCCTCACAGTATGAAAGTCGCTGGTTCGAGCCTTGGCTTGGTCAGTTTGTCGTTTCTGTGTGGAGTTTGCCTGTTCTTCCCGTGTTGGCGTGGGTTTCCTCAGGGTGCTCAGGTTTCCCTCACAGTCCAAAGTCATGCGCTATATTTGAATTGGGTGAGCTAAATTGGCCGTAGTGTATGTGTGTGAATGAGAGCTCCATAGGGTATGGGTAATTCCCAGTGATGGATTGCAGCTGGAAGGCCATTCGCTGTGTAAAACATATGCTGGATAAGTTGGCGGTTCATTCCGCTGTGGCGACCCCTGATTAATAAAGGGATTAAGCCGAAAAGAAAATGAATGAATAAATGAATTTTAATAATTGTATACATGTTAAATACAGTCATTTCACTTTTATTGTCTTATTTAGTCTTTTGTGATTGGTTGTTGGAAAACAAATCCAATGATAGTCTTTTGCTACCACCTACATCATAACAATAGCAACCCATGCAGATTTACTGGTTATTGCCCACACTTTCAGAAGCCATAGATCTGATTTCAGTTGATCCAAAATGACAGTTAGTGCTAAAGACTGGAAGACAAAAATTGCGGTTGTGTGGAGTGTAAACAAAGCCTAAGATACTGTTTCTCTGCTGCCCCTCTTAAATAGGCACTTACCCCAGGTTCATCCAGGGTGACTCCCACTGTAATACGTGTGCTTAAGTAGCTCTGGATAAAAAGACACATTGTTGACAAGTAAATCCCGAGTGAGTTTCTACGGGTCCCAGGAGATATTTGTCATGTTGTAGATATCTAAATTTTGAGCTGAGGGTGAATGAGCGCATGTTATCTACTTGAAAACAGGTCATGTTGTTTTTGAGGCCATCAGCAACTGCAGTATCTACAGTAGACTCACTGTATGGCTCTACTGTGAACTTGGTGCACCGCACGAAGGCGACTGTCCAGTCCCATCTCCGAGACTGATCTGTTTCGTGGAATCCAAGGCAGCTATGTTATCACAGCGAACACCCATTCGCCTTCATTTAAGGAGCTTAGCCACACTAAATGAGACCCTTGAGTGAGACTGTTCTTTCTCTCAGACAGAGTGGCACTTTGTATAGACGGGGGCAGTATTCCCATGGCGAAGGCAGGGAGCCACAGGCACCTACCCAGGCTCAGGCTCTGCTTTGTGGGGAGACTTTCTCTGGACAGGCTGGGGAAATTACTTTGATTGGCTGTGTCGGTTACTGTAGCCCTCTAAAGCTAAAAGACTTTTTTTGTGGAGATTTTATTTAATTGTTCCTGCCGATCTCCTCTTATCTTTCCCACAATCCTTCAGCACGACAGGAGAGAAGGGAGGGTAAAAGGGGGTGGTGGTGAGAACTTTCTCACGGTTTAAAAACTCTACAAACACACAAACAGGTACGCGAATACACTACGGCGTCTTCTCGCAGACACACACACACACAGCTGTGCGGTCACTTCCTGTGAAATGGTTCAGACGAGTTGCATCTTCTAAACAGCAGAGTGCGATTGACATTTTTGTAAAAAAAAAAATGATGTGTCAGTATGGGTGTTGCTTTTGTAGCTAATTGGCTCAATTTCGTAGCTCAAAGTTACCCTTACATGCTAGATATCACACACATTGTGGGTGATACCTTCATCCAGACTCAATTTCAACATACAGTGGGGGAAATAAGTATTGAACACATACCATTTTCCTCAGAAAACATTTCTAAAGGTGCTGTTGACTCGAAATATTCACTGGATGCAAGAAATCCATATATGCAAAGAAAAGAAAACTAATTAGTAGGGTTGCAAGGTTTACCGGTACTTCAGTAGCGCCGGGATACTATGGCTCCAAAATACTGGCGGTGCCACTGTAGTTTGTAAACCATATCGTCATTAAGGGCTCTACAATATGTTGCATCTGGAAAAGTCACTAAAATGCTCAACGGTTGTGCCAGCAAATAATCAATAGACCACTTTATTTTACTGTCATTTTAACTGTCTGCATACGGGTCGTAGTTTGCTGCAGTCATGACAGATCATATGGCGTGATCAATGATTTATTTATTTATTATTATTAGTATTGCAATAACAACAAAAGAGTTACAATATATGCAAAAAAAAGCAGAGAAAGTCTACAAATAATACATTTTCAATAATAAGAGAATTGAATTTAAGTATTATGATAAAAAATATAGTATTTCCGACAATTTGCTTTATTTCGTAGATTTGAGTTAAGAATTAATACAGTATTGCGGTACTACTTGGTATCATGATACTTCAGCTGGTATAGTATCATGGCCTGAATTGATGGTCTTGTGACAACCCTACTGATTAGTATACAATTGAAGTCATGTGTAATTAAATGAAATGACACAGGGAAAAAGTATTGAACACATGAAGAAAGGGAGGTGAAGAAAGGCAGTGAAAGCCATGCTTCAGTCCAACATCTACATTATCAAGATGAAACCACGGTGGACATTTCAGCAAGACAACGATCCAAAACACAGCTAAGGAAACTCTCAAATCAGCCAATCATGACTTAAATCCAATAGAGAATACAAAATTAAGATCAGATTTGATAGACGAGACCCACAGAACCTTCAAGATTTTTACACTGTTGAAGTCTGTGAAAAAGTCACACCTGAGCGATGCATGTGACTTTATTCTCCATATGAGAGGTGTCTTCAAGCTGCCATCACCAAAAAAGCCTTTTATATAAAGTATTAAATACATTTTAGTAGTTCAATACTTTCTCCTTGTGTCATTCCATTGTTATTACACGGAAATATTCTTTAGTTTTAGTTTTATGTTTGTATTGTTTGGGTTTTTCCCAAAATCTGGTTTAATTGCCAACAGCTCCTTTAGAAATATTATTTCCAGGAAAAACATGACTTCATTCATGTTCATGTTCATTACTTACTTCCCCCACTGTACTTAGCATATTGCTAAGTTAACTATAGAGTGCTTCAGGAATAAGTTATGGTTCCTGCAGCACTTTATTATTCTAATAAGCTTTTTTTTTAAATACAATTTTAATTATTTGAGTTTTAGCTTAAAGAGATAGTTAACCACCCAAAAAAAATGTATTTACATTCATGTGGTTTCAAACCTTTATAAATTTTATTATATTGTTCAACACTAAAGAAGATGAAGAAAAGCTGAAAACCTGTAATCACTGACATCCATAGTAGGAAAAACTATGAAAGTCAATGGTTACGCCGCATTCACACGGGGCTTCAGCGTCAACGCTTGACAGAGGGCGTGTCTGAAGTTGGGGCTGACGCAATCGTCATAGCTCAATCGTCAGCAATAGGCCACTGTCTGAGCTGGTGTATTTGCATACAGCGATCTGATTGGCTGACGCTTCCGTCGGCGCTTGAAAAGTTGAGCAAGTCCTAACTTCTGCAGCGAGCAACACCTCTGAAGCGACGCCGACGGATCCAGAATGCAGTTCGGCATCGCCTGACGTCACCCATTCAAAGTGAATGGGAAGCGTTGAAGCTGACGCCCCGTGTGTATGGGGCGTTACAGGTTTCTTTTAAATATCTTCTTCAGTGTACAACAGAAAAAAGAAAGCCAGGTTAGGACCAAGCAAAATATGAGTAAATGATTTTTGTTTTGGGTGAACTTTCCCTTTAAGTGAATATTGCTTTAAATCAGCATTGTGTTTACAGTTTTAAGTTTTGAAAGGGAAGCAATATGTTCTATTCTTTCTTTTCTTCATTACGTCTATAAAATGCCTTTTAGCTTGGCAGTTCAGCTATTGAACAAAGTACAGTGGAAGTCAGAATTATTAAACCCCCTGAATTATTAGCCTGCCTGTATATTTTTTCCCCAATTTCTGTTTAACAGAGATTTTTTCAACACATTTCTAAACATAATAGTTTTAATAACTCATTTCTAATAACTGATTTTTATCTTTGCCATGATGACTAACTGTAGGGAACGCTGGACAACGGAGTTGAGGATCCACGTGCAGTATTTATTAAACAGAGAATAGTCAGGCAGGCAAAAGTCGATCACAGGAGCAAACGGGTACATACAGGAAAATCCGGAAGCATAGTCAAATAATCGATACAGGTGGCAGATAACGTAACCAAGGGAACAAGGCAAGGGTCAAAACACAGAAAGACTAGACACAGGAAACACATAGAAATGTTACAGGGTATAACCAACAAGACTCAGCAAAGTGTGACAAAGTGAGCAGTCTATATAGTAATCAGTCCTTGAGCAGCTCCCAGCTGAACCGGAACAGGTGTGAGTGAGGTGCATGACAGGATTTGTAGTTCAGATGGTGACAGGATTGTAGTCCGAGTGAAAGTGAATGTTTACCAGCAATCTACAAGCCTGGATCGCTGGTGATCGTGACAATGACGGTAATATTTTACAAGGTATTTTTCAAGACACTAGTATTCAGTGACATTTAAATGCTTAGTTATGTTAATTAAGCAAGTTAGATTAATTAGGCAAATCATTTTAAAATGATGGTTTGTTCTGTAGACAATCTGAGAAAAAGTGCTCTATGGGGCTAATAATACTGACCTCAAAATGTTTTTGTTTTTTTATTGTTTTTTTATGATTTTTTTTTCCATTCTAGTCGAAATTAAACAAATAAGACTTTCTCCAGAAGAAAAAAATTTATAGGAAATACTGTAAAAAAATTCCTTGCTCTATTAAACATCATTTGGGAAATATTTGAAAAATAAATCACTGGAAGGATAATAATTCTGACCTCAACTGTATCTTTCTGCTTGACTTTCAGTCTTGTTATCTAAAATCCACTCTAACATTTTATTTGATCAAAATCAGGTCGCTGGGTGTACTAGCCGAAATATCATGGGCTAAACTCACATGGTTATCCCTTCCTCACTGCTGTCCACTCTTTTCAGGTACCACACTTTGGTAGCACGCTATGGCCGCCTAGCCCCACTCGCGGAGGTGGATTTGCGCCCTCTCAGCCATGTCCAGGTACAGGTACGCTTTGGGGACCAGACAGAGGCTCTAGAGCTCAGATTGGATCAAACAGTGGCAGACCTAAAGAAGCAGTTAAGAACCGTGGTCCAGCTACCTCCAAACAAGATACGCGTATACTATATCGACCTGCAGCTGGGATACGCACTAGAGCCTCAAGAGATGAAATATGGAGCTCGAGCACTTCATTCCTACAGCATACGAGACGGAGATGAGATCATGGTGGTGCCCAAGACGCAATGACAGAGCAATTAATGGCCACTGTATGGTAAAGAATTACTTACTGAGATGTTTCCAGAGGTATTGGAATACTAAAGGGAACATGAAGACTGTGAACTGTGCACAAGTCAGCTTGCCTTATGTTTGAGGGGGAAAAACATCACTCTTGTTTCTCAGCATATTCAGTCTTATTTTAAAAATGGTCCCTAAAAGGAGACTAGAATTAAAAGCCCTTTTAACTTTTATTGCTCCGTGGACGTATGTATGCAGAAAAAAAGTATGTGTGGATGTCATTTTTTTCGTTTTATGTTTGACATTAGTCTCAGGAATTACTCACAACCCCAAATATGCCTCTACTCTAAAATTATTTCAGCTTTTATAAAAGGTGCAGTTCAGAATATTCAGTACAGGTTTGATACAACATGTTACTTAAAGGTGCAGTATGTAAGTTTGACACCCAGTGGTTAAACTAGGTATCGCACCCCTGGTTCAAAACACACGCAAGCGCAGGTTGCCAGATTGACGACACCAACAGGAGCGAGCCTGACTATATAAGCTGATTTAAGTTGTGTTCTAAATAAAAGCAACGGCACACGACAGAAGGAATTTTTTCCATACTAAAAGGAGTTTTTGTCCTAACCAACACCTGAAATGTATATTTTAGAAACGGCTTCTATTTCTTGTAGCTGAACAACAGGATAAACTGACAATGATCAGGTACACCTCATGTGCTTTATTCAGAGTTAAATGCTAATAATGTGAGTTAGAATGGAATTTTACCTGACATTTATTACTATACTACTGAAAGCAGCAGCAGATAGTTCAGCTCAGATCTTGAAAATAAAATAAACCATTTGAAATTGACCTTTAGAACTGACTTACTGTACGTTCACACCGAAATCGGCGAGAGCGTCAACGTAGCCGGAAGTCATTCATTTTCAATGGGAGCCGGCGGCGATAAGCGGCGAGGAGCAGCGCGGCGCGTCTTCGCCGGTGTGGGCATTGAGGAGAGTTGAAATCAAGTCAACTTTATGGTAATGAGCTATGACGCGGTTCGGCGGCAAGCAAACGGAATGTAGAAGTCCTCCGCTTGAGAGGAGTCCAGAGAACACAGTCACTGTGAACTTTGGTTCCGACCACAGTTGTTCCCAAGGGTTTGATTATTGCGGTTGCTGGATTTCCAATTATTTGCAATGTTTTCTTACAGGAACATACATTAAAAAAGTTACTGGCGAGTTACTAATGTGCATCAATGTTATATATTTTTTTTTCTTAAAAAAAAGCGGGAATTTCATGCTACAATACAAAACAGTATTGCTGCTTCAGAATATTTCAGGCATATGGACACATATTGGAGCAAAGCCACACCACATGCAACTAGATCTTCCGTAGTTAAGTGAATTTGATAATAACTGTGCAACATCTTCACGCTAGAAAGCATGTTTTATGCGGGAATGTAACGGATATGATATGCTGCAACGGCTCCTTTAAATACGAGATCAATGTGTAGCGATTTTTGACGCTCTCGCCGCCGGAGCTAAAGGCAGACAGCGTTGTTGCCAGGGCGGCCAGAGCGACCTTTGACGCTCTCGCTGCTTTCGGTGTGAACGCACAGTTAGTGTAAACGTCAGTGGTTCAGCATCTACATTTAATAATGTTAAAGAGGTTTAATATATATTAATTCGATTATTAATCTTACCATTTTGTTGGAGTGCAGTAAGTGCACTATTCTGTGCTTCTGAAAGGCTGTATTTAAATTTCTGTCGTGTTTCGTTTGGTGCAAACAGCCAAATTGCTTATCACTGCAAATCTCATCAAGTAGTGTGTTGTTAGGACACAAGGTTACAATGTAACCTGCTCACCTAATGTGTACGTTCATAATATTTACATTATTTGCTAATTATTAATCTCATGTGGAACTCTGAATCTGCGATTCATTTTGTTGTCTGCTATTGTCCACATTTCGGTCTCGGACACACACTTTGAGAGCCTTTCTGACTGAATGAATCAAATACGCCGTTTTCCATCAAGGCAACCCGGGGTGCTGAAATATAATTGGCTAAACTGGCATTGGGCAGGTTAAAATAACCAAAACAAAGACAGCCAAAACACGTAACACACATTTTCGAAGCAGAATATTTGACTTTAGCATTGTGAGTCAAAAACTTATATACAGCACCTTTAAAAGTAGCATTTTGGTAATTGCTTGAGGTGGGCTTTAGCTGTTCAGTGTTGATAAATATGATCATTTGAGGCACACTGGTGTACCTGTGATTACAGGAAATCATAATATACGAACAAAAGTCAATTTTGTACAGTGTCAAGTAAACATCATCCACTGTTCTTCTGACTCACTTTGACAGAATAGTAAAGCTGATACTGGACATAACAAATGCTATATAGCTTGCCCACCAAAGAAGAAAAAAACGCCTATGCATCTGCTTTAAATCTTTTAAAATTTTATAGCTGTTGCCATTTTTGAAAAGTTGTTGATGCACATTGTATTACGGGCTCTGTCACTTTCCCTTTTTCATTGTAATCTCTGCTTTGATTGAGGTTTGTTTCTTTTAACAATGGATCATTGCTTGGATGGTTTAATTTTTTTAATGTTTTAATTAGGGATGGGTGATGTAATTGAATTAACTGAAATGTAATTACAAATGCGACAGCAAAGCTGTGATTTGTCATGCACATCTTTTTAGGGAACAAACAGCTTTGTGATGATTAGTAAATATCCTCCCCCAAGCCAGAGGGCGCTTTTGCATGGAAACTCCAAACACCCACAAAGAAGAAACCCAGAAAATCTCTTTAGCATTGCATTGTAAATGAAAGATTTAACCGTTTGCATTGATTCAGCGTGACTAATAAATCACATGAAAATTTAATTTTCATGGAAGGGTTTATAGACTTATAGACATTTATAGGGCTTATAGACATGTGTCTAAAGTTATAAAGTGAGTTTGGAGTAAAAACGTGGTATTTTTACATGCTGCATTTATTACACTGAGCTGTAGTTCACTGACAAGCGACGCAAACAGCTGTCAATAGCTATGTTTCCATCTAAAGATAAAACATCAGCAAATTATAGCTCCATTTCCATCTGACGAGTCAAACAAAACAAAATCATCATTTCCTGATAAACTGGCAGCAAATATTAAAAAGAAGAATGGAATTTGCTGCGGTAGAAGCCACTGTGGGCCTTTTTCCTATATAATACATTTGATTCCATCTCAGAGGATGAAACACAATGAACACCTGGTGGCTTTTAGAGGTGTGAGATGCTCTTTGTGAGTGTAGACGCTCAAGACAGTTCTGAAGGTAATAATACTGAACCACTTTGATGAAGAACTTTGGCTAAGACATATTAAAATGACCAAAACAACATTTCAAATGTTGCACTATGTGGTCGGTCCGCTGTTTTGTTCATTAATGCCATCCATCGCATCTAGTTTTGTCATCACATGATCTGAATCACATGACTTTTTGATGTGCATGCCATGACTTATTTAGTAAATGTGTTTCCATCGTAATTTATGCACATTTTTTTCTTACTGAATAAAAAGTCTATTCTACTCAGCTGTGCTTATACGATTTTAGTGAGCATTTTCAAAATATGCATACAAATCTGTGGATGGAAACAGCTATTTTCACAGAATGATTATCTCAATGTGATTATCGTCTGATTAAATCATCTGTTATAATGAGAGAGATTATTGCGTAGCTAGTCAGTTTACTACGACTCAGTGTAGTAAATGCTGCTCCACCTGAAAGCACATGCTGGAGGTTTACTACAGTAGAATCGGCTTTACTGACAAAATGCTCATGAAAACCACCTTTAAATAATATATGTAATGTAATGACACCCTAGTTCCACTGGATTTATAATGTTGCCCATTACTTATAGCCAGGGCCAGACGGAATCTGTAGACGTTTTTTGCCATTTCTGCAGAGAATTTTGGTAAAAATTTGTGGATTTCTGCGGAATTTTTGTGGGAGTATCATAACTAAAACCCTAATATATGAAATAAAAAGAAAACCTTTTTAACTTTTATTTAATGTTTAAAATGCAAATCCAATTAGATTCACTTTATTTGGTAAACAAAGCAAATCTCTCATATAATATATCTACTAAAAGACAGAAAATATTACTTCACAAACTGCATTGTACATAAATCAGATGAACATTTTCTTTAGTCAATAATATTATTGTAATTGATTTAAAAACTGAATAAATATAGATTTACGCACATTTACTCAAGTAAAAAAACAGAATTAATGATGGGCTAAAAATCTGTGGAAATCTGCTGAAAATCTGGGCCTACTCATTACTTACAGCTAAAAGTTGCCTGAACTATTATCACACCTCCCAACTCCAAACATGCACAATAACTAACCAGATCTCCTCCTCCATATTTACCAATCTGGCACAACTATGCAAAGGTGGATGATGTGAAAGTTACATTCCTCATGAAATCTGACCCACCAGCTCGAAAAAAAAAAGACTGAAAATTGAGTGTGAATGCTTAGATTGAGTGATTTTGAATTTTAGATGATTTAAGACTTGTCTGTTTGCCCCTATTAAGCTTTTTCAGTGTAATGTAGCTGTTTATGAAGGGAAATAATCTGCAAATTTTTAAACATTATGGTTTTATGATAATAAAATTGTCACCTAAAAGAAAGAATAAATTCTGAACTGCCCAATTGTAGTTGTTAGCAGTTTCAGCTCCATTTAAATGAATTTTTTCAGAATGCCTATGGTCAATATTGACTGCCTGCAGATATCCAGTCCAGTTTGACCCACCCTTAAACACTTTAGTTGATTTGTGTTGTCGGCATGATGTCAGGAATGAGCATTTATTTTTTAGATAAAATATTTATCTTAACTCGTACACAAAACTCTCATTATAATCACTGAATTAGCAAATTAAACGATATTTCATGCCAATTAGTAACGCTTTGATTTAGTGGCTAATTCGTATGAATTTGTACCATCTCATTTGTACAATTTTCTCATCCCACAATGACTGTTGGGTTTAGGGGTGGAGTTTGGTGCCAAGCCTCCTTTTATAAATACGTTTTTGTATGACTAAACTACGAATTAGTCACTAAACTGACAACATGTAAAATAGTTACGTTTTGTCGTGAGATCAGACTGAAGTAAATCTCTTATTTACACTTTTGTGCACTTTTTTTAATGCTGTTTCAGATTTCAGATTGGTCTACTCCTGTAATCCACCTTACTATGAGTGAGCTGTGGATAGCTTTTCAAAGAATGAATCTTTGAACAAATTCTTAGAGAGAAATAAGCTAATGCGAAATGCGTATGATGAGAAAACGAAAGTGTTTTTGAAACCTATTCTAAGAGACCTCCAAAACAAATTAAAAAGCATAATGGGGCACTTTAACATAGAGTTAAGGCCATGAGATGGGTAGTTGGTCTGGTAGCAAAAGTGAACCCTATCCACCAGCTGTAACACCAGCCACTGCTTTTCTGGTTGAATTACAACAGGGTCAGCTCAAATCCTGAACCCTCTAAGGTTTACACACTTTACATTCACCAGTGCAGCTCCCCCTATTATGACCGCAAAATGGCTACAATCCCCTAGTCATCTGATAATCAGGCATGTTTTCAGCAAGACCTCTGCCACCTTTCTCATAGATAGGAAGGGTCCCTGGGGGGGTGTAGAGTATGCCATAAAGCAAATCATATGTAAAACAGAAGATGATGTTAGATTATAAACCTTTTCACCATATTGCTTCAAAAAAAAGGAAACAAAAGGGGAACATTAAGTAGAAAAATGTTGTTTTTTAATCAATCAAATCAAAATATACAATGTTCATTTTCTAGCACACATTGTTATTCTTTAGGTGAAAAATTAATCCATGTTAATCCACTGAAAAAAAATTTGTTTTTGTAATCTTCGATCAAAATCCGACCCTTTTCTTCCGTGTTTGATGGCTTCAGCCACAATATTCTTAACCACGCCCCTTACCGTTAGTTTGCCAAAAGAGAATGATGCGCAAAAAGAAAACCCCACCCCCTACTCAATGTTCTGTTTCAGTTGGAAATACAATGTTCCCTCGTTATTTGTGGGAGTTAAATAAAAATAACCCTCAATAGTCGAAATCCGCAAAGTAGTCCGCTTTAATTTTTACAATTATTATAGATAATAACTGTAAACTGATAATAGCTGTAAACCCCCTCACTACACATTTTATACACTTGTCTCTCTTGTTTAAACACTCTCAAAGTCAAACTTTCGTAGAAAAATAAGTCCAGTATTATCGAATGAAACCAAAGATCAAAACTTGGCTGCATCCGAAATCATATACTTCCATTCTATATAGTATGCTAAAAACAGTATGTGAGCCGAGTAGTATGTCCGAATTCATAGTATTCGAAAAACAGTATGCGAGAAGTACCCAGATGAACTACTACTTCCGGCGAGATTCTGAAGTGTGGATCCGATGAACGCTGCGCTATCCCATGATGCCCTGCAAGAGAACTCATGAATGGGAGTGAAGTGACGTAACTCACGCGGGTAGGTCACGTGATTATGACAAAATGGCGGATGCAGTATGTCCGAGTTCCATTCATACTGCTCACATTCATACTGTACAATGTAAAAAAAAAATTTGTTATTTTACTTTTTCCCGGCAGCTGGAAAAATAACGGCCATTAAATTGCAGACATTTACCGTAAAATAACAGAAAAGTACTTAAATTTAAATTTCTGGTAAATTTATGTAATTTACTGTCTGTTATTTTACGGTAAATGTCTGCAATTTAAAAGCTATTATTTTAAGTTTTTTTCCGGCACACCGTAAAATAGTGGATTTTTTTACACTTTAGAACGTACTTTTCTAACGGCAGAGTAGTACGTTTAAAATCAAATGCAGTACCTACTGAGTAGTAGGTGGTTTCGGACGCAGCCAAACATTCATTGCTGTCAGCAAAAGGTTCATAAAGTTTTTCCGCTTTTGTGCGGATAATGTTGGCATCCAGCGTAACTGTCACTGATCCACAAAACTAGCAGACTCCATGCTTAAAGGGGGTCGCACACACCGGATGCGCAGCGCACATGACAGTTGGAAGTAACGCACACCGAAGGTGCACATTCGCATGTTATTTAAAATGAAATTATTCAGATGACGCTCTGTGGCGCGGCAGAAACATGAACAGTGTTCTGAGTCGTATCTGGGCACCGTAGACAACTGCCGACTTGCGCCGCCAGTGTGTGTACCCTGATAGAAACCCATGTTTACAATTCTAAAATGCATGGCACATCGTGGTGTGGCTCATCTGGTGTGCGACCCCCTTTACGATGGTCTTACTGTGGACAGTTACAACGCTTTTTGCATCCTTGTTGAAATTGAAACTACTAGCGATCGAATATTTATGTTAATTTGGCAAGCTAAGCGCATTCTGTACTGTATACAGGAGACACGGAGGAGATTGATTGACAATGGTCTACAGCCAATCAGGACGCAGAACACAATGCGCTGTAAAAAAAAAAAAAAAAAAAAACATGTCAAATTGCACAAAACGAAAACGCAAACCGCGTTATAGTGGGGGACAACTGTATATCAATATACCTAGCCAACGTCCAGTTCATGCAGTCTTAATTTTAATTTTGACTGTGACTTTTATTTTGAATTATTTCATCATTTTAAAGGTTAGGTTAGTGAAATTTTAAGTCATTTCCCAGCATCTGTTTAACATAGAATATTAAAGGGAAAGTCATTCACAAATAACTTCATACTATTTAAGAACTCGCAAGGTACCTGTTCCCTTACCTCTAACTAAGTAACGATCAACTATATTGGTCGCACACGGATATAGATTCATTTATATTCAGTCTTTATAGTCTTATTCAGCACATACCAGTCTATACATTTCAGGAATTGGATTACCAGGGCTTGTCCTGTTCATTCCTATACCGTTTTGCAACAGAATGGCTCTAATGTTAAAGTGATATAGTATAGACGCCCTCTCTAGTTACCAAGCTGTCCCTATGCAACCCTATCCCAAAGGAGGGTGTTAACAGGGAGCTCAGAATCCATTAGGGGTTCAGATTAGCTAAAGAGGTTATATATATTAGTGCTATTGATAGGACTGGATATTGTTGTCCAATATTGAGACAGCTTTGTTTCAGTGTAACTGCATACGTCACACTGATGATCCCTTATTGTCTTATAACTGATCGGCCCAGTTTCTGCTTGCTCTCTAATCCAACTCTGTTATGCTTAAAAGTCCCCTCGCTGTTTCAGTTGTGTGCTATCACTGGAACTTGAGCTTGACTGGCATATTTTTGCACAAATCCTTTGATTATACCATATTGTTGAAACATTTATTTACCTCCTCGCTGGGTAATTTTACTCTTCACTGATAATTGGAAATCCCCATAATGATTACTAATGTCCTCATTTGGATAATAATCCTGTTTAACATCTCGCTAGAACTGCATGTTTGCTTTGGTTCTTGTATGTAAAGCATAGTCTGTTCGCTTCCTGAATCTGTTTTCTCCTGTCTTTCAGCAGTGCCTGTGTCTCTACAAGTTTCTCATTGCCCATATTTTGTTCTCATTGTGTCCTGGTTGTGGTGATGACACTTGATCCTCTCTGTTCTGCTCCCAAGGGACATCTGGCCTCTAACACCAGAATGTTGTTAACAGAGCAGGTGCTGACATATTTACTTATTGCTGGGTCTGTATAATGGTGTTTTTCTGAGTGTAAAGAGGGCATGTGCCATTAATAGTCATTCAGTGTTGATGATTATGTGATTATTGACATGGAACATTGTTGTAAAGGTGTGATTTATGTGTTATACCAAGATGTGAAGTTACATAAAATGCCATACTGGAACAAAAAAAAAGTTTAAAATAAACCGCAGCCAAGGCTTTGCATGAAATTCATTCAGTCTTATTGTCCTCGTAATGTTAATTCAGTGGATTTTTCACCCAAATCTGAAGATTTACTCACTCTAATGGTTAAAAACCTTTATGGGCGTCTTTATTCTGTTGAATTTGAAAGGAAGATATCTTGAAGAAAGCTGAATCCCATAGTAGAAAAAACAAATACTATGGAAGTCAGTGCTTACAGGTTTTCAGCTTTCATTAAAGTATCTTACTTTGTTCGACAGAAGAAAGAAAGCGAAATGGTATTTTCACAATTTGTTTTAATCAGAAGTCAACTTGACACTTTTCCCAGATAAAAAGCCCATGATCTGACTCAGATGATACAGTTAACCCTGCAAAACCTGAGTGATAGTTGACGGCCAACATGGTTAATCTTGATAAGCTTAGCATGTTAAAGACAAACTTTGACATTCCATCTTGTTTATTTCATCTGGGTTAAATTTGCCTGCTGTCTTTTATCTATGTCTTGTAACTGCACCTCTTTTGTTGCCGTAGTTGCAATCGTATATTTTCCAAACTAACACTAGGGACAAAACTCTGTAGAGACCTCACCAAGAGTCTAGGCGAATTCTAGCATCCAACTGGAGTCTATCCAGCCAGACAGCCACATGCAAGCCCTGCCACCTGGATCACCGCAGCAGTTTGGCCGATAAAAAGCATCATGTATAATTGGTTTCACCACATTCGGAAGTGTCAGCCTGTCCCTGTCACGCCTACAGGTGAAAGCTACACGTGCCAAATCTGGCATCGCTGTCACACTCTCAGACTCCGCCACAGCTCCGTCCAATCAAGACTTTAAACTTCCATCTCCTTAGTGGCTTTACTATTGGGCAGCATAGCCTTCCAGAGTACAGCAGTAGCCAGGGTTCACTGGTGGATCGGCAACACTGAGAGTTGTGCCAATCTAAGGGGAAGAGGGACAAGGGGTTACCAGGGCATGAAAGCAGGGGTGGGCCACAAAGGCAAGGTCACACTGGGAGCTGCTGAGGGATTTGGTGTGTTTTGGATAGGTGGGGGTTTTAAGAAAGTTTTTTTTTTTTTTTTAATCGCCTCACTCTGTAGCTAGAGCAAAAAGAACTGGCTGGGCAGCTGGTAGCCTGATCTACCCTGTGCACCATGGAGCAAGGAAAGCTGAAGGAAGCTCATTGTGTGGCCAGGAGGGGGAGATGTTTTCTGAGAAGGTTTGAGTTACCTTGAGGGGGCTTGACATTGTTGAGGAAAGGAAAGAAAATGAGGGCAAAGCAACTGCTTGGCGTTGGATGCAGTGAGGGGGTTTGGATAAAAATTAGGATATTGGATGACCTAGCCAGGTTCTTGTCCAGGACCTTTTCCAACTTACAGGGTCAGGCCTTGGTGGACCTACCAGCAAGCAACTGTAGTGTTAGTGCTCTCATCTATGCTTGAGTCCTTTCCCACGGAAATGGTTCGATGACTCCAAAGGCCCCTGTTGTACCCACTGACATTATGGTAATTCGGTCAGCCTGATTCTGATCTGCCAGGTTTGGTTGGCAGGTGGTTGATGGGGCTGACAGTTTGCGATTACATTTTATCAGACACTTGACTCCAATGCCCAGGCAGGGCAGTTAGCACTTATCACCGAGCCCATAGCCATCTCTTCTTCTTGGTGGGACTAAAACTGCTCGTAAAGATGCAGGATCATCTCATCTGATTTGACCTATTCCAACATTCCTGTTTGTGGGACAACATGAATTACAATAAGGGACAATTTAAAGAAAAGACAAGACACAGAATGATAAAACCCCATTAGTAAGCTCATTACAACTGCAGAAGCAGATGATGGTGAGAAGATAGTGATTGCTGTCTCCTTGTCCTTACTCACTCTTTCTTTCTTCTGTATCTGGTCATTTCAGCACAAGATGATTCAACTGCCCAACAGTCAGTCTGGGACCACATTGCACTCTTTGTCAAATTTTCTGTGTCCTGTTGTGCACTAGTTTGGTTAAGAGTATGGGCTGCATTTACACAACAAAGCAACAAGGTGTAAAAGAACCCTCCGCTGGGACCCCCACATTGGTCACAGGGAATCTGGGGTCTGCTTCCGTCCAGTCGGCTTTCACACATCCTGCCCCCCTCTGGTATCTAGTTACGTCCACTGTCCTCCTAGAAACAATGCTGAGTCTGACTCAGATCTCACTCCCATCTCCTTCCCAGACCCTATCACTGTGGATGCACCAATGATTTTCCTCCTTTTTGTTGTTATCTCGCCACTGCATCTATGGAAATGAGTCCCATTTGGAGACTAACCCAGGCTTGAGTGAGCTGTTGCAAATGAGGCTGTCCTTAATTGGTGCAGGGAGCCCAGTAAGACAGGAGGGGGAGCACTGATTTGCTCACACACGCGCACACATAGAGTGTCCAAGCTGATTCATGTTAATGTTGTAACCTAACCTTTTCTCCTTTTTTCAATCAAATAAAGCAATGTTTTTCTGCCGTGTTTCCTTTTGTAAATAAATGCCCCTAGGGTGGGATGGAGAGCCCCTAAAAGAGATGCATTGGACTGTGCACTAGCTATGAAGAGGGCTGCTATCTAGGGAATAGGTTTTGGTCCAAAGGATTGACATTTTCTTCAGAAATCCTCTTTGTGCTTTCGGCTCTGGTTTCAATATTTCCCTTAAGTTTCTTACTAAACGCCACCCTTCACTGGCCCACAGCTCTACCCCCCTTCTGTCATCCACCCTCACTTTACCATTCTGCTCCTGTTTTCTCTCTAACTCTCTCTCTCTCTCCAAAGTCTCAACCCCTCTCTCCATCCACACTCCCTCTCCTATCCTCCCCCTTCCCCAAAAAACTGATCTCAGATTAACTTTAACACTATCCCTGGCGCAAAAGGTAGCGCCTGCCTCTGATGCGTCTCCCTCCGGCAGAACCGTACAGGAAATCCACACACTCACTCCTCCTCTGTCCTCTCATTCTGGGATCACTTTCTCCAGACTTTTGCTCTTTGAAATCAAGCGTACCCTGAGGCACAGATTAGGCCGTGTTTGCCATTCTTGTCCTTGGCGGTTGTCCGGTGGAACTGGACCAGCAAAGAGCTCTGTGTGAGTGAAGGATTTAGGAGGGTTTTTCTGGGCAGTATCCCCCTCCCTTTTCTGCATCCAAGAGCAGAGCCCCTCCGCTCTTGAGACTGCGTTGATGGTACCCACTTGGATGTGACTTTGAGGCTGATGCACAGGTGACGTGCTGAACTTCCGTCCTCTGAAGGCAGGTGAGTGCTGATTTCTTGCTCCGGGTTTTGAACTTTAGATCTTGTGTTTAGTTTTATTTTCTTAAGACAAATTCGCTGTCTTTTGCTCCTTGTCAGTGATGCTCTGGTGCTCTTTTATACCTGCCTTCTCTATTTTGGTAACACAAATTGTGCATGAAAATGTAAAAGACCAGTTTTAACTGCCAGTAGGTAACCAAGCCATTTTGATAGCATCTATCATTGGTATTAATGCCAGTCGTCAGACAGACAGTTTGGTTGAGATCGGTTTCTGAGAGGTTAGCCAAATGAACTCTGCCAGTCTATGTAATGTGATGTGGAGAGCAATGGATTTGCCTGTTGGCATCTCACACGGTATCTCATGGTTCACTTGGGAATCTCATCAAATGCCAGTTTTGTCTGTGCTGTGGTTTCATGACGAAGGATGTTATACAGGACCTTGTCAAAAGACATAGGCTTTCCTCAGGAGACTACATTTAGGTTATGCTGGATTTGGCAAAGGATAAAAATGGTATTTGAAAAGAGAGCTTGAATTAATATAGCTTTATTTAATGATACCATGATGTTTTTAATTAGTTTTTCCCCTTGTATATACTGTCAACATTCGAAGTGGATCAAAAATGTTTTTCAAAATTGTCCTAAAACAAAAAGGGGTGGTGTTCAGTAGATTTAGGACAATTTTAATGAATGATTTTGAACCAATTCAAATGCTGACTACTGTATTTTGTCAAATATCAAGAAAAAAAGTTTTATTTTTTGTTTTTTTATTTGAATACTATTAAAAACATTTTAGATTTACTCTTGATTCATATTGTTTTTAATAGGCATAACAATTTCAGCTGTTAAATTATTTGTCTTACAGCTGAACTGTAAATGTAATTCGGTACTTTTGGATAATTCTAGTCTAAGTCAAAGGCAAGTCCTCAAATAAAGATCCACCAAATTTACATTTCTAACATTGTACGAAGTGTTAAATTAATTGGATTTACTTTTCAAAGAGTGTTGATTAATAATCTACAATTAACATTGTGAGATATTGTTTGATTTATTGCGTGAAATTAGATATCATTATTCCAGTGATACTATAATAAACTTATATCAGCAATAGTTGTATACTGATTAATCAATCAGACACCAAACCTATAGCAGTATTTTCCATCGGGGCTTGCATTTAAATTTTCAGCAGTTTATTTTAAGGCAGGTTTTACCTTGAGACTCATTTAGAGTGGCATATCATTTGGATGTATACATTTAAATTGGTGCTACTTACTATTGCTTGCTCTGTCTGCTTTGTTATCCCCCTTTCTAAGTTAAATTTTGGTCTTCCTAAAATAATTAATCTGGTGAACAAAGTAGCTCCATCTGAAGTTGTTTGAATAATTTAATTTCCTTATAATTCCCTTCACCTGATATACCTGATTTGCGAGAGGATGTCCATTTATTTTGGCACACTGAGGCTGGGTGAATCTAAAGGGAGTGAAACCCAAACTTCAGCCCCTCAGGGTAGCCGTAAAGACCCTGGCAACTCAACCCTGCTAAATTAAACCCATTAGCCTCACTGTTCACAGCCCTTTCTCTGATGCCAACAAGTCATAGCACATAAACACTTGGTAATGGACCCTTCAGACGATGGAGAGGAGCAAGGCAAGTTCTCCCAGCTGCGGGCTCATTGGCACTGTGCAGGCCTGGAACTGCATCACCATAGCCCACTCACACGGTAGTGCTGGAGAATGTGATCCCAACACATTGTTCCCGATCACATAATAGAAGCTTTTCAGCCCATGGTGAACAAGCCCACCATGGAGAGGGAGAAAGGGCCAGAATACCCCCATGGGAGACCTGGGAGACTGCTCTTTAAACTAGGGAAGATTGGAGACAAATGTATCTTGGCCTACTTGTTTATTTATATAAATATCAGACTTTCGTCTTTAAATAACTGATGAAAGGTGGTCACATACCAGATGAGGAGTGCAGTGATACAGGTATAGCGATATTGGTCAAATCGAACAATAACATTTCACTCCATTATGGTTAAACTCTGCAGTGACTCTATAAATCTCATGTGTTCTGAACTGTGGCTCCTGGTCAACTATAATTCAAACTCAACATTATATGTTATGATATATTGTGCTGCCCATACCGGATATTGCATTACTTATATTTGATGCTCGGAGTATTTAAAGTCAAATATGGTCATCAATGTTTTCGTAGGTGTTTAGGATGGTCAGAACAGGCACTTTAGTCTCTCTGCTCCAGCTCTTCAGCACCCTCGTTCCCAGCGGAGGTAAGGGATGTCTTTCACTACTCTCTATGAACACTCTCAAGAGCATTGATAGTGACTAATAGACAAAAAAGAGCCAGGGAACTAAATAAAGAGCCAATCAATTAAGTAAATATGTTGTAAAAGACTAAAAGGTCAAGGCCCAAAACCTTTTCCAAGTCATTATAAGTGACTTCTTCAGCATGAAAAGAATGTTTAGATGTCAGGAAGCACATAGTAGTGAATATTTGAAGTTCATTAATTAAAGTTGGCCTAAAACTATTGAACAACACCCATACTTGTGTTAAGACCATTTTGAAACCACTTTAAATGTTGAATACTGTACATCTTATGACATATGACACATTACTGAAGTTATTTACAGTAAATCTGCTTTTCACTATATCTTTGTCTTTTCCTCTGCGTAGCCTTTTCTCAGGATACCCTTTACCCCTTTGGACCAGCTCACAGGGATTTAGAAACCCCTAAGATGGATGATGGCAGTTCACCAGAGATCCCACTTCTAATTCCATTTATATTCTTCAATGTGCCCTATAGGTCTCTTTATGTAAGTGTCCAAAATAAGAAGGAGAACTATACGAGAAATCAACAGAAATCTTATTACATCACACACTTCAATTCAGGAACTTAGGGTGCATCTCAATCAGCCCCCTTGTTCAGTAGCCAGTGCACTGATCATGGAGTCAGCCATTTTAAATGCTGTCTCAGACGTACAATTCTGAAATGTTCATTTCCTGAAAGTCCCACAATGCACTGTGAAATTCAGGGCCCATCGCTGCTCACTATACTCCCTTAATGGAAGTTCAGTGCCAAATCATCAGACATAATGACAAAGGAAAGATATTTTTCTAAACAATCAAATTATTTATCTATAATGTAGTTTTTAAAACTTCGTATAATGAATATATGAAAAATATTAGTTCTAATGTTGGTTATAAACAAGGAGGTTCTCATGTCATACTCTCGTGTCCCAATGTGTTGTGAACTAAGCTCTTTACTGTCCTTTCCACGTGTTTAAATTAAATTACTGGATTGAATGGGTTGTTATCAATGGTTATCAGCCCATAGATCAGGGGTGTCCAAACTCGGTCCTGGAGGGCCGGTGTCCTGCTGAGTTTAGCTCCAACTCGCTTTAACACACCTGCCAGGAAGTTTCTAGTATATCTAGTAAGAGCTTGATTAGCTGATTCAGGTGTGTTTGATTAGGGTTGGAGCTAAACTCTCCAGGACACCGGCCCTCCAGGACTGAGTTTGCACACCCCTGCCATAGATACACGCTAGAAAGGGCTAGTAGGCAACTGCTAGTAGGCGGTTATCATCAGTTCATATGGTGCCTGTGCATGCTATTTGGATTAGATGGCAGTTATTATGCATATGGTTGGGTTTATGGGGAGAATTTGGGGTCATGCCTCCTTTTTAAAATGCTAACTTTTACATTTTCGATCTGGGGTCTTTCTCATTCTCCAATGGTGGTTGTGTTTAGGGGTGGAATTTGGGGGCATGCCTTCTTTTTAAAATTGTAACTTTTACATTTTCGATCTGGGGTCTTTCTCATTCCCCAATGGTGGTGGGGTTTAGGGGTAGAATTTGGGGGCATAGGGGTGACACGTTGGCGCAGTAGGTAGTGCTGTCGCCTCACAGCAAGAAGGTTGCTGGTTCGAGCCTTGGCTGGGTCAGTTGGCATTTCTGTGTGGAGTTTGCATGTTCTCCCACGTTTGCGTGGGTTTGCTCCTGGTGCTCCGGTTTCCCCCACAAATCCAAAGACATGTGGTACAGGTGAATTGGGTAGGCTAAAATTGTCCGTAGTGTATGTGTGTGAATGCGTGTGTGTGGGTGTTCCCAGTGATGGGTTGCAGCTGGAAGGGCATCCGCTGCGTAAAACATGTGCTGGAGTTTGGCGGTTCATTCCGCTGTGGTGACCCCACATTAATAAAGGGGCTAAGCCGAAAAGAAAATGAATGAATGAATGAATTTGGGAGCATGCCTCCTTTTACAATTGTATGTAATACATTTTCGATCAAAGGTCTTTCTCATTCCCCAGTGGTGGTTGGGTTTATGGCATAGGTCTCAAACTCAATTCCCGGAGGGCCGCAGTTCTGCACAATTTTGCTCCAACTCAAATCAAACACAGCTTATCAAACTAATCAAGGTTTTCAAGACTACTAGAGACTTTTAAGCAGGTGTGAGTTGGAGGTGGTTGAAGCAGAGCTGTGGCCCTTCAGGAATTGAGTTTGAGACCACTGGTTTATGGGTAAAAATTGGGTGCATGCCTCCTTTTTAAAATTGTAACTTTTACATTTTTTCGATCTGGGGTCTTTCTCATTCCCCAACGACAGTTGGGTTTAGGGGTAGAATTTGGGGGCACGCCTCCTTTTTGAAATTGTACATAATACATTTTTGATCTGGGGTCTTTCTCATTCCCCAATGACGGTTGGGTTTATGGGGAGAATTTGGGGGTACGCGTCATTTTTAAGATTGGACATAATACATTTTCAATCTGGGGTCTTTTTTATTGCCAATGAGGGTTAGGTTTAGGGGTGGAATTTGGCGGCAAGCCTGCTTTTTAAAATGGAAACTTTTACATTTTTTGATTTGGCATCTTTCACTTCCCAATGATGGTTAGGTTTAGGGTGGGATGCCTACTCTATATAATTGTAAGTTTTAATTTGACTAAAATCATATGAATTCTACTCTTCCCAGTACCCAAATTCATGTACACTACCTACTGACTACTGATCCACGATTTCTGGGGCTAGGAAGCTGATTGAGACGCAACCTCAGGGGTAATCCCACAGTCTGTGAAGCAATCAGTGTGTGACGATCTTTTTTCCCCAACAGGTCAACAACAATGGTGTGATCTCCTTCAACATTCAGGTGAGTCAGTTCACTCCAGAGGCTTTCCCCCTCAGTGACAGCCGTTCCTTCATTGCTCCTTTATGGGCTGACGTGCATAATGGCATCCGTGGAGATGTGTACTACCGTGAGAGCACAGACACAGAGATCCTGGAGAGGGCCACTCAGGACGTCAGAAAATACTTCAAGAATATGGTATCCTTCACTGCCACCTGGGTCTTCATTACCACATGGAATCAAGTCACTTTTTATGGGGGCAGCCAGACAACACCGGTGAGAAAAAAAGAGATATATTCTTCTGTTTTTGGGTTTGTACAGGTGCTAAATTCTTGAAAATGCTTGAATTTTAATCTAGATATTAAAAGGATTTTGGATAAGGTGCTTATATATGCACAAGATTACCATCCAAAAGACCAATCTTTAATCTTTTTTTGTCTTCAGGTAAATACATTTCAGGCAGTTCTGATCTCAGATGGTCATGCTTATTTTTCAATGTTTAACTATGGAGAGATTCACTGGAGTACCGGCACAGCTAGTGGAGGGGACCCTCTTACAGGCCTGGGGGGAACTACAGCACAGGTATGGAAAATCAGACTTTTCTTCTGGCTCTTTGTGTAAGATACATCTCCACCCTCTGAAAACACACAACATCATGATCTCTTTCTCTGCTATGACTGCACTCTAGGCAGGGTTCAATGGTGGGGATGTCAGCCATTTCTTCAACCTTCCAGGCTCACGTTCAAACGAAGTGGTTAACATTGAACAGACCACTAATGTCAATGTCCCTGGAAGGTGGTTCTTCCGCATTGATGCTGACCAAATAGACCCAGCAAATGGCTGCAGCTACATTGGTACAAAGTGCATATATTATTAGTTTGAGAGAATTATATTATGACTTTTTATATACATCTACTCATAAAATATTTAATGTTTTTACCTCATATCTCCATTTCTCTCAATGTGTCTATGGTATTCTTAAATGTTTTAGGCCGATTTTACAGACGTGGAGAGGTTTTTTGGCTGTCAGACCAGTGTACTCAACGATGTAGGTGTCTTGATCTGGATAATGAGGTCATCTGCCATGAAACACCATGTGGTCAGTTAGAGACCTGTGAACAGGTGGAAGGAGCTTACTACTGCCAGCCTACACGCACCAGCACCTGTGTGGTGTTTGGAGACCCTCACTACCACACCTTTGATGGGTTTCTCTATCACTTTCAGGTGAGTTATATAATTAATCCTCATTTAAATTTTTCTGATTTTAGCATGCAAGGGGAATATAAATGAAAAATGGGTGTCGGGATGCAATCGTTTCTTGTGTAATGTATCATAGCGCACGACAGGCAATGCCATGTCTGCGATGTTTTATGACATTACAGAAAGTCTAGCATGCTTCATTAAAAGATAAATTAATTAAGACAAAGATAAATGTTGGTGACCGATAGCCGAGGCACTTCTGCAGCCTAGTGAGTGA
This sequence comes from Danio kyathit, assembly GCA_903798195.1. NCBI lineage: Eukaryota > Metazoa > Chordata > Actinopteri > Cypriniformes > Danionidae > Danio > Danio kyathit. Next base: position 73,268,738 of record LR812523.1, on the reverse strand, counting down.
GTACTGGAATTACCATGTAAACTAACAAATCACGCAATCACAGAGACATTTATAAGTTATGCAGCTTCTTGGTGACAGGATATGTGTCTTAGACATCATGCAACGCGTAGTCTTGGCTAATAAGTGTTGTTGATATCTTTAAATGGAAGGGCTATTTACAGTCCTGATACTTTGTCTTGTTGGAAATGTATTAACTCAGTTACACAGTTCAGTGAGAAAATGTAAGATGTTATAAGCCTTTTGTATATACAGTACAGATGTTTTAGTATGCAAAGGAAACCAGCTTCAAATCCTGACCTATTTTTAGATGGAAAAAATTGTAACTGAACCTGGGAGATTACAGTGCATGAAGTGCATCTGATATTAAAATACCTTCAGCTATGCGAGAATCAATCATGTATCAATACTATGCAATCTCCTTGATCTTTCATCTAGGGTACTTGCTCATACCTGTTGGCTCGCCCATGTTGGGAAATGCCTGGTTTGCCCTTTTTCAGTGTGGAGGCCAAGAACGAGAACCGCGGTGTGCCAACGGTGTCCTGGCTGCGGGACGTGACAGTAGAGGTGTACAATCACCGTGTTACACTACCCAAAGGAACTCTGGGAACTGTGCAGGTCGGCTCTCTTCATGTTTTAAAATCTGAGGCTACTCCTCCCACTAAACTGTGCAATCAGTAGCAGCTTAGAAGATTAAATTGTTTCTACAGGAGACAGGCGATATAACCTTTCTCAATGTCTTTCACTTTGTGTTTCTGTTGTTCCAGGTGGATGGCCTGATAAAGACTCTCCCTGTTCAACTTCAGCTAGGCGCAGTCAAGGTATACCAATCTGGAGTTGCTGTCGCTTTGGAAACAGACTTTGGTCTCTTGGTGACCTATGACGGATTGCACTACGCCTCCATCTCCCTCCCCAGCTCTTATTTCAACAACACTTGCGGCCTATGTGGTAACTACAACGATGACCCTGCCGATGACCCTGTGTTGCCAGATGGCTCTCTGGCAGAGAGCGTAGTGGAACTGGGTGGTAGCTGGCGAGCTGAGGACACAGATTTTCGTTGTACAGACGGCTGTGCCCAGAACTGCAGCATGTGTGAACCGGCAGCTGAAGCATTTTACTTTCGATCAGACTACTGTGGGCTGATCAATAAGACTGATGGGCCATTCAGAGACTGCAGGGCTGTGGTAGACCCAACAGCATTTGTGTACAGCTGCGTATATGATATGTGCAGCAATCGTGATAACATCACCACCCTGTGCCAAGCTATACAGGCATATGCCCTTGCATGCCAGGCTCTGGGAGTAACCATACGACCCTGGAGATCACGCTCGTTCTGTGGTGAGTGATATCAGGTGTGACCTTAATTCAACATCAATACAGAGGGCTTTTAGACAGGTTAAACAAAGGGTGCGTCTCAATCAGCTCCCTTGTTCAGTAGTCAGTGCTGTGTCAATGGTAAAATTTTTCCAGTGCAATGAAACGTCCATGATCTAAAAAGTCCTACAATGCACTGTGAGAATCAAAGAGTACCTATGCACACTATGGCTGCATCCGAAATCACCTACTACTCGGGTAGGTACTACACATGAATTTGAATTTACTACACGACCGTTAGAAAAGTACAATCTGTATAGTATTAATCTGAGTAGTATGAATGGACCGTGGACGTACAACATGACCTACCCGTGTTAGTTGCGTCGCTTCACTCCCATTCATGAACTCTCTCTTGTGGCATCATGGGATAGCATAGCATCCAATGCATGCGTACTTCAGAATCTCACCGCAAGTAGTAGGTACTTCTTAGATATTGTTTTTTGAATACTAATCGTTCCTGCAGATTTCAGTTGCAACCCCGACCAAACACACCTGTCTGTAGTGATCAAGTGCTACTTCAGGTCCTATTAAATGGTTCAGGTATGTGTGTTCAGGTTTGGAGCTGAATTCTGCGGGAAGGTAGCCCTCCAGTAACAGAGTTGGTGACCCCTGCTGTATAGTATGCAAGTATGCAATTTTTAACCAACTATATAGCACAGGTCCCCAATCCTGTTCCTGGAGAGCTACCTTCCTGCCGATTTCAGTTGCAACCCTGACCAAACACACCTGTCTGTAATGATCAAGTGCTGCTCCAGGTCCTATTAATTGGTTCAGGTGTGTTTGATCAGGGTTGGAGCTGAATTCTGCAGGAAGGTAGCCCTTCAGGAACAGGGTTGGTGACCCCTGCTATATAGTATGCAAGTATGCAATTTCAGACACAGCATATGTTTCCTTAGGGGAAGTTCGCAAAATATCAATTTTTCTTGTCACTCTCAGTGTCCCAGTGTGAGTTGAACCAAGCTAATCACTCTCCTTACTAGGGCCCAGATTTGTGCACATGACCTAATGATCCATAACCTCAGGAACTACGCTCAAAAAAATTACTACAAAAAATTATTATTTTATTATATTATTTATTTAAAATGAGCTGAGACAACAGAATTCTTGAGATTTTTATGGGACAACTTAAATGTTTTATGTTCAATCCACTTAAATTTGTTAGGTTAACTTAATCTGTGTGGGGACAGCATGAATGAATTGTGTGGAACCCTGCATTTTTTACAGTGTAGGGAGCTGATTGAGAACCACCTCAAGTATTCATTATGTCTTTTATGTGTATCTTTTCCACTGACCTTCCATTTTTCCATTTGCTACTGACTCTTAGCACTGACATGCCCTGAGAACAGCCACTATCAAGTCTGCACAAGTGCATGTCCTGGCTCCTGCTCCGACTTAACATCTCATCTCTATTGTACTCACCCATGTACCGAGGGCTGCCAGTGTGACCAGGGTTATGTGCTGAGCGGCAGCCGATGTGTCCGTCGCTATGAGTGCGGGTGTGAACGTGACGGCCTGTATTATGCCCTAAACGAGACCTTCTGGGCAGGGGAAGGGGGTGAGGTGGGTGAAGACTGCTCCCAGCGTTGTGTATGTGGCCCGGCGGGTGAAGTAAAATGCTTCAATGACTCTTGTGGCGAAGGCGAGGTATGTGCAGCAGAGGTTGGGTTGCTTGGGTGTTACCCTCGTCGTGAGGCAATATGTTCGTTGTCTCAATCACAAATACTGGCCACATTTGACGGGTCCACGATGCCGTTTCCTGATGAGAGCTCATTCTACCTGGTCAAAACTTTGGGACGCTTGCCTGCAAATGTAACATCAGTGGAAGTGAAGATTGGCAGGAAGCTGGTGAATAAAGGACCTACATGGTTACGGCCAGTGGTTGTTAGGGTTGGACATTTGGAAGCACAAATAGGTGGCTCAGATTTCGACTTGATCAAGGTTTGTGGTTACTTTCATAACCTCTAATTTGAAGAAGAAAAAAACAGGCTTGTGAATAACAACTGACTATAGAAATGTAATTTTTTTCTACAATTACCCCTTAAAAGGATAGTTTACCAAAATAAACATTTACTCACAATTTAATCACCCTCAAGTGGTTTTAAACCTTCACAAGTTTCTTTCTTCTCAAGGAGTTCAAGGAGTATAAATGATTTCCTGGTGAACTATCCCTTTAATACACTCAATATATTGCTCAAAATAAGAAATATGATTGTATAATTTGTCCTGATGATGTCAAACCCCTCTTCTAGGTCAATGGTGAACCAGCAATTGTTCCATACGTCCATCCAGTGGAGCCTCTCATGATCTACCGATCCTCTGGTAATACCACAGTGATTGAGTGGAGTGGTTTAGTCCGCACTCGATACTCACGTCAAGGCCTGCTAAACATCACTCTCTCCACTCTCTTTTACAACACCACCTGTGGTCTTTGTGGCTTTTTTAATGGAGATCCAATCGATGACCTTCGGCTACCTAGTGGAAGGCAGGCCGATTCAGCCGACCAGTTTATTGAAAGCTGGAGAGCTATTGCAGATGATCTGACATGCAATGGCGATTGTGAGGACTTATATCGCATGTGTACAGATTTACGGCAATACCAGAGCCCATGGCTGTGTGGGAACATCAACGACCCAGGAAACAGCTCATTTCTGGCTTGCCACACAGCAGTTAATCCGTCTCCTTTCTTCAGGAACTGCCTCTACAACATGTGTGTACGGGAGGGAAACCGCTCTGCCCTGTGTAACTCCCTGCAGGCTTATGCATCCGCTTGTCAGGATGCTCAGATCAACCTGGGAACATGGAGAAGTGCTACCAACTGCCGTATGAGTTTTGATTGATTCTCTCTCTTTTAGGGATGGGCGATATTGTATGGGTATCGTTTGAAATATACCGGTAAAGATTCTGCCCGTGACAAACAAATTTACTTATTGTAATAATAAAGTTATAAACCTATATTGCTTGTTTTGCATGTTTAGGCCTGTTTACAAAAAAAGATTTACTGGTATACTTTCACTCTAAATTCATAATTATCATTAAAAACTCGCCCCCCCCCCAAAAAAAAAAAAGTGACTTATTGTAATAATAATGATAAAAACCTCATTGGTCTGTGCAATATGTAATTCTTTACAGTTATACGTTTTATAGTTTTGCAGGTTTAAACCTGTTTACAAAACTAAGATTTACTGGCATTTTCACTTAAGTTTACTTCATAACACCAGTTGCATGTTTGAAATAATTGTTTTTGTGACTAGACATGGTTTAATATCACAGAATAAATGTAGTATATAAAGGCTAGGTTGATTGGCATAGCATTATAAATATACCTGATGCTTATGAAATTCCCGGGATGGCTTGAAGAACACAAATAATCAATATATAAAATCATTTGTTTATTGTCTTCATGTTTTATCCATTTCTATCATCTTTAGCCTCTTTGTAGGGATGGTTGACGCAAAACTGAAGTTTCAACACTGTGTCGATATACCGAATCACAGATGTTTCAAAACACTGCTCCGAAACATTTCAAAACACATAGGTCACGTGACTAAATCGATTCAGAGGATCAGTAACTACATTCCGATAGCTGGTGAATCTGCCTGATTGATTGACTGGCTCCTAAACAAAACCACAATCTCCCGTAGCCTAGTGGACTGTGCTGTGGGTGACCTGAGATCGAATCCCGGCTTGTAAAGCATTCAGAAATTGTGACTTAATATCTTTTATTAATGTAGATTTTTTTTTTTCAGACCAAAACAACACATATTTATTCACAAAGAGTTTATTCGGATATCAGCAGGGCGACCTATGTGGCCGCATAGTAGTTAGGACGGCATCCACGATAACCTCCGCCCCAACCACGCTCTTAACTTTAATCCCAGACATCACCACCCCACTCACCGGTGTCTTCAATTTCGTCCGCCAAACCCACCCCAACAACCAGTGTTTACATTCATATGCAACCCAACACCCCACCCCAAAACCCCACCCCTCGGCTCTTCACTTTTGTCAGCAAGATACCCCCCCCCCCCCCCCCCCTTCACTTTCGTTCGCGACAAACTCTCTCCTCTCTGCTCTTCACTTTTGCGATGGCGGCATGAGCGTTGTTTGCCTAGAGCGCCAGTTCAGCTTGCTCCGGCCCTGGATATCAGACTTATGTTAAAACAAATCACACAAGAATGGAGCAGTAAAATTAAAAATTTAAAGTGACTAATAATAATTGCATCATCCTGGATTCAAACTGAATACATCTGCATGCCAGTCAAGTTCACGAACAACTCCACTAATGTCTGATGTCTCGTCAAAACAATGTGGGGAATAATTTAATTTGCGTATCCATTTCTTTGTTGAAGTTTTTAAGAGCAATATTTTAAAATGACCACTAGGTGTCACTGTATAGACAGGTTTTGAAACGTTTCAAAGCCTCGATACGTTTGCTTCGACTGTTTCAGTGTTTCACGAAGCCTTGCTGTCCTCACCACTACCTCTTTGCTGTCCTGAAGTGATAGCTCACCCTAGCTGACATTGTTCCTTCAGTAACATATATGTGGAGATTGTGTGAGGGCCCTCTAGTGTACAGTATGAATGAAACAGAAATAACATTTCAATGGATGGTCGAAGTTTGAACTCAAATCTCTGCTTCTGTAATTTATACGATCTCGAAAAGCTTGACTAGCTGCTTCAGTGTGATTAAATATGGTTGAGCTCTGCAGAACAGCGAGCATCCAGGAGTTAATGATCTTATTTTGGTAAAATATAAACACTTTAAAAAGCAAATCCTTTTCTCTAAAGATACAGAATTTGTGCCTCTCATTGGACACATATGAATTATCATCAATAATATAATTTGCGCAATAAATACCAGAAAATATTCTGATATCCATTTATAAGTCCACATCGCCCGTCCCTACTCTCCTTACCATTTAAGATACCTTCCACGCATGTCACATAACTATTATAACTATTTTTGTTGTTTTTTCTTTAGCTCTACCCTGCCCAGAAAACAGTCACTTCGATGAGTGTACGTCTGCATGCCCTCTCACCTGTTCTAATCTGGATGAACCAGAGGAGCCGTGCCCTCTTCCCTGCTCAGAGGGCTGTCAGTGTGAGGAGGGTTTTGCCCTTCGCGACGGCATCTGCGTGGCACGCAGTGACTGTGGCTGCTTTTACCTGGGTCGCCAACTGGCCACCAATGAGACATTCTGGACTGACTGGGAATGCCAGGAGCGCTGTTTCTGTAACGGCACTGACAACAGTGTCTACTGCACCTTCTCGCCCTGTCACCCAGAGGAGTACTGCCAGGAGAACGAAGGCCTCTTTTTCTGTCAGCCCAGGACCGAGGCCATGTGTGCTGTTGCTGGATATGCACACTTTTTGCCATTTGGAGGTGTGCCGTTTGACCTTCAGAGCAGCTGTACTCTTCGTCTTGCCACTACTGACTGTGGAGAAGGAGATGAGGATAGCTTTGGAGGACTAGACAGTGCTGAAACAGTTCTGGGAGGACTGCCCAACTTCCAGTTATCAGTTCGGAATGAAGAAAGAGACACTGGCCAGGCTATATGGGTGCGAGGATTTGTTCTGGAGGTCTACGGATATGAAATTGAGGTGTCACGAAGCTTTAAACATACAGTCACGGTAAGAATGTGTCAATAATGCCTAATGTAAATTGTAGGTGTTTGTTCTAATGGTACAGTACGGTACGGTACAGGTCGGTACGGGTCACCTTTATCAGGCTTGCGTTTCCACTGCCAAAAGGGTACGAATGGTACCAATTGGTGGCCGTGGTGTATGACAGAAAGTTTCAGACGTCGTCATTCTCGCTTGAGAAAATGTCAAAGTAAAGTTGTACGGGTCATTCACATATCATATGAGAAGCACTTCTCACAAAACAGTTGCTTTAAACACATAAATACTTGTGTATAAATGTTCATTGCTAACCTTTATATGAACAATATTTGATTATAACTGCAGATCAATGATAAAAAATAGCCTACTGTAACGTCTGCGATTATATAAAATAAATAAATAAATGCAACATATATGAACACAAACAGACCCTTACAGTCTCCGATATGTTACCAATTACAGAAAAACTACACACAGCATACATTTAGTCCTCAATTGTGTTAAAAAACAACACAAAATATAGCCCAGTCAGTGCACACCTCTTATCTGTAACTTTAATCTTCACCAGCACATGTAAATTCTTGTTAGAAAGTAATTCTTTCATTCTGAGTTCATAATAGTCCAAAAGGTGATGCTGATAATAGTTAAACATGGCAGTTTGTTCATCTTTTAGGTTGCTGAAAGAATCATTTGCTCCTTTGTTTTTTCCAGCTTCTCCTTTGTTTTTTCGCGCTTCACTCTCGCACTAGTCAGTTTCTGAAAGGATCGGATGTCAGAAGCACTTTAATAATCAAGCACACGTTATTATCATCAACTCAAGAAGTTCGTTATTTCAAATATAGACGTGCTATTTAAAGGGGCTCGTAAAACAACAACAGGGCACAGCAGATTTTGTTCTTCTTGGCTTTGTGGCTGTGCATCAAGACGACGACAAGGTTTGTTTGAGCTCGGGTCTACCGTGGCTTGTTATTATATGTATATATTATTACGGTGTAATGTCTCGGCTGTGTTTTTAAAAATGCTGGTTGCTTTGTTTTCATTCTCCTGCTTGTGTGCGCTAGTGACGTATTTCTGTAAACCAATAGAGTTCAGCTGCGCATCTAGCTCCGCCTCTTGTTACCCTTTTGTCGTGCTAGGTACCCTTTGCAAAGGGTACCCAAAAAGTGGTAAGGTACGATTCGCTTTTAGGTACCCTTTGACAATGGAAATTACCATAAAAGCGTACTGAACCGTACCATACCACTCATAGTGGAAATGGTCCATAATTGTGCCTTTCCCAAGAATCAAAAATAGTTTGTGAAGTACAGTAATGCTTTACTTTAAGGGGGTGTTAAGATTCATGAGACTTTTATAATCTTGACATGGCACAGATCATAAATATGAATGACATATTATGCATGCTTACGACAACTGTCATTGAGTGTCATTGGCTGTTATGCCATTTTAAATGCAAAGATGACATTGTTTGAGATGTCTTTGTTATGACAACTTGTCAAACGAATACATCACAACCTGTCTTTGTCTTTGTCATGACAACTTATAATATATATAGATATAATATAATATTATATATAGATAGATATAATTTGTCATAAATCTGTCCTGAACATGATTTTCATGAGGCAATTATAATTGTTTAATGAATTTTATACCAGTGTCATTAATATATATATATAAATATATATAAATATATAAATATATATATATATATATATATATATATATATATATATATATATATATATATATATATATATATATATATATATATATATATATATATATATTTACAGTTGAAGTCAGAATTATTAGCCCCCCTGAATTATTAGCCTTTCTGGTTATTTTTTTCCCCAATTTCAGTTTAACGGAGAGAAGATTTTTTTCAACACATTTCTAAACCTAATAGTTTTAATAACTCATTTCTAATAACTGATTTATTTTATCTTTGTCATGATGACAGTAAATAATATTTTACTAGATATTTTACAAGACACTTCTATAGAGCTTAAAGTGACATTTAAAGGCTTAACTAGGTTAATTAGGTTAACTAGGCAGCTTAGGGTAATTATGCAATGCTATTGTATAATGATGGTTTGTTCTGTAGATTATTGGAAAAAAAGCTTAAAGTGGCTAATATTTTTGACCCTAAAATCTTTTTTAAAAAAATTTAGAACTGCTTTTATTCTAGCCGAAATTAAACAAATCAGACTTTCTCCAGAAGAAGAAATATTATCAGACATACTGTGAACATTTTCTTGCTCTGTTAAACATAATTTGGGAAATATTTAAAAAAGAAAAAAAAATTAAAAGGGGGGCTAATAATTCTGACTTCAACTGTATATATATGATTACAGTGTAACAAATTGAATTTGTTATAAAATGTAATTCATTGTCATTAAATATTAACAATGTTTTAATGTTTTACAGAGTATTGACATTTTTAATGACATTTTATAACAAATTTAGTTAGTTCCTATGAAATAAAAAAATGTGAAAAATATTTCCGACACAATTATAATGCCCTCATGACACTCATGCTTATGATAGATTTATGACAAGTTTGTTTCGATAATGTCAAGTTGTCATGACAATGATGTACTTGGTTATGTCAACCCAGCAGGCACGGGATGTAAACATGACGTCAGATTGACGTTGTACCCCCAACGTCGGGGACTTTGCATTTTGGGTGGAATGAAAATCAGGTTGACGTCAGTGTCCAACGTTGGACAAACGTTACATTTTGGTTACTTTCCAATGCAACCTAAAAACAACCAAATATCAACATCTAATGATGTTACAGCTTGATGTTGTGTGGATGTTACCACTATGACGTCTATCAGACGTTGGATTTTGGTTGCCATACCTAACGAATAATTGTCAGTATTTGACATCAATATGAGGTTGGTTTAAGTTGTTGGCTCGGCGTTGGATTTTGGTTACTTTCCAACACAACCTAAAATCAACGTCATTTGATGTCGTTATTGGACATCCAAATATCGTCCTTAGACGCTGAATTTTGGTCACCCGACATCACGACCTAAATCTAACCTAATAATAACGTCTTATGACGTTGTGTGCCTGCTAGGAAGTTGTCATAACAAAGGCATCTCAAACAACGTCATCTTTGCATTTAAATAAATAGCATAACAGAGCTAATGACACTTAATGACAGTTGTCATAAGCATAAATAAAATCTCATTCATATTCACTTATGATTATAAAGGTTTCATGAACACCACCTTCATGTAAAGTGTTACCGTTTTTGTCAACAACATCATGATTGTATTTGCTTTGCCATGTGTGCAGATATGATCAAAAGTTTAATTTGGATCAGTACAAAATTCTACACCTGCACTGAAACAGACAGCTACTGTACTCATAAACATTTGGGCCATTTGATTGAGCGTCAAACATTTTATAAATCACAAGAATTCACGTGTAATTCTAGAACACCACCTTTCGAAGGTCAAACTCCTCATTTTTATGACACAAAGTTATTTTAATCATCCAGACAGAAGAGCCAAACAAAGGAGTAAATTTTTCATGTGAGAGGTATAATATTTCAGCCATCATCTGTTAGCATACTGGAGCAGATACAGAGGGAAACTCATAACTGAGTGACGTCTGGAATGAGTTCACAACGCCATTGGAAGATCTGAGGAACTTTAGATCAAATAAAGATTGAAGAGGGAAGAAAACGAAGATAGAGAACGAAAGAGCTAGTGATTCATCCAGAAACTGGCTTTTGAACTCATGTTAACAGATACAATAAAAGATATAAAGAATTCAATTAAAGGAATTTGAAGCATAGCAAGGACATGGGGGAGAAAGGGATGACTCAAGCATGAAAGAGACTATTAATGAGACAAATGTAAAGATTTGAAAGGATGTCTTTATCTCTTTTAGGTGAACAAGGAGCGCCTGTATCTGCCTTTAAAACTGGGTCCAGGGAAAGTTAACATCTACACTCTTGGTCTGCAGTTACTTGTGGAGACTGACTTTGGTTTAAAGGTGGAGTGCAAATCCCTTTTTGCTTGTTCCACACAGAAATCTGATACATGGCAAATTACATATATGACATACAAGTTCATGTTTGGATTTCAAATATATAAAATATATGTCATATATATCCTACATTCATTCATTCATTTTCCTTCGACTTAGTCCTCTATTTACCAGGGGTCGCCACCGGAAAGAACCGCCAACTATTCTAGAATATGTTTTACGCAGCAGATGCCCTTCCAGCCACAACCCAGTACTGGGAAACAACCATACACTTTTATTCACACACGCATTCATACACTACGGCCAATTTAGTTTATTCAATTCACCTACAGCGCATGTGTTTAGATTGTGGGGGAAACCGGACACAGGGAGAACATGCAAACTAGGGCTGCACGATATTGGACAAAAACTGACATTGCGATATTTAGTTTGTCTGCGATTATATATTGCAATAAAAAAAATTACACAGGATGACTTATAACTTTATTAGGAATGAATTCATAATTTTATATTGATTGGGATTATTTTGTAGAGGAGTGTCTGCATAATATACAGTACAATTGAACAGATACAAATACATTTTATGGTTTTCTGTAAAATCTAACATTATTGAGGTATCACAATTCAATAATTCATTGATTCATTCATTTTCTTTTCATCTTAGTCCCTTTATAAATCTCGGGTCGCCACAGCGGAATGAACCGCCAACCTATCCAGCATATGTTTTACGCAGCGGATGCCCTTCCAGCTGCAACCCATCACTGGGAAACATCCACACACACTCATTCACACACATACACTACGGACAATTTAGCTTACCCAATTCACCTGTACCGCATGTCTTTGGACTTGTGGGGGAAACCGAAGCACCCGGAGGAAACTCAAGCGAACATGGGGAGAACGTGCAAACTCCACACAGAAATGCCAACTGACCCAGCCGAGGCTCGAACCAGCGACCTTCTTGCTGTGAGGTGATCGTGCTACCCACTGCGCCACCGTGACGCCCCAATTCAATAATATATAAATAAAATAACAGTGTATTAGTGTAAAGTCTTCATTGTATAAATAATAAAATACAATTAATTTTGGTTTATATTAGGGCTGTCAAAATTAGCATGTTAAACCACGCGATTAATTTGAAATATTTAACGCGTTAAAAAAATTTACGCAGTTGCAGTTTTTTTTATTTCCTGTTGTGGCCGACGTGTGTTTAACGTGCAAAGAAATATGGATAAGACTAATAGACTATGGATAAAGTCTAAAGACTAAAAATGAATCACCCGAAATTGCATGAAACTCTGGAGGAAACGCTGGGCAGCCCTAGTTTATATACCTTAATAACTGCTTAGTTTACGTTTGCTGAAATCTTACATGTGCAGTCACAGGTTGACGTTGGTTTAAGATGTTGGCTCGACATTGGATTTTGGTCACTTTACAAAACAACCTAAAATCAACAAAATACCACCATCATTTCACGTCGTTATTGGACGTCAAAATAACGTTGTCCTTAGACCATAGGTCTCAAACTCAATTCCTAGCGGGCCACAGCTCTGCACAGTTTTGTTCCAACCCTAATCAAGCACAGCTGATCCAAATAATAAAGGTGTTCAAGACTACTATAGACTTTTTAGTATGTGTGAGTTGGAGGTGGTTGAAGCTAAACTATGCAGAGCTGTGGCCCTCCAGGAATTGAGTTTGAGAACATTACCTTAGACGCTGGCGAGCTACATCTAACCTAATATTAGCGTCTTATGAAGTTGTGTGTCTGCTTGGATGATACAAGCATCAGCTATTAATCGCATCAAGAAATCAAAAACTGGCAGAAGCCTAACTAGCTGTAATGTTATATGCATATATTTACATGTATCAGATTTCTATATAAGACATAAAACACTTTAACAGAACAATGAAAATCCCATGAAAACGTACTGTTTACAATATTCTCCATTGGTTAATATCTCTACAGGTGGCGTTTGACTGGAGTACTCTACTGCTGCTCACTCTTCCTCGCAGTCTCTTTAATGCCACCTGTGGGCTCTGCCAAGGAATGCCCATTACGGGTCCCGCTCTAAGCGTCACTGAATGGGGCATGGCGTGGGCAGATCGGGACACTTTCTGCCAAGTGGGTTGCGGAGACTCTTGTCCACGCTGTGGACTGGTTGAACGGGGCCTGGCTGCAGAGGTCCCAGCGCAAGTAACGGATGCTGTTGGTAACATCGACATGGATAACGGTAACCCCGGAAACCGTTTCCACTTCGCTGAAGGGTTGTATGTGTATGTCGAACCTGAGGCGGTGAGATTATGTGGACTTATTATAGACCGCGGAGGCGTGTTTGCTCGCTGTCACAGCAAAGTAGCACCAGCATACTTCTACCAGAGCTGTCTGCAGGACACATGCGTGGATCAAGGTGCAAGAGAGACTATATGCAATTGGCTACAGATCTATGCCAGTACCTGTCAGACACAAGGAGTGCCTCTCATTGGCTGGAGAAGTTCGACACCCTGTGGTGAGAATGATTTTCATTTTGACATACTCATATTTTGTCACAATAATGTACAATTGCCACGATAATAAATAGTTGAGTTTAGGGATTTGTTCTGTATTAAATTGTGCTGTGTATTAAAGGGATGGACCACCCAAAAATTAAAAATTATATACTTTTTACTCACCCGCAAGTGGTTTCAAACCTACACAAGTTTCTTTATTCTGTTAAACACTTAAGAAGATACTTAAGAAACTAAAAACCTGCACCCATCGATAACATTAAAAGCAAATACTATGGAAGTCAATGGTTAGAAGTTTCCAGCGTTCAACAAAATATCTTCTTTAGTGTTCAACAGAAGAAAGAGAGTCAAACAGGTTTGAAACAAATGAGGGACGAGTAAATGATTACAGAATTTAAATAAAAAATTTTGAGTGAACTATCCCTTTAAGGAGATATGTTGTTAATTTAAGCGTTCAGTCTTTCGTGTGGTGGGGAAAAAAAAACAATGGACTTACATTGAAGGAGAGACAGGAGCCAAATCTATAGGCTAGGAGATCTGTATCTTTTGAATTAGATCATTAAGCATCCACTTAACCAGCCACAACGCCCAAACAACTTCATAGTAACATTAAAAATCACTCAATAGTACCTTATAACAACTAAGCCATGTGTGTTTTGGGCAAGCATGATGCATATTTACCTAATAAAATGTATAGATGTAAGGCGCTGCTATGAAAATTATTTTAAATGCAAATATTGTTTACATTTTATAATTTAAACAGGAATATTTGAAAGCCTAATTATCTGTTATGTTGTTTGCATATATTTCCATGTATCAGATTTCTATATAGGACGTAAAACGCTTTTTGGTAACACTTTGGAATAATGGTCCATTAGTTTATGTATTTACTAACATTAACTAAGTATGAATAATCTTGTAAAGCATTTATTAATCATAGATCAACATTTACTAATGCATTATTATACCATCGAGGACTTCGAGGACAACACAAACACTCTTTATTAAACATATACACATAGACATTACCTACAGTGCATCCGGAAAGTATTCATAGCGCTTCAATTTTTCCACATTTTTTTTGTTACAGCCTTATTCCAAAATGGATTAAATTCATTTATTTCCTCAAAATTCTACACACAATACCCCACAATGACAATGTGAAAAAAGAGTTTTTGAAATTGTTGCAAATTTATTAAAAATAAAAAAGCTGAAAAATCACATGTACATCAGTATTCTCAGCCTTTGCCGTGAAGCTCTAAATTGAGCTCAGGTACATTCTGTTTCCACTGATCATTCTTGAGATGTTTCAGCAGCTTAATTGGAGTTCACTTGTGCTAAATTCAGTTGATTGGAAATTATTTGAAAAGGCATACACCTGTCTATATAAGATCCCAGAAACCAAGCATGAAGACAAAGGAATTGTCTGTTGATCTCCGAGACAGGATTGTCTCGAGGCACAAGGCTGGGGAAGGTTACAGAAACATTTCTGCTGCTCTGAAAGTTCCAATGAGCACAGTGGCCTCCATCATCCGTAAGTGGAAGATGTTTGAAACCACCAGGACTCTTCCTAGAGCTGGCCGGCCATCTAAGCTGAGTGATCGGGGGAGAAGAGCCTTAGTCAGGGAGGTGATCAATAACCCGATGGTCACTCTGTCTGAGCTCCAGCGTTCTTCTGTGGAGAGAGGAGAACCTTACAGAAGCATCTGTGCAGCAATCCACCAATCAGGCCTGTATGGTAGACTGGCCAGACGGAAGCCACTACCCGTCTGGAATTTTGCCAAAAGGCATCTTAAGGACTCTCAGACCATAAGAAACAAAATTCTCTGGTCTGATGAGACTAAAATTGAACTCTTTGGAATGAATGCCAGGCGTTACTATTGGAGAAAACCAGGCAGCGCTCATCACCAGGCTAATATCATCCTACAGTGAAGCATAGTGGTGGCAGCATCATGCTGTGGGGATGTTTTTCAGCAGCAGGAACTGGAAGACTAGTCAGGATAGAGGGAAAGATGAATGCAGCAATGTACAGAGACATATTGAATGAAAACCTGAGTGCTCTTGATCTCAGACTGGGGCGACGGTTCATCTTCCAGCAGGACAATAACACATTGAGCTTCACAACAACTCAGTGAATGTCCTTGAGTGGCCCAGCCAGAGCCCAGACCTAAATCCTATTGAACATCTCTGGAGAGATCTGAAAATGGCTGTACACCGTCGATTCCCATCCAACCTGATAGAGCTTGAGAGGTACTGCAAAGAGGAATGGGCAAAAATTCCCAAAGACAGGTGTGCCAAGCTTGTGGCATCATATTCAAAAAGACTTGAGGCTGTAATTGCTGCCAAAGGTGCATCAACAAAGTATTGAGCAAAGGCTTTGAATACTGATGTACATGTGATTTTTCAGGGTTTTTATTTTTTATAAATTTGCAACAATTTAAAAAACTCTTTTTTCACATTGTCATTATGGGGTATTGTGTGTAGAATTTTGAGGAAATAAATGAATTTAATCCATTTTGGAAAAAGGCTGTAACATTAAAAAATTTGGAAAAAGTGAAGCGCTATGAATACTTTCTGGATGCACTGTATATGCTATAAAATTGCAGGTTAATGATGTCTGCATATAATAACTAATATTTGATTGTAACTTTAACTTAATTTGATTGTAATGCAATAATGTGCACCTTTTGTAAAGCTGCTTTGAAATAATAATTACTGTAAAAAGCGCTGTGCAAATAAACTTGAATTGAATTACTAAAATCCCAAAGTTGTGCTTGTTAACATTAGTTAATGCACTGCGAGTTAACATGAACTAAAGCTATTTAACTTAATGATGGATAAATACCGTAATAAATGTACTAATTGTTTGTTCATGCTGTTACCTTTTTTTTTTGTAGTGAATAATAATGATATTGCACTTCTAGGGTTTGCACATCTAGGGTTAACATGAACTCTCTATTTATTTTAAAATGCCTTTAATGGCTGGCATTACGCTGACCAACCGCAAACCATGGCTTATTTTACAAAATGTTCTGTTTTGCCAACATGGAAACTACAAGACACTTTATCACAGTCAGAGGCTAGTGAATGCCACACATTCATATAAGCCCTTTACAGTGAAACACAATACATCTTCCCTGTCTACTTTTGGAGAAACTCACCCGTCCAGTGAACTCTTCTTGTTTTGCCCCCTCTGTGTGTGTGCCCAGTGTGGTCGTGCCCCGTGAACAGCCACTATTCCAGTTGTATGATGGCGTGCCAGCCGCAATGTGCCCCTGCGCGTGGACAGAGAGACTGTAATCAGTACTGCGTTGAGGGGTGCCAGTGTGACCAGGGCTATGTGCTCAATGGCAAGAGCTGTATCCTCAGTCAAAACTGCGGATGCTACACGGACGGGAAATACTATGAGGTAAGAAACGACGTAACGGAAACACATCACAATATTATAATAGCTACACACTATGAATAATTTATTAAGCATTAGCAAATAGTTATTTCATTATTCATGAAGCATTAACTCTACAACAGATGTTAGTAAATACTGCGCACATGTATAGTGTGCTTAATGATTGTGTTTTCATACTTTGTTAATGATTTATTTTTCATTACTGAATTAAGCTTTGCATTATTTACAAACATCATTCAGATAATTGAGCATGATTAATAAACTACTGAAAGTCACATTTATATATCTTATTATTCAGGCATATATATTAATAGTTAATTTGAATGTTAATAAATGCTTTATTAACTCAACTTCATCCTGTTTTATGCTTTGTAAATCCCTTATACAAGACTCTACATCTATTAATGTAGAGTTAATGCATGAGAAATAATGAATTAACTACTTGCTAATGCTTAATAAATGATTCATAGTGTGTGGTTATTATAAAGTGTTACCGATGTCACACATTTGGACCCATCATGAAGACTGTCTAGATCTAATTTAGTTGTTTTGCTCATCAGACATAAAGGATGAGGGTGAAAATAAAGCAGTATTACAGTTTTTCTCAGTCTCTTTAGTACATTTCTTGAATTATCCTTGACATTTGCAAAACAGTAAATGCATTTCCCAAAATAACTTTTATTCACAAATTACAAATAGCAAGTTAGTGTTGCGGACGAAAGTGAAGAGGGTTGGGGTGCAAAATGTGTAATCCGGCTTGTTCCGGCACAAATTAAGCCCTGGGCAATATACATTTAGCACAATAAGGTGCAAGATGTTTATGCCGTGATTTGTTGTTATTTTCAGACCAGCGCAACCCTAATTTACATTTTGCACCACGTTGTTTAAATAGCAAATCTATTTGTGCCATTTTGTGGATTCATGGGTGTGCCGGTCTATAAAGGAGGTGTGTTAAGGCGCATTGTTGGTGTGTTGCTATTTTGAGGAACTGAAATAGACCATTGACCAACTAAAAGCAGGTCTAAAATCCAGCGCAGAGCGCATTAGTTATGTGCCTATGCAGGTTCAAGTGCTTACACATTGCTTAATACACACAGGATGTACAGTAATACACAAATATCTTTACATATGAAAACAATTAAAGGATTAAAATGTTACAAAAATTATTAACAAATGAAATTAAATATGTAGGGCTAATGGGTGTCTTCAGTGGAGCGCATACAACACCGTTTCCTTATCCACAAACGTAAAGGTGTAAAGTAAAGAGTAAAAGCAAAGAGTTAAAGTAGAAAGGCCGAATGGAGGAGGCTCGTTCTCTATTTACAAAGTCTGCCATGTGATAGCAAATGCGCCAATGTGTGACACAACTGACTCTTAAAGGGAATGTGAGATGAGACTCTGATTGGTTTAATGCACGTTATGCTCAAAACACACCCATAATAAAAGAGAATAAGCACAACCCTGTTAGACCATACGCCAGGGCGCACACCATATTTTCTCTGTCCTTAAAATAGCAAAAGTGGATTTAGTCACGACCTTAATGCTTTTGCGCCATACTCTTTAGACTTTGCGCCTAGATCGTTAAGAAAAGCCCCTTGACTTGTTCAACCATTTTTGCATTTAAAGATATATGCTATGAAGTAATGCCTAAGTGTTGTGGGTAGTGAGACTATTCAACAGAAACCATTATAATAATTCTAATAATTTTGATCAACATGACATAAGCAATTGATAATGTTAGAAACAGCGGAGTATTGTATATAATCATTTGGACGGATGAATGAAAGCATTTGCAACTTAGGCCCAATCCCAATTCTATTTTTGTACCCCTACCCCTTCCCCTTCCCCTTGGCCCTTACAACCGAGGGTTAAGGGGAAGGGCTTAAAAACGTACCCCTAAGAATTGGGACACCACTTCAAAACCTGCACACGTCATCATATGTCATCGCGATCTCTTGCTTCATATGAGATCAGACGATCGCGACTGCTGTAGATATTCCAGTTGTGTTATTTTGTGGTGTTTATCTTCAGGAAATCACTGAAGGCCTATATTATGTTATCATAACGATCTAATGTGGCAATATGATCGTAACTGTACTGTGTATTTACACAGTGGCCATATTCATCTATGTAAACACACGAAAACAACATTAACATTATAGCAGACACTGTAAAAAGCTCATTTTCAGCCACTAGACTGCTCTGACAGGGTATGTGAGTGTTATCGAGTGACAGAATGTTGTAGGGCTGCTGTACAGGAGTTATGATTAGGGATTATAGATCGCGTAATTTAGCGTTTTTTTTTTTTTGCGTTTTTTTTAAAAAGCATGACCGTAAAACATGAACGCGGTTATGAATATAATAAAACATGTGTTTGTTTGTCGTAAAAATTCGTAATAATGACAAAAAATACTAATTTGTGGATCTCCTTACTTCCGGGTTCAGCTGTGGCAGGTGTCTTCTGGGTAATATTCTTACCCCTCCGTTTCAAGTGTGCTCCTGAAAAATCTTCGTTCAAAGGGGTGTATACCCCTTGCCCTTAGCCCTACGCCTTCAAGCTAAAGAGAATTGGGACACCCCTACCCCTTGGCGGGCACGCGCAAAACGAGGGGTAGGGGTAAGGGGAAGGGCTAAGGGGTAGAATTGGGATTGGGCCTTAGTCAAAGAAATGAGAAATTGCTTTTTTATGTGCACAAGTGACACGATGTGAAGATTGAAACGTTAGTTTTGAGAATTTTAATTCTGATTTGAGAAATGTACACAAGTGACTGAGAAACACAGTAATAATATCTATTTTAGAATGATTGGCAATAAGGAACAATGATTTCTTTTATTATCAAGCTGAGATGTTTATATTTTTTATATTAATCAGTGTCGGTATCTAATATATAGGACATCTAAACCAAAAACAAATTGTGTGTCTCAAACAATTTCATTGTTTCAATAAGAAACTGCTTTGAACCCCATGAAGCCAAATAGCATCACATATGCACAGTACACTTGGTACCTTGGCATTGTAACAACATGGTATCAACATATGTATGGAAACTAACAACTAACAAGAAGCTAATTGCAATTTCCTTTTAAATATCTTACATTTTTGCAATTTATGATGGGTTACTTGTGTTTTTCTTTCGCTCAGCCTAAGCAGTTGTTCTGGAACAGTGACTGCACTAAACGCTGCCAGTGTATTGGCCGGAATCTGATTCAGTGTGACCCACGGCGATGTAAAGCGGAGGAGGAGTGCGTCCTGCGTCATGGTGTGCGAGGATGCTTTGCCAGACGGAATCAGCACTGCGTGGCGTCCGGCGGTGGCGTCTTCCGCACTTTTGATGGCGCTTCTCTCCGTTTACCCGCCTCATGCTCGTTTGTCCTCTCAACAATCTGCCACAAGCTGCCAGAGTTATCTTTTCAGCTCATTGCCAATTTCGACAAGTGGAGCACACCCAACCTAACCACCATCTCCCATGCTTATCTCTACATCAACGAGGAGAACATTCTCATCTCAGGCAACACTGTCAAGGTAGGAACACCGAAATTGTACTACTAATGATTTATGGCACAAGAAATAAGTCCGGTAAAGTGGTTTAGACCAGTGTTTCCCAACCCTGTTCCTGGAGGCACACCAACAGTACATATTCTGGATGTCTCCTTTATGTGCCCCATTAACTTCAGGTTTCGGAGTCTCTTCTAATGTTCTGATGAGTTGATCCAGGTGTGTTTGATTAGGAAGTGGTTGAAAATGTGTACTGTTGGTGTGTCTTTAAGGAACAGGGTTGGGAAACACTCCACCTATAGTTCCACCCAAATTTAGCAGATTTGAAGTTTCTAGTAGCGTGTCTTAATTCAGAGGCATATCAAAGGTTAGTTGCATCAAGGATGTCTCAAATTGAAGGCTGCTTTAAATGCACCCTACATGTGTGTCCTTCACTTCCTGGGTAAAAAAGGAGGTCACACTTTATTTTGATGGTCTGTTTGTTGAATTTAAGTTACATTGCATCTACATGTCAACTAATTCTCATTAGATTATAAGTAGACTGTTAGGTTGGGGTCAGGGTTGAGGTTACTGTAATGTACTGACATGTACTTGCTAAGTTTCTTATAGTCAGTTAAATGTCTGTTTAGCAGCAGTATCAACAGATATTAAGCAGACAGTCTAATAATACTCAAATGGACCATCAAAATAAAGTGTTACCAAAAAGGATGCAACCATTGGATTGTTCACCTAATATTCAATATTCATTGTGTACTGATGATGACAGGACTAATTTGTTTTAAGAAAAACAGACTATACTTTTAAATTGTTTGATATGCAAGTCAATCAAAATGCAACGATTAAGTTTAAAATACATGAACAAGGGCTGCATGATATTGGAAAAATCTGGCAGTGCGATATTTAGTTTTTCTACAATTTATATATTGTGATATGAACACAATTTCACCAGATGGCTTGGATAGCTCCGTTTGGAAAGAAATCATTCATTTACATTGAGTGGGGTGATTTTGTAAAGGTGTGAATAAATTATAAAAAATTAATAAACAAATAGTAAGCAAACATAATTACAATAAAGCAAAGAAAAAATACAATAATTAATAATAAACAAGTATTCAGGTACAGAAATAAATAATTAAGTGTCAAATGTAAAACACTGTATAGTCATCCATTTATTAACATTTCAGTCAAATTATTCATCATTAAATTTACAAATGTTGTACATTTTCTGCTCAAATGCTCTTGAGATGCCTTTAAAACTTTCACTCTGTTATGGTTATAATTTAGTGGTTATAATAATGCCAATTCAACATTGCAGATCCTGCAATGTGACTATTGCGGACAGATACATTGTGATATCAATGCTGAAACGATATATTGTGCAGCCCTAATACGAACATTTCAAAATTGTGACGTATCTTAATTAAGCTGCGATTTTATAGACAGTTTGCTTTTTTATGTTTACATAAATAGACTAAGGAACAGTCTGTGAAACTTTTAGACAATTTAATATTAATTAAATAAAATATTCCTGTAAAAATGTTAGTTAGTTATTGACGGCGGCAAGCAACCTGGCACATTTGTTAGGTTGCTATTTTATTTCACCAGCCACATGAAAAAAACAATATAGTAATTTATGGTAAACACTACAAGTTTAACCATACATAAAATAGTACTTGAATTAATCTGTTGTTGTAATTCCATAGTTGCTATGGTAATACAACAACAATAGTAAACAAAGGGCCTAATGCTGTATAACTTTTCCACAACTCTATATTAAATGAGCAATATCACATTCGTAGCAGTGCGATATGGCTGTATATCGGCATTGGTAGGAGGCGTGCGTTGGCTCAAGGCCGCATGCCGAGTGCCTTAGTGTCCCACCAGTGACGATATACAGCCATATCGCACTGCTACGAGTGTGATATTGCGTTTATACAACAGTTCGAAATTAATCATGGAGAGTCTAAAAAATCCTTTTCATACACAACTGCAGCTGACGTCAGAACAGCAGATACCGTTGCTACCAACGTCACTTTAGAGCTAGTATTTGAATGATTCTCTAGCGTAATATATAAAGTGATGACAAAACAGGTGATTTTGCTCGCATTTTACGATTATAAGGCTGAACAGCGTGAAATGCCATCAGTCTACAGAGATTTCCCAGTTTTTCTCTGTTGCAATCGGGAGATCACAATAATTAACCCCGAAAAAGCTATAGCAAAGCAAACACTACCAGACTAACATGGTATAAATACAGCACTACAACATACAAAAGAGAGAGATTGACTGTTTTATAATGATTTGATCAGCTGTAGGTGAAATTTACCCTACTTTTCTCCCCTAAAGACTGATTATGCGGTCTCTGTCGCCATCTTGTGGCGGAATATCAACCATTTTTGCTCTGCTCAGTATGACAGGTTGATGGCCGCCGAGGCGCTGTCTCTCAGAAATTATAAATATTTAAAATAGGCACTATACTTATAAATAAACTGCAGAGTTGCAATCTAAACAACTACATTCTTACCTTAAAAAGCCTCAAAAGTATATTATGTTGTCCTACAGCTGCAATATTTGTCAAACTATAGTGAGTTGGTTAGTCTCTCTTTACCTCTCTAGTCCTAGTGTGGGCCGAGTAATACACAAGGGTGAAGAGGCTGTACGAGTGCTGATATTGCTTTAATATAGCACGGCTATCAGCCAATCAGATTCGAGAACCAGACCGAACTGTTGTAAACTGTAATATACCATTGTTTACCTTAGTAGAACTAAAGTACATTACAGTATTTTTTCACTGCAGTTAATACTACAGTATGCTGTAGCTTTTATTAAGTAATTCTTGTCAATACTAGAATATATACAGTATGATACACTTCACTATAGTATGACTATAAAATATAGTATTTTTTCAAGCTCAGAGATTTTAAGGACATACCTTGGAAGTCTGTATAGTTTGAAGGATGCAGCTTATGAAATGAGATGCAGCTAGTGAATCTGAAGACCTTGATTAGCTCTTTCAGGTGTGTTTAATTAGGGTTGTAGCTGAACTCTGCAGGACACTGGCCCCCCAGGAACAGGCTTGGGAACCATGAGATTTGCTCTGAAAAGGTAAAGTGTTTATACGTCAGTTCTGTGCAGTGATGCTGCCTGGTTTTCGGGGCCTGAGCTCATCTCAGATTTCAACTTGTTTCTTGGAAAAACTGGGATTGGGTTCTCAGTCACAAAGACAAAGGGCCTATACAGTCCTTCATGCAACAGATGCAAAAGTAAATGTCTATCATGGTATGGGGCTGCAGCAGAGTAAATAGCATTGGTGGCTGAACCAGTAAATCTAGGTCTTACCAGGTCTGTTAGAAACATCCAGACAACTGTGTTGTGGCAAGTTTAACTCTATATAAGCTGCATAGTTTAACTCTAAACCTAATCAAAAAGACAACAACAAGCTGGCTAGGGGCTTCAGGGTAACTGAGATATTACAGACAGTTGAGTTTGAAGCTACACTCTACACAGAGTTGGATTTTAAGGGCTAGAGTTAAGAAACCATGCTTTATGGTACATTTGCACAAGGTAGACGAAAATATTTTAGCATTTTTAAAAGTATCTATTACAGCATGGGTCATCAACTATATTTGTCAGAGGGCCTGAGTTTTACTGGACAGTCTCCTTGGGGGCCGGACCCCCAAGAAGAAAATCAAATAAAAATCTCAT
Source organism: Danio kyathit (assembly GCA_903798195.1). NCBI lineage: Eukaryota > Metazoa > Chordata > Actinopteri > Cypriniformes > Danionidae > Danio > Danio kyathit. The sequence goes on along the minus strand of LR812523.1, from coordinate 73,244,628 downwards.
TTTGGCTTAACATTGTTTAATGTTTACAGTATACTTTTTCAATTTCATTACAAAACTGAAGGCATTTGATTCAGGCTCCTATCACCTATACCACAGTCAACCACTAGTAGTGATAGATATTTTGCCTCAACTCAAATAGGCTAAGTCAACAAGGGGAAATGTAACTTTAGCCATTGATTAAGCACTGTGAGTAGCCCGTTTCAGCATTGAGATTTGAATTCAAGCCCACTTAACGTTTCATTTGATGTGCGCACATTATTTGTGACCTGTTTTGTTCTGGTACCAGGTCATTTATTTACCATGCTATTTTAAGTTGTGCCAGATTGTTTTTCCTCCTTGTTTTAGTCCTGAGGCAGACATCCCAAGTCTCCCGGAAGTTCTGTGAGTCTCCCGCAAATGCATAGAGACTCCCGAATGCCCGCAAACGAATGATAATCTCCCGGAAATCGCGCGTCTCCCTCCCGCTCCTCAAATAGGTCGCGCACCTCTCTCCACCGCATCCTTCCTTGCTCTTCATCACACACACGTCGCGCGCACTCCGCCTACACTCCACCCGGTCTTCACTTACGTTAAAACCTGTTTGAAACAATAAATGCTTAACGCCGCATAGTCTGTCTGAGTCTGTCCTCATTTCGAAGTGTAGCCTTATAGTCATAAATGGTGGTTATTCTGACAAGTGACTCAGTTGTTGATATTTTTAGTTGCTTTAATAGTGTGGACCACTATTTTCTTTTTGATCCTCTCAATTTTGGAATCCAGTCGCGGGCCATGTTGAACGGCTCAGCGGGCCGGATTTGGCCCGCGGGCCGCCAGTTGATGATCAGTGTATTACAGACTACAGTCTTGCCAAAACCTTTCCTGGACACATGGATGTGTAACTAATGACTAAAAATGTATGTAATAATGCTCGTAATGTGACTGCCAGAACAGTAATTAGCGATATCACTTTCTAGTGATGGGAGAATTCAATAGAATAAAATTTCAGAGACTCACGGTGGCGCAATGAGTAGCAAGATCGCCTCACAGCAAGAAGGTCACTGGTTCGAGCCCCGGCTGGATCAGTTGGCGTTTTTGTGTGGAGTTTGCATGTTCTACCCGTGTTTGTGTGGGTTTCCTCCGGGTGCTCCGGTTTCCCCCACAGTCCAAAGGCATGCGCTATAGGTGAATCGAATAAGCTAAATTGGCCGTAGTGTATGTGTGTGGATGAGAGTGTATAGGTGTTTCACAATGTTGGGTTGTGGCTGGAAGGGCATCCACTGTGTAAAACATATGCTGGATAAGTTGGCGATTCAAGCCGAAAAGAAAATGAATGAATGAATGAAACCAATTGAGGCAATGGCTTCGCAAAAATGATCCAAGTGAATCTGTCTGTGGACTGCAAGACTGGGGTGTAAGATGAAGTAAGTTAGAAGAGTAACTTGCAGTTATCGAGATCCCATTGAACCATGCGAGATGTCACAACGAGATGTTGTTGGCAAGATAGTGGAAGTACTTAACAGAGAACATTTTCACCAAATTTTTTTCATGAGTTTTCTCCAAATTTATCTACAAAGTATTAATTTGATATATTATTATATTCAATTAGTTAGCAACTCCACCATACAACTCCACTCATTGACTTCTTCGTCAGTTTTGTCATGACAGTTATCCTACTCGGGGTCGCCCCCTGTGGTTTCAATCAACAGTACAATGGTGAGCGTGTCAAGTACTTAAGCCTCCGCAACACACGGTTGTAGATTAATAACTGTGATGGTTGGGTTTAGGGTTGTGGAAGGTGTAGACATTAATAACTGTGATGGTTGGGTTTAGTTTTGGGGAACATGTAGACGTTAATAACTTGTATAATGGCTGGGTTTAGGTTTGGGGAAGGTGTAGACGTTAACAACGGTGATGGTTGGGTTTAGGTTTGGGGAAGGTGTAGACGTTAATAACTGTGATGGTTGGGTTTAGGGTTGGGGAAGGTGTAGACGTTAATAACTGTGATGGTTGGGTTTAGGGTTGGGGAAGGTGTAGACGTTAACAACTGTGATGGTTGGGTTTAGGTTTGGGGAAGGTGTGGACGTTAATAACTGTGATGGTTGGGTTTAGGGTTGGGGAAGGTGTATACTTTAATTATTGTGATGGTTGGGTTTAGTTTTGGGGAACATGTAGACATTAATAACTTGTATTATGGCTGGGTTTAGGTTTGGGGAAGGTGTAGGCGTTAACAACTGTGATGGTTGGGTTTAGTTTTGGGGAAGGTGTATACCACATGTGGGGAAGGTGTATATCACATGTAGACGTTAATAACTATGATGGTTGGGTTTAGGTTTGGGGAAGGTGTATAATTTAATAACGATGATGGTTGGGTTTAGGTTTGGGGAAGGTGTATACTTTAATAACTGTAATGGTTGGGCTTAGGTTTGGGGAACATGTAGACGTTAATAACTATGATGGCTGGGTTTAGGTTTGGGGAAGGTGTAGACGTTAATAACTGATGGTTGGGTTTAGGTTTGGGGAAGGTGTAGATGTTAATAACTGATGGCTGGGTTTAGGGTTGGGGATGGTGTAGACGGTAATAACTGTGATGGTTGGGTTTAGGTTTGGGGAAGGTGTAGACATTAATAACTGTGATGATTGGGTTTAGGTTTGGGGAAGGTGTAGACATTAATAACTGTGATGATTGGGTTTAGGTTTGGGGAAGGTGTATACTTTAATAACTGTGATGGTTGGGTTTAGGGTTGGGGAACATGTAGACATTAATAACTGTGATGGCTGGGTTTAGGTTTGGGGAAGGTGTATACTTTAATAACTGTAATGGTTGGGTTAAGGGTTGTGATGAGTGTAGACGTTAATAACTGTGATGGTTGAGTTTAGGTTTGGGGAAGATGTATACTTTAATAACTGTGATGGTTGGGTTAAGGTGTGGAATAGGTGTATACGTCAGTAACTGATGTACAGCGCCATCTTGCCGACAACATAGTTTTAACACGTTGGTGTCCATAACTTCAAGTTACGCCTCTACTCGGCCTACAAGTTACGCCTATTCATGTTACACCCCTGTCTTGCAGTACGCAGACAGACCCTACTTAAATGATTCCTTCTTTTAAAGTTTCAAAACACCACCTGGTGGTCAAAACTGGTACATGCAACAAATACTTAGGCAAAACATGGATTAAAATTGGCATTTTGGATCAAACACACTACAAACATTAAACTGAAAGTATAACCTATGAAATGCACTTAGCATATTGTATAATATTAAATATTAAGTGTCTGCATAATACGCATTCTTTTATTAATTTGTAAGGCTTATATTATTTGATTATTGAATTCTGGGCTCTGCTAAACAGGGCGAAAAGAAACTATTAACTAATATTATTAACAATATTATGTTTTTTAAATGTCTGATTAAAAACATCTACAAACTTGTACATCTGATCTGGTAGAATAGATCAGGTAGAAACAATGAAACCTGTTCAGTGGTTCACCACTATGGACGATCTGAATAAACTCAATAGAGAAACTTAGAATTTTCTGATGTAATAATATGACCTTTACTGAAATCACATTTGTTTTTTAATTTGAAATGCCCGCAGAACCACTGATTCAAAACAAAAGATTCGTAAAAGTCTCAAAGCATTGAAGCAGTGCTTTGTAAGCAGCAATCTCTACCATTTACCACACACCTGCACGCATATACCAACCCGATTATGTAGTCTGTTATCACTGTTTTGTTTGAAAAGTATTTGTGCATGCCTGAACACATGACACACCGGCGTATGACATCACTGTTTGCACAAAAATAAAGTTTCTGTAGTTTATAAGGAGGCAATAACAGTATTGTTTCTTAAAACTTAAAAAATGTTTCTCAAAGATTACTTTTTCTGGCTCTTGAAATGTTGTTTATGCTATTTGCATGAAAGGTTTTCAGATTTAGTTGAAAATGTCACCCACTTAATAGACATATTGTGACTTTTTTATATGTTGGCTGTGCAATTACTCATCTTTCCTAGCTAAATGCTAAGTGTTTTCCTCTTTTACCTCAGGTAAACGGTACGCCCGTGTCCGTACCTTTTGTCACAGGTCTAATGACACGAGTATCCACATCCGAAGGATTTCTGGTGATTGACACTCCTCAGGACATCCAGGTTCGTTATAATCGATTCAACACCCTCAGCATTACAATGGGACCACGGCTACAGAACAAGGTGTGCGGACTGTGTGGGAACTTCAACGGGGACCCCACAGATGACTACATCACCTCTCGTGGAAAACCTGCCGTCAGCGCACTGGAGCTTGCTCAGAGCTGGAAAACCAACGGCATGCAGAACAGGTAAAGCATTATATTCAGGGGTTTAATATACTTGAGTGATTTTACCTCATTACTATACTTGAAGGGATAGTTCGTCCAAAGATGAACATTCTGACATTATTTACTTACATGTTACTTGTCGTCACAAACCTTTTTTTTTTTAGTTGAACACAAAAGAAGGTATTTTGAAAAATGCTGGAAACAGTAACCATTAACTTTCATAGTATTTGCTTTTACTGGTTTTCAACATACTTCAAAATACCTTCTTTTGTTTTCAACAAATGACATTTGACATTAAATTTGGAAGATGACATTTCTTCCAAATTTAAAATCAAAATGTTTTTATTTTGAATTTTTTACACCCATAAAATAACAAAAAACATTAGGGGCCCTATCGTATACCCGTCGCAATGCGGCGCAAGGAGCGACGTAAATGTTGTTTGCTAGTTTTAGCTGGACGCAAGTGTCAAATGCATTTGCTCTCATATGTGCGCCCATAGGCGTTCTGGTCTAAAAAAGGAGGTGTGTTGAGGCGCATTGCTCGTGCGTTGCTATTTTGAGGAACTAAAATAGACTGTTCAATAGACCAGCTAAGAGGAGGTCCAGCGCAGAGCGCATTAGTTGTGCGCCTCGCTTAAACATTGCTTAATACACACAGGATGTACAGCAATATGCAAATATCTTTACAAATGAAAAAGAATTAAAGGAATAAAATATTACAAAAATTATTACTTTTTATACATAAATATAAAAACCAGTGCCTTCATCATCTCGAAGGGCTTTTTCAGTTTATTCACGGCAATTTGCTTTTGTATAATGTTATTATTATTAGCAGTATTATTTATGATATGCATATTTATATTTGTTTTATTAAAAACACGCATAGATTTGCCCACCTGTCAGGTTTCAGACCAAATGGGGCATAGCATGTGTATTTGGATATAACTTATTATAGTTCATTTATTCGTTTGCTGGAAATTAGAACTGAATTTAGAAATAGTTTTGAAACAAATCTTTGTGCTTAACCAACAAAATTAATCATGTAGGCTAAAGGATGTCTGTGCGTACAACGCCTTTCCTTATCCACGAAAAGTAAAGTGAAAGTAAAGAATGAGGAGGCTCTTTCTCTCATTCTCGTGCTGCAGATGGTCTGTTTAACTGTTTTCTCACTAGTGAAGTGCTCAGTTATTTCACTTACAAAGTCCGCCATGTAAATAGCAAATGCGCTATGGCGCGACGCAACTGACTCTTAAAGGGAATGGGAGATGAGACTCTGATTGGTTTATTCTCAAAACACACCTATAACTCATTAAGAGAATAAGCTCAACCTTGTTAGACCATGCGCCGTGGCGCAAAGCGGAATTTTCCGTCCTTAAAATGGCAAAAGCGGATTCTGACACCCTTAACGCTTTGGACTTTGCGCCTAGATCGTTAAAATAGGGCCCTAGATGTTTTAAACATGTTAACACTCATTTTTATGCAGCATAATACCAATGTTTTTTAAAAAATTGTTTGTTTATTTAATTAATGAGTTTTTTTGGTTTTCATGAAATATTACAATTATCCAAAAAAAGCGTTTAAAAATTACACTATATAGTAAATTAATTGTAAACCATGCCAAAGAAAAACGAGTGAGTAAGTAAAGAATAATATAATGATTTAATAAATGAATCTCTCATTTTAATTTTAGTTTACCCATCATCATTTAAAAATAACTCATAATGTACACATCCCTCTATATTTAGGCATAAACATTGCTTTATTTATTTATGAATGTACTTTCATAATTTAAGTTGATTTTTATTTCTTTTTTTTTTAGTCTTTCGTTTTGATTTCTAAAATTATTCCTCTCTGGAGTCAACCGGTTTTCAATGATAATAAAGCTTGTTTACAAGTTAAGAATGATTTATGTTTTGTTTTATTATTTGATCTTCATTTACAGGCTATTTAGGCATAATTTCTCTCAATTTCTTTTCATTCTTTTGTCTTGCGGCAGAGGTACACATGATGGTACACTGCAAAAATTATTTCTTACTTAGATTATTTGTCTTTTTTTAGTTCCAATATCTAAAACATCTTAAATCAAGAAGCATTTTTAGACAAGCAAAACAAATTGTCTTGTTTTAATAAGTAATATGCCAAAAATAAATTAGTTTTTCCTTACAACAAGTAAAATAATCAGCCAATGGGGTAAGCGAAATAATCTTGTGTCAAAATAAAAGCCAAAATTATTTTTGCTTGTTTTAATTTGAAGGAAAAATCTACTTAATTTTTGGGATATTATTATTTCTTAAAATGACACAATACTTTTAGCTTGTCTAGAAATTTCTTCTTGATTTAAGAATTTTTAGATATTTGGACTAGAAACAAGACAAAAAATCTGCATTTTTTTTTATTTGCAGTGTAGTGGTCCTAACACCAGTGGTGTAGTCAGGGCTATACGCACGTATACTCAGTATGCCTACTTTTTTCCTCAAGCTACTTGGGTATTACCACTGCTGATGACCAATAATTGCATATACTCTCGGTATACTCTCTTGTTTAACTGATTAGACTTCCCTAATGTACATGTATATGTTCACGTCCCCTTTAACTGTATACCAAATGTTTGGTTTTTTTAACTTGCATCTTAATATGTTGCAATTGGAGCCTTTTTGTATAACTTGCGCCATTCCCACCTCTGACAACCGCAGCAGCTGTGAGAAAATTTAATGAGTTTTTCGAAATTCACGACAATTCAACTGAGTGATGTCTCACTGAAACATTCAGTTAAATTATAAAACAGCATGGGAGTTGCTTTAGCCCCTCTATATTTCTATTCAGCCCCCCTAAAAGTTTTGCTTTTTTTCTTCTGTTGAACACAAAAGAAGATATTTTGAAGAAAGCAGGAAACCTGTAACCATTGACTTCCAAAGTGTATGTATATATAATGAATCACAAAAAACATTTGACTTTCGTTGTTTCTTTGCCTACATTCATTTAAAATTTGGGTTGGGTGGGTAATAGTACACCACCTTTTCTTTTAGGACTACACCACTGCCTAACACCAACTATAGGAACTATTATTTTTTTAATAATTAAGTACAAATTAAAGTTGTACATGTTTACTTTCACTCATTTATGGCCAGATACTTGTACTTTTAACTTACTAAAATGTTCTCTCAGTATCAGTACCTTCAGTTAAGTAGGCTACTTTTTACACCCCTGTTTATAGTTACCAATAAACACTTAATTTCACCCTTTCCGCTCATTTTCTATCCCCCTTTTTCTCTTCCATGTAGCTGTGATGAGACCCAGTACGTGGCTTTGGCCCAATCCTGTGATAATACAGCAGTATCAGAGCTCCAGGGGGAGGACAACTGCCTGAAGCTTACCGACTTGAAAGGTTTCTTCCAGCCCTGCCACGGTCTGCTGGACCCTCATCCCTTTTACCAGTCCTGCTACATGGACGGCTGCTACAATCACCGTAAGGCCCAGGTGTGCGGCTCCATGGCGGCCTACGCTGAGGCCTGCCGCTCTTTCGGCACTCTAACCACCAAGTGGATCGCCCAGGAGAACTGCTGTAAGGGGACGCTGCCACCTACAGGACAACAGGGAGGGGTGTAGGGTGTGAATGGCAGAAGGGCTCAACATTTAATTTAATTTAATTTAATTTAATTTAATTTAATTTAATTTAATTTAATTTAATTTAATTTAATTTAATTTAATTTAATTTAATTTAATTTAATTTATGAAATGGGTTCCCATGCTTTTTGAAATTACACTGAAAAAATGATTCATTGAATTTGCTAATGTTTTTGAAGGTAAGTGGTAGCAAACAATTTATTTGGGCTGAATTTAAACAAAGTTGAACGCTATTAACTTTAATTTGTTTGTTTAAATTCAGCTCATATAAATTGCTTGCAACAGTTATAATCATAATTGATAATCATCAGTGTTCAGGGAAAGTTACTTTTTGAAAGTAATGCATTACAATATTGACTTAAAAAGTAACTAGTTGCTATACTTAGTTACTTTTTAAGGTGAGTAATGTAATACGATACAGTTGAGTTACGTTTTCAATCTGGCTGAAGCTTAATCTCTTTATAAAACTTGCAGTTTTAATTCATTTATTTTCCTTTGGCTTAGTCCCTTATGTATCAGGGGTTGCCACAACGAAATGAACCAACAACTATTCCAGCATATGTTTTAAGCAACAGATGCCCTTCCAGCCACAACCCAGTACTGGGAAACACCCATACACTCTCGGATTCACACACGCAACTCATACACTACGGACAATTTAGTTAATCCAATTCGCCTATAGCGCATGTATTTAAACTGTGGGGTAAACCGGAGCACCCGGAGGAAACCCATGCGAACATGGGGAAAACTTGCAGACTCCACACAGAAATGCCAACTGACCCAGCTGGACTCAAACCAGAGACCTTCTTGCTGTGATGCGACTTGCTTTTTTTTTTTTTAAATAGAGAATCTGTGAATTATAATTCAGCAATTTATTTTTTAAAAGCTAATTCATTAAACTTAAAAAGTTACTTGCATTACATTTAAAAAAAAGTAACTGAAACATTATTGCTTGATTTTTAAAACTAATGCATTACTTATTAAGGACAGACGGAATCTGCGGACGTTTTTTGCTATTTCTGTGGAGAATTTTGGTAAAAATCTGCGGATTTCTGCGGAATTATTTTGGGAGTATCATAACTAAAAAAAACCCTAATATGTGAAATAAAAAAGAATACCTTTTTAACTTTTATTTAATGTTGAAATTGCAAATCCAATTAGATTCACTTTATTTAGTAAACGAGCAAGTCTCTCATATAATATATCTACTAAAAGACAGAAAATATTACTTTACAAACTGCATTGTACATAAATCAGATGAACATTTTCTTTAGTCAATAATATTACTGTAATTAATTTAAAAACTGAACAAATATAGATTTACACACATTTTCCCAAGTAAATAAACAGAATTAATTATGAGCTAAAAATCTGCAGAATTCTGCGCGCGCAGATTCCGTGTGGGCCTACTTATTACTTAGAAAAGTAAAATTATTATGTAACTAACGTTACTTGTAAAGCGTTACCCCCAACACTGATGGGCAACATGAATATAAGGAATTTTATTTGCACTATTACAATAGTCAACATTTGTCGGCGCCAATAGCTTAGTGATATTGTGCGCCGACATATAGCACAGATGTGCTCACGGCGACCCGAGTTTGATTCCCGGCTCGAGGTCCTTTGCCGATCCTTCCCCTCTCTCTGTTCCCAATACTTTCCTGTCTGAAATCTCTACTATCCTGTCATAATAAAGGTGAAAACCCCTAAAAAATAAAAAAAAAATAAAAAACCAATAGTCAACATTTAAAGTGGATCAAAAATGTTTATCAAAATTGTCCTAAAACAATAAAGGGTGTTGTTCAGTAGCTTTAGGACAATTTTGATGAAAGGTTTTCAAATGTTGACTACTGTAGTTGTTAACTGTACTGTAATGTATTCAAAGTTATAATAAAGGATATGGCATAATAGGCAGCCCACATGAAAAAATACTATAGTAATTTATGGCAAATAGGGTGACACAGTGGCGCAGTGGGTAGCACTAACGCCTCACAGCAAGAAGGTCGCTGGTTCGAGTCCCAGCTGGGTCAGTTGGCATTTCTATGTGGAGTTTGCATGTTCTCCCCGTGTTGGCATGGGTTTCTTCTGGGTGCTCCGGTTTCCCCCACAGTCCAAAGACATGCGCTATAGGTGAATTGAATAAAGTAAATTGGCCATAGGGCGACGCGGTGGTGCAGTGAGTAGCACAATCGCCTAACAGCAAGGAGGTCGCTGGTTCGAGCCTCGGCTGGGTCAGTTGAGAGGGGTCTGGATGCAGACCTGGTGCAGTGCAATCTGAGCTGCAACCAATGCTTTTTAATGCGCTCACCTAACCCCACCCCTAATTGAGTGCATTGTGTCAGACATTGCATCGCTGAGTGATGCAATCTCAGCTTGCATCATAAAGGCTGCATTCAGATACTATTGGATCAGTTGGCATTTCTGTGTGGAGTTTGTATGTTCTCTCCGTGTTCGCTTGGGTTTCCTCCGGGTGCTCCGGTTTCCCCCACAAGTCCAAAGACATGCGGTACAGGTGATTTGGGTAAGCTAAAATTGACCGTAGTGTATGTGTGTGAATGAGAGTGTATGGATATTTCCCAGTGATGGGTTGCAGCCGGAAGGGCATAAAACATATGCTGGATAAGTTGGCGGTTCATTCCGCTGTGGCGACCACAGATTTATAAAGGGACTAAGCCGAAAAGAAGAATTTATGGCAAATACTAGTGTTTTTGATCCACACTAGTAAAATGTATTATACTGTATAATATGTTATAGTATTTACAACCTTTTGTTAATGAACGCTCCAGCATACTGTACTATAAATTAAAGAGAACTGATCAACTAATAAATACTGTAGTATACTTTCGTTTTTACTACAGTAAACTGTTCATTTGGGTCATTTGTTTATATTACTATAGTTGTTGTGTTTCCACATAGTTGTAGAATTACCATAGTTGTAGAATTACCACATAGTTGTAGAATTACCACAACATACACTTTAAGTGCTTTACTATAGTATGGATCAAAAACATTACAGTATTTACAAGAAATTACTATAGTTATTTGGCACTATGACTACGAATGCTCATTCTCACAGTTTTGACAAAATTGAAGATATTTAATATAAAAAGGTACAAATTAAAGGATGGATATATGGATACTTTCTATGTGTGTGTGTGTGTGTGTGTGTATGTGTGTTTCTGTGTGCTAACTTTGTAACTGGACCTGTCTTTAGCAGAATGGATCTATGACCCCTGTGCAGGAGAGATCTGCTCTAACAACACATGTGAGCAGGAGAACGGAGAACTTTGTGGTTGCCCTGAACTTCCCAACAATGACATTAGTGAGTAAAACAAATCACTGAGCAATAGTCACAGTATAATAAGCAATTCCCAGCCAGGTCTGTCATGTTTTTGGCTCCCTTTGAAACATTTCCATCATGTTCCATGCGGTTTGATTGTGTTGTGTGAAATTGCAGTGCGTTTTTTAATTTGTTTGCGTTGTAAGGATTTGCAACACGTATGCTGTCAAACCGAAGAAGATCTTTTCTGAATGTTTCTATAGAGTGTATTCAATGTTGAGTCATCATTGTAAACAATGCCACTGAACCGAATTAAACGTACATAGGAAACCTTTGAAAGTCAGTTATATTCAGGACATGTTGTTCTTGTGGTGTAGGTGAAGATGACATCATACAGGCCGAAGTGACCTGTAAGCACGCTCAGATGGAGGTCTCCATCTCTAAGTGCCGTCTGTTCCAGTTGGGGTTTGAGAGGGAGGATGTACGAATTAACGACCAGCACTGCCCTGGTATCGAGGGAGAGGACTTCATCTCCTTCCACATCAACAATACTAAGGGACACTGTGGCTCTATTGTACAGGTGAACAAATCTTTCCCCTCTCTCTTATTAACAACAGTGTTCAAGAGCAGAATGTCTCAGTTCAGATAGTCTCAGCTCTGCCTCTTGAGAGACAATGGAAAGTGCTCTTCAGTTTACACACATTTCCATGGAACGTTTGTATGATGAAATATGTTTAGAGCAGCTTACTACTTTAAATGTATTTGTTAACGTTAAGTGAATGTGTATTTGTTTTCAGGATCATTATACAGATCAGTCTCAAAAATAGTACTTTTACAAAAATGCATACATCCATAACACAATTCACGTTTACAAAATACAATTCGTAAATCCAAAACACGATTCGTAAATACACAAATCCAATTCGTAACCTCAAAACATGATTCATAAACACACAAATCCAAATTCAATTTTTGATTTTTCTTTTTTGTATTGAATATTTTTCCATTATATATAAATTGAGTACTTATTTTTGGACCGTTATCATGAGCTATTTTGTTAGATAAGCCCCAGATTTGGCTTCACTACTAACTAATTTAATGTATATGCACAAATATAATATTGTAAAGCATCCTATATAAAATATTAATTTAAAATAGATTTGTGAGGGGTGTACTGTATATTCTAGAGTTTTAGAGCAAAACCGTCTTTGGTGGTCGACTATATAAGACTTGTAAAGTATTTGCTTAGTTGAGAAATCATTCGGATAAATACAAAATAAATTATTTTATTTTAAGACCTTTTTCAAAACTCATATTCTTCTCATTACCATCGTGCTTTTCATAATCTGCATTTTCTCTGCGAAATGTTTTTTTTTCTGCATTAATGTTATTAAATTCACAGTAACTTTACGTGTGTGCTTGTGTGTGTGCATTTGTGAGTCTAGTCAAATGGAACACACATTATGTACAAGAACACGGTGTGGATCGAGAGTTTGAACAACACTGGGAATGTGGTGACGCGCGACAAGATGATCAACGTGGAGTTTTCGTGTGCGTATGAACTGGACATCAAGATCTCCTTGGAGACTGTACTGAAGCCAATGCTCAGGTCAGCTGACAGACGCCATTCATTCATCATTACAGAAAACAAAAATCTACAAAGGTTAGGGATGTGCAGTCTGCTCTGCTTTCAGAAAGCGGAAAACCTATAACCATTGACTTACACTTACTGGCCACTTTATTAGGTACACCTGTCCAACTGCTCGTTAATGCAAATTTCTAATAAGCCAATCACATGGCATCAACTCAATGCATTAGGAATGTAAACATGGTCAGGATGATCTGCTGCAGTTCAAACTGAGCATCAGAATGGGGAAGAAAGGTGATTTAAGTGACTTTGAAAGTGGCATGCCAGACAGGCTGGTCTATTTCAGAAACTGCTGATCTACTGGGATTTTCATGCACAACCATCTCTAGGGTTTACTGAAAATGGTCTGAAAAAGAGAAAATGGTGTGAGGGATATTTTCTTGGCACAATTTGGGCCCATTAGTACCAATTGAACATTGTGTCAATGCCACAGCCTACCTGAGTATTGTTGCTGACCATGTCAATCCCTTTATGACCACAGTGTACCCATCTTCTGATGGCTACTTCCAGCAGGATAACACGCCATGTCATAAAGCGTGAATCATCTCAGACTGGTTTCTTGAACATGACAATGAGTTCACTGTACTCAAATGGCCTCCACAGTCACTAGATCTCAGTCCAACAGAGCACCATTGGGATGTGGTGTAACGGGAGATTCGCATCATGGATGTGCAGCCGACAAATCTGCAGCAACTGTGTGATCTCTGAGGAAATATTTCCAGTACCTTGTTGAATCTATGCCACGAAGGATTAAGGCATCTCTGAAGGCAAAAATGGGTCCAACCTGGTACTAGTAAAGTGTACCTAATAAAGTGGCCGGTGATTGTATATAGTACAAATACTACAAAAGTTAATGGTTACAGGTTTTCAGCATTCTTCAAAATATCTTCTTTTGTGTTCAACAGAATAAAGAAACTAATAAACGGTTTGTAACCACTTGAGAGTGAGTAAATGATGACAGAATTTATTTTCGGTTTTGGCATTGAACTGTCCCTTTAAAATAAACAAATACTGAGAACGGTGATCAAATACATAATGTAACTCATTACATCAGCACTGTACAGTTGACTGCACCACAGATAAGAAGAAAGAATAAAGATATAATAACTCCCTCTCTTTCTTTCTGCTGTCCACAGTGTCATAAACCTCACACTGCCGACCCAAGAGGGCAACTTCATCACAAAAATGGCCTTGTACAAGAACGCCTCATACCGGCACCCGTACCGCGAGGGAGAGGTTGTGCTGAGCACCAGAGACGTTCTGTTTGTGGGGGTGTTTGTGGAAGGAGCAGATGACAAACAGCTTATTCTCATTGTTAACATGTGCTGGGCTACACCATCTCGTTACAGCAATGATCGCCTCCGTTACATTATCATAGAGAGAGGGTACGGAAATAGTGCAAAAATAACACATTGGCACTAAGTGTATTTCAATAGATACAGTTGAAGTCAGAATTATTAGCCCTCCTAAATTATTAGCCCCCCTGTATATTTTTTCCCCAATCCATTCATTCATTCATTTTATTTTCGGCTTAGTTTCTTTATTAATCCGGGGTCGCCACAGCAAAATGAACCGCCAACTTATCAGCGGATGCCCTTCCAGCCGCAACCCATCTCTGGGAAACAACCATACACACTCATTCACCCTCATACACTACGAACAATTTAGCCTACCCAATTCACCTGTACCGTATGTCTTTGGACTGTGGGGGAAACCAGAGCACCCGGAGAAAACCCACGCGAACGCAGGGAGAACATGCAAACTCCACACAGAAACGCCAACTGACCCAGCCGAGGCTTGAACCAGCTACCTTCTTGCTGTGAGGCAACAGCACTACCTACTGCGCCACTGTCACCTTTTTTTCCCCCAATTTCTATTTAATATTTTTTAACACATTTATCAACATTATAGTTGTGCTATTTTGGGTTTTCTGCCTGTATTTTGCCTACTCAAATTCAAAAGCTTCCCAAATCCACATGCAGAGGTGTAAATGCAAAAGCTTGGTATCATTTTAAAGAAAACCCTTTGAATTTTTATAAAACACTGGTGAGAGTGATTAAAATAATTGTATATGTTGTCCGTTATAATAAACCCCTCCAAAAAAGAGGCGCAAATTTGAAAGTTTACCTTTTAGGTTCTCTGTAGTCTAGGTTGCTGTAATTAAGTTTGTTGGTTCCTGCACATGTCAGTAATCATAGTAATAATTTGCATAATCTATGCAAAAGTTATTCTATTCCAACTGATGGGAGAACAGAACCACTTGTGGGGGTATTAGGCCAGTTAATTATTAGGCCAAAATTAATTTTTTTATCTTTGCCATGATGACAGTACATAATATTTGACTAGATATTTTTCAAGATACTAGTATTGAGCTTAAAGTGACATTTAAAGGCTTAACTAGGTTAATTAGGCATATTATTGCATAACGAGGGTTTGTTCTGTAGACAATCGAAAAAATATTTTTAAGGGGGCTAATAATATTGACCTTAAAAAGGTTTAAAAAAAATAAAAACTCCTTTTTTTCAGCCGAAATAAAACAAATAAGACTTTCTCCGGAATAAAAAATATTACAGGAAATACTGTGAAAATTTCCTTGCTCTGTTAAACATCGTTTGCGAAATATTTAAAAAATGAGGGCTAATAATTGTGACATCAACTGTATTTAGCACATTACACATCCAAACACTTGCCAACGAGGTTACAGATCTCATATTACATAACTGTAATTACAGGTGTCCGAACATCAAGGATAACACAATAGGCATGGCAGAGAACGGCGTGTCCCTCACTTGCCGCTTTCACGTCACTGTCTTCAAGTTCATAGGGGATTATGATGAGGTGCATTTGCACTGTGACGTCACTCTGTGTGACTCAGAGACCAACGCCTGCAAAGTGGTGAGAGCTTGTACACACAACGCATGCAAACAAATACCTTTATTATATTTTTAGCAATTTTGCCATTTAGAAAAATAGAGACAATGCTATTACTGTATACAGTACAGTGCTCAGCATAGTTGAATACACTTCATTTTGAAAATGAATATTTGTATCCATTTCTCAGTTAATATAGGCAATGTATTTTGCTGCAATTGAACAAAACGGATTTATTAAACAGATATATTTATTAAAATAATATTTTAGTCACCAAACATATTTAGAAATTGAAAGATAATATGAATAAATGCAAGCAAAATAAAATGACAAACTACAAAATTTCAACTGAATTTTTCAATTTTTTTGCTTCTCTTGATTTTTCCTCTTTTTTTAAATTTGTATTTAATATTTTTCTATAACATATAAATTTGGGTGTACTAGATTTTGGACCATCGTTATCGTAAGTTATTTTGTTAGATAAGCTCCAGATTTGGCTTCAGTATGGACTAATCTAATGTGTATGCACAAATATAATATTGTATAGCTTCCTATAAAAAATATGAATTTAAAAGATAGATTTGTGAGGGGTGTTCTTATATATGCTGACCACTGTATATTATGCCATTAAAGGGATAATTCAGTTGAACGTGAACATTCTGTCATCGTTTACTCACTATTGACTTGTTCCAGACCTGTTTGAGTTCCATTGTTCTGTGGAACACAAAATAAGATATTTTGAAAAAATGTTGGAAACCGGTAACCATTGACATCCATAGCAGGAAAGATTACAGATGTCAATGGTTACTGGTTTCTAACGTTCTTCAATATATTTTCTTTTATGTTCAACAGAACAATAAAACTGGTTTGGAACAAGTCGAGGGTGAGAAAATGGTGACAGCACGGTTATTTTAGTCAATGGAAAAGCTAAAAGTATAGTTCAAAAAACATTTTTGTTAAAGGAAATAACATAAAGAATTCACAATAAGTAAACAAAACTAACTGAAACAAAAGTCACTAGAATAATTTAATAATTAGTAAACATAATATCGTTTCAGAATGAATAAGCACTCATTATGTGTTGTAAAATATGACCTGCGGCTGTTTAGAGAAGTATCTGTAGATGCATTTTTACAAACACATTTTCTTCATTTGACAAAAAAATATAAACTAGGCAAGTTTATAATTAAGAGTAATAATAATTCCTTACATTTATATAGCGCTTTTCTGGACACTCAAAGCGCTTTTCACATTGGGGGGAATCTCCTCATCCACCACCAGTGTGCAGCATTGGTGGAGAGGAGACAGAGTGATGAAGCTAATTATGATATGGGGATGGTTAGGTGGCCATGATGGACAGAGGCCAGTGGGCAAAGTTAAACCCCTATTCTTTTTTGAAAGACATCCTTGAATTTTTGACAAACCACAGAGAGTCAGGACCTCAGTTTAACATCTCATCTCATCCGAAAGACTCACTGAGCAGTATAGAGTCCGAATCAATATACTGGGGCATTAGGACCCACACAGACCACAAGTTAAGCACAACCTGCTGGTCTCACTGACACCACTTCCGTTACCAACCTAGCTTTCTCATGTGGTCTCCCATCCTGGTACTGACCAGGCAGTATTGTTCAAATTATTATTTTATTTTTATTACGAAGAGCATTAAACAACTGCTTTGCTTTGGTCGACACTGAATGTGTTCTGTTAACTCTTCAAAACTAGAATTAATAAAGCTGAAAACTACATATATACAGTATAAAACCAAATATACACTCACCGGCCACTTTATTATGTACACCTTCGTGGGATAGATTCAGATTCATTGGATTGATATCTGGTGACTGTGGAGGCCATTTGAGTACAGTGAACTCATTGTCATGTTCAAGAAACCAGTGTGAGAAGCTGGAAGTAGCCAACAGAAGATGGGTACACTCATAAAGGGATGGACATGGTCAGCAACAATACTAAGGCAGGCTGTGGCTTTGATATGATGCTCAGTTTAAACTAATGGGCCCAAAGTGTGCCAAGAAATATATCCCCACACCATTACACCACCACCACCACCAGCCTGAACCACTGATACAAGGCAGGATGGATCCATGCTTTTATGTTGTTGACACCAAAGTTTGACCATTCGCATCTCGCAGCAGAAATCGAGACTCATCAGATCAGGCAACGTTTTTCCAATCTTCTATTGTCCAATTTTGGTGAGCCTGTGAGAATTGTAGCCTCATTTTCCTGTTCTTAGGTAACAGGAGTGGCACCCGGTGTGGTCTTCTGCTGCCATAGGCCATCCACCTCAGATTCAACGTGTTGTGCGTTCAGAGATGCTCTTCTGCATATCTCAGTTGTAACAAGTGGTTATTTGAGTTACTGTTGCCTTTCGATCAGCTCCAACCAGTCTGGCCATTCTCCTCTGGCATCAACAAGGCATTTGCGCCCACAGAACTGCTGCTCACTGGATATTTTCTCTTTTTCAGACCATTCTCTGTAAACCCTAGAAATGGTTGTGTGTGAAAACCCCAGTAGATCAGCAGTTTCTGAAATACTCAGACCAGCCCGTCTGGCACCAACAACCATGCCACGTTCAAAGTCACTTAAATCACCTTTCCTCCCCATTCTGGTGCTCGGTTTAAACTGCAGCAGATCGTCTTGACTATGTCTACATGCCTAAATGCATTAGGTTGCTGCCATGTGATTGGCTGATTAGAAATTTGCATTAACGAGAAGTTGGACAGGTGTACCTAATAAAGTGGCCGGTGAGTGTACATGTGTTCACAAAATAAAAACTAGCAAAACCATTAATGAAACTAACTAAAACTAAACTGAAATTTACAGCAAATTTAAAATTAATACTAAAACAATAATAATTTAAAAATGATGAACTATAATACCTTTGCTTGACAGAACAGTCATTTTTGGGTGAACTATTCCTTTAAAATAGTTCAGAATTGACTGAATAGACAAAACTGACAAAACATTTTAAACTGAATTTGAATCGACTGATACAGTTTGAAACAGTGTGAATTGACTGATTAGAGTAGATTGACTGTGAAGAGTAGATTCGGTGATGTTTTTGCTCATGTTCTTGCTCATCTGCTTATTTTAGATTGATAATAATTTCATGCCATTACAGAATTGCCCTCATAACAAAAGGAGTTATACAGACTACAGTCAGCATAAAGAACAGATCCTGTCAGTGGGACCAATCAGAAGAAGAGGTTTGGAGTGTTTTTCAGATTTGTGCATGTGTGTGTGAGAAATATGTCTGTAAGACTGGAGGCAATAGGATGTGGGTGTATAATTGGGTGTTTTGTGTATGTGCGTATTAGCAAGGTGATTACAGCTATAAGAGTGCCTGCGTGTGTATGCGCGTTTCAGATTCAGACTGGTGTGAAGAGAATAATGGTGGCTGTGAGCAGATCTGCACTAGTCAAGTAACTGGCGCTGTGTGCAGCTGTGTGACGGGAATGCTACAGAGAGACGGGAAGAGCTGCAGAGGTGAAACGTGAACACACACATGCACATGCACGGCTTGCTTATGTATTTATTTTTTTAATAAGCAGATGTTTGAATAACAGTACATGACATATGAAATGTCCTACCCAGTACTACCTAGTACAGGTATATAGTGTAATCTGCTGGTTTTATATTATATATTATCTCAACCCAAATTGACACCCACAAACAAAAAATAAGAAAGAAATTATGATAATTAGTGAAAGAATAATTAAAAAAAGCGTAATAAATTTTAAAAAGGGTAAGAAAAGAGAGGGGGGGGGGGGTCCATCTAGTACTGCTTGTTCATTTTCAATTGGTGAATTTTGTGTAAAATGAGCTGACCGCTACAGTGAAAAATCGTAGGGCTGTAATTGTAATTATGAGCAGATTCGTGTGACATTACACACAATTTAACCAGTAACTTTAAGTATTTTTGCTTTGCTAAAAGTAACCCAAACAAATCACAGCAGAACAAAGCAATGTTTTTTTTATGCCAAACTGGAATTAGCTGGATTATTGTAATAAACAAACAGATCTGTAACCAGTAACACTTTATGATTATTTATGACCCTGACCCACAAAATCAGTCATAAGTATACATTTTTTTGGGAAGTTGAGATTGAGCTGAATAAATAATCTTTCCATTGATGTATGGTTTGTTAGGATAAGAACAAAAGTTGGCTGAGATACAATTAAATATATATACAGTGCTCAGCATATATAAGTACACCCCTAAAATCTATCTTTTATTTTTAATAGGAAGATATACAATATTATATTTGTGCATATACATTAGATTACCCAGTACTGAAGCCAAATCTGGAGCTTATCTAACAATATAACTTACGACAACGGTCCAAAAACTAGTACACCCAAGTTTATATGTTATAGAAAAATATTAAATACAAATTTAAAAAAGAGGAAAAATCAAGAGAAGCAAAAAAATAGAAACATTTAGTTGAAATTTTGTAGTTTGTCATTTTATTTTGCAATATTTTGCTTGCATTTATTTGTATTATCTTTCAATTTCTAAATATGTTTGGTGACTAAAATATTATTTTAATAAATATATCTGTTAAATAAATCCGTTTTGTTTAAATGCACCAAAATACATTGCCTATATTCACTGAGAAATGGATACAAATATTTATTTTCAAAATGGGCTGTACTCAATTATGCTGAGCACTGTATAAATACTGAGAAAAATGCCTTTAAAGGTGACAAAAGTTCTTTGATATGCTTATCAAAAATTGAGTTGGTGGTTCATTCTGCTGTGGCGACCCCTGATAAAGCAGGGACTAAGCCGAAGGTAAATGAATGAATCTTGAGTTTTCATATACTGTATTTACAGTACACTGCAAATAAAGCCTTTTCTTACATAGAGTTTTTGTTTTGTTTCTAGCCCAAGTATCTAAAAACAATCCTTATATCAAGATGCATTAAGTACAAATATTGTTTTGATTTCAAAAATAATGAATCAAAATAAAGTGAATTTTTCCTTCAAACCAGAAAAATAACTTGCTAGTCGGGTATGTAAAATAAACTTGTTTTAGGTTTGAAATAAGATTATTTTACTTATCCACTGGCAGATAATTGAGCTTGTTTTAAGGAAAAACTAACTTAATTTTGACTTTTTTTTTTCTCTTAAAAACAATATTTTACTTGAACTTTTAGATATTTAGGCTCTAATTAATAAAGACTTTTTTCTGTATTTCAGTGTAGGATATTGACAAAATATCTTCATGGAACATGATCTTAATTTTCAGATGATTTTTGACATAAAAGAACATTTGGACCAATACAGTGCATTTTTGGCTATTGCCACATACAGTTGAAGTCAGAATTATTAGCCCCCCTTTGAATTTTTTATTCTTTTTTTAAATATTTCCCAAGTGATGTTTAAGAGAGCAAGGAAATTTTCACAGTATATCTGATATCTTCTTGAGAAAGTCTTATTTGTTTTATTTTGGCTAGAATAAAAGCTGTTTTTAATTTTTTAAAACCATTTTAAGGTTAAAATTATTAGCCCCTTTAAGCTAACTACAGAACAAACCATCGTTATTAACCTGCCTAGTTAACCTAATTAACCTAGTTAAGCCTTTAAATGTCACTTTAAGCTGTATAGAAGTGTCTTAAAAATATCTCGTAAAATATTATTTACTGTCATCATGGCAAAGATAAAATAAATCAGTTATTAGAAATGAGTTATTAAAACTATTATGTTTAGAAGTGTGTTGAAAAAATCTTCTCTGCGTTAAACAGAAATTGGGGGAAAAAATAAACAGGGGGCTAATAATTCTGACTTCAACTGTATATACCAGTGCATCATTAAAACTGGTTTTGTGGTCCAGGGTGACATTTATCATTTTGTTCATCACTGCATCTCCAAAAATGAGTGCAACTTTTAAAAATGTGATGCCTTAATACAATCACCACAAGTAAAGAGATAAACTTACAGGTCATTCCAACTAAATAGAAAACTTTTAATGCATCCTGGCAGTATATAAGCAAACCCTGAATGAGTAAGATAAGTGAAGTGAGTATTAGCCATACTCAAAATTAGTCCTCAAGTGCACACACACACACACACACACACACACACGAGGGAGAAATGAAAGCACACCCTGTGAGCACAAACATGGAGCAGTGGGTATCGAAAGTGAGATATTCCTGCCAGGACCAGGAATTGAACCTGCAACCTTTGGATTATGAGTGTAACTCTCTAACCATTAGGCCATTACCAAAAGCTTTTTTAAATGCAAAGGAAAACTATTCAGTATATAGTTTTTGTACAAACAAATGGTCACATGATTTAAAAAGCACCACTATTAACCTTTCAACACCTCACCTCACCTTTCAACACCTCTTTCAGGCTTAATTAAAAAAAAATAATAATAATAATTACAGTAGTTTGCAAAACTGTGAGTGTGAATATAATCACAAAGATTGTAAATGTGCTAAGTAGATGAGTTTACTTGTTCAGCAAGGAAACTCCAGGTTGTGTAATTCCCTGTGCTACATATCATGTCAATACAAGTCAGGCTACTAGAACAAGTTTTACAAAGGAAAGAGCCAACTAGGAAATATAATCAGATCTCTCCCAGGATTCCCTATATATCCCAAACCATCCACCACACCCTCATTCACTATTCCCTACATTTCTTCACTAATATTATCCACCAAATGAGCAAATAAAAATAGATACTGTAGATGGATGCTGTCTGCGTTTGATTGTATAATTCATTCTACATTGTAGCTATTATATAATTTTACCTTACAAAATAAATAAATGTACTTGAAATGACTGCTTGATGGCATCCACTCAGCTATTTTATGGGAGATGTAACTTTGCAAGACTGTGTTTTGTAGTTCAGCAAGATGCAGACAGACTTTTCGTGAATTGACAGTCGTGTCTCTGAGCAGCATGAAGTAGTGGCTTCCTGAATTAGAAGCTGATGAATAATTCAATGACTCACTCTACAGACAGCAGACAGTCATTTGTTCCAGAATTAATCTGTGTATTTAAGCAAATTGGGCGATTAAATGACCTGTTTTAGAGCTGCCCTATTGTGGAATAACACCCTTCAACACTGACATGTCTATTCAAACTGAACTGAATCATTATATAACAGACTCAAATTGTAACACAGTATACTGTATATATAGTGTACATACAGGGGTTGGACAATGAAACAAACTGTTTTTAGGCCACAGTAACTGATTAGTATGATGTAGGGCCTGCTTATATGGCCAAAACAGCATTGATTGGTCTTGGGAATGACAGATACAAGTCCTACACAGTGGCCAGAGGGATTGTGAGCCATTTTTCTTGCAGAATAGTGGTCTGGTCACTACGTGATGCTGGTGGAGGAAAACATTTCCTGACTTGCTCCTCCAAAACACCCCAAAGTGGCTTAATAATGTTCAGATTGGGTGACTGTGCAGGCCATGGGAGATGTTCAACTTTCATGTTCGTCAAACCACTCTGTCACCAATCTTGCTGTGTGTATTGGTCCATTCCAAGCCATTGGGTGCACAGGGTCCTCCAGAATGATTCGGAAGTTGATTGGCGAAGAGGAGACAGAGGCCAGTGGGCAAATTTGGCCAGGATACCGGGGTTACACCCATACACCCATTTCAAAGGACATCCTGGGATATTTAATGACCACAGAGGGTTTATTGTCTCATCCGAAAGACAGGGCTCACTGAGCAGTATAGAGTCCCCTTCACTATACTGGAGCGTTAGGACCCACACAGACTGAAGGTTGAGCGCCCCCTGCTGGCCTCACTAACACCACTTCCGGCAACAACCTAGCTTTCCCATGTGGTCTCCCATCCAGGTACTGACCAGGCACAGCCCTCCTTAGCTTCAGTGGGAAACCATGTGAGAGTTGCAGAGAGCTAGCTTGTCCTTGGCAGTGCCCTGTTGGCTGCAAAAAGAGGCTCTACACCATACTAATGAGTTATTGTGGTCTAAAACCAGGTGTTTCAGTTTCATTGTCCAACCCCTAAAGCACTTTAGGAGATTTGTATTAGAAACACACTCCATCATGTAAAATGTACTCCTCCCGAAACTGCCACAAATTATCTGTCAAAGCACACTAATGTACATCTACTGCTTCATGGTAGCTGGATATCCAAATACTACTGAAATAAACATCTAGACAGAAATGACCTCATCAGCAGAAACTGTTATAGGCATTACACATTGCCGGTCTACAAACATCTTCATTAATTGTAGTAAAATCTAAATCTATTCTCTGGTACATTTGACGATCTCCCAGCTCTCTGTCTGATGTTGAAATCAGTTGATGTTCCAAGTTACTATCCTAAGTACTAACTATGCCGACCCTTCAGAAATCAGAGATAGGGCGTGCTCAGATTGGTACAGCTGTAAGCAAGAAACTCCTCCACATAAAATCAATTGTACACCCAGAATACATTGTGTTCCCAAACATCAAAAACCCACCTCCAAACTCAACATCACATGACAGTGTGTGGCATCTGTTTGTTTTCCTTCATGCAGGAACTTTATTTTATATATATATATATATATATATATATATATATATATATATATATATATATATATATATATATATATATATATATATATATATATATGATGCTCTTTTCCCAGGAAGTTCCTTTTTTTTTCTTCTTTTTTTTCTAATCTTTATTTGCCAGTTTTGTGCACAATTAAACATCACAATTTTGGATGGAAACATATATATTGACAACACCACCCAGTGACTAAAGCTGCTTCCAAAACTGTGTACTACCTGAGTAGGTACTTCATTTAAATTTGAGTGTACTTTCTTAATTTTAAAAAGGTATGTTCTATAGCAGGGGTGCCTAAATTAGCTGAGCTTGATTAGCTGGTTCAGGTGTGTTAAATTGGGGTTGAAACTAAAATAAGCAGGACACCGGTCCTCCAGGACCGAGTTTGGGCACCCCTGTTCTATAGGTATTAACGGTGTTCGGGTGTACTACATCTGCTATGCTGTCACATGTCATGCATCACCACTTTCTGCCTTTTTTTTTTGTTGCCCAGCCGCCAACCTGATTTCATCGAGTAGGACATGTTTTTAAATTAACATCTATGTTGATCCTGGAACAACATTCCAATCACCCAATCAGAATTAAAAGATACGTTTACCATTTATTCAAAGTTTAGGCTTGCGGTTAAGTAACTTCTAAATGATTGTTATCCAACTATTATTCTTCTACGATTTTGAAAATAATTTACAGTTATGGTTGGGTTTAGGGGTAGGGAATAAATACATTTTCAAACAAAAATAATGGTCCAGGATCAACATAGATGTTAATCCAGGATTGCATCGTACTTGGCAAAATCATGACGTGCCTCCACTACCACAGCCTCATGGGATAGCAAAGTGTCCATTATATGCCTACAACAGAATTCAGGCAACAGCAGTATAAGGTTGCTTCTGGCTTAGGGCGTACTCACACTAGGTACAGTTGTCTTGAATCGTGCCGAAGCGCGCTTGCCCCCTCTTCCCTATTCCCCGACGGTCTGCACTCACATTGCATTTTACCTTCCGAGCCTGAGCATGCTTATGTCATCGATGATGTGCTTGTTCAGTTTAACAGTAAGAGAAGCACTCTCGCTCTGCACAGTGGACATTGCTTTAGTTATATTGTTTTGTATTATTTTTAGTCATTTGAGATGCAGCGACACGCAGACAAATATTTTGTGGAACAGATCCACAAGCTCGTGCTGCAGGTTTTAGGAGGTTTGCCGAAGGTGGCAGCTGACGTGCAGTGGGGGGTTTGTATCTTTAATAAACTATGATAGTTTGCGTTCATTAAAAAGTAAGAAGAATTAATAAATCCATATGAAACAGTCCCTTAAATGTGACGTTGCATCTTTAGTTTCACGCTCAGGCACGCTTTGCACTCAAACTACAAGTGTGCCAACTGATCCGCACTCTGGCACACCTCTTCCAACCAGGCCAGGGCCAGCCAACTCACACTTGTCAAACAAATCAGGAAATGCGCCCAGGCATGGTTCGGATAGCCTAGTGTGAGTGCACCCTTAGTGTTTTTTAATACTATGAATTTGGATATTCAATACTACTTGCCTCAATTACTCTTAAAACTACTATAGTATGCAATTTTGAATGAAGTGATGATCAACAGGTATGCATTCTCTAACCAATAGCCCCTTTCACACAGTGATACTGGTAAATATTCAGAAAATTACCGGAACAACTGTACCATAAGTACCATAAGGTTTATCATAAGCGTTTTATCGATATTTTTTCCACAGTTGGCATTAAGAAGGAACATAGAATCGTTATCTGACTAACATCTAGCAGCTAAATGTGTCTGTAAAAATATTTAATATTATAATATTTATTTTTGTAAACAGGGTGGATGTGAATGCGTCTGAATGTTCTGATTGGCTGGAGTAGTTGTCTCACGTCAGCACGTTCTAATCGTGAACCTGCTCTTTCCGGCAATTTTCTTTCTGCGTTCACACAGAGCAGCATCCCGGCAAATTACCGCTAATGTTACAACTTCTCTTTCCAGAAAAATTGCCTGAATTAATTTACTGGTATTTTTTAAAATGACCTGTTCACACAGGATCCCTTTCCAGAAAATTGCCGGTAATTTTCCGGAAAGGTCTGTATGTGTGTAAGAACTTTAGAACATCCACTATGTTTTTGGACATCACTACAAATGGCTGCTCTCTCAAATAGTTTTATGTAATATTTTTTGATGTAATGTCATGCAAAGATTATATAATACAAAGTATAGCTTTATAAATATACATATGTTGGATCCAACATAGACTCATTCTGAAAACGTAGCCCTATATACATTTCTGGAGATTGCAAATTATGTAGCTAGAGGTACGTACTGTATGGCTGCAATTTTTCTTTAAAACAAATGCTACAGGGCCATATGAGTCCGGCAACGAACGGTTCCAGAAAGTGGCTAAGACAAAAACAGTAGCCAAGAAAGAAAATAAACAAGTAAATAATGGGAGAATGTGGTAAAATCTAAAAACGTGGTAAAAATCAGATGAGGGCTTTTCTTTTTCTGAAATATTTTTAAAACTATCGGTTGGGTTTAGGGAAGTGGGTGGGCGGGTCAATCAGTGTTTTTCAATCAATCAATCAAAGACCTTTATTTGTCACATACACTTCCATGTAGTCAAATACACTGTCATGTAGTGAAATTGGAGCCCCCCAACCATACACAATCACATTTCATGGGAAGACATGTTAGCGGGAGGTAGCATTTAGAAAAAGGAAGTAAGATACATTTGGGGAGAGACAGGCGAAAAAAAACTCTCACATTGCCCTTGAATTAGGGAGATCAGAGAGAAAAAAAGCCCCAGCAACCAAGCACATAAACACATAGTCATAGACATAACATCGCAACAGGGAATGGGAACAGGGGATGTGGATATAGTCCGATCGGGGCAGCAGCCATCCAGTCCTGCAGCTGAACAGTGCTGGTCGCAGACCCGCCTACTCCCTCCAGTGAATGAAAGCACACAAAGGCGTGGGATGCGTGGCTAGGTAGTGATTGACTTATCTGTAGCTGTGTATGTGTGTGTGTGTAAGCCTGTAGAGTCCAACAGGTGTCCTTGACAGGGAGCAGGAATTTCAGAGCGTCCTTACCTTGCTATCTGGGAGAAGTTGTTTGTCTCCAGCCGAGGCCGTCTGGCAGGAAAAACACAGGGAAGCCAAAAGAAAAGAAAAAATTTTCAAATTTGGGTCAAAATCTGCCATTTTCACAGATATTTAATGTCTGTCACTGGTCTCCAGGTGTGGCCAAATCTTGTTGCAAAGCTGCTAGTTTCACCCCGATGTTTTCCAATTTGCAGTCTAAGGCTACAGTCTGGTTTGTAGCGACTCTGCTCATCACTGTTTCAATCAAGCCGGCCAGCTTGGTGGGGTTTTAAGCCGCACTGACCGCTTTTATCAATCGCCGATACCCCCAGGGCCCTGCATAAGCCCATCAGCAGAAACCCTGTTATCAAAGTTCCGAATAGGTAGATATCTTCAATATCTTCCAGGGACAGAACAGCCAGGCACACGACGCACCACTTTTCCCACCCGTCCATTATGTATCCCTGCAGGAAAAGTGGGCTCTCCCGAGCCCAAACTTATCGTTGAGAAGATGGTGTCAATTGCGTTCAGAGACCAGTTGATCAAATCCACAATTCCTTATTCGCTTGGATAGCAGGGCACAGAAAGCCTCAGACATAGAATACGATGAGACAAGAGAAGCCAGCCAGGAAAAATATGGGACAGAGAGGAAAAAAGTGTGACCGCCTTCGCCGAGAGCCAAAGAAGAAAGCACTTTGAAAACACTATTGGCTGGAGTTAGAGAAGGAGAAGGGTGGGTCAGTCGATCGGTCAGTCAGTCAATCGACAGTGGCCTCTGGTGGATTTACGTGAGAACAGCAGGTGCGAATGGCACTCGTGAGAGGAATTTAAGATCTAAAAAAGCGTACATAGCGGCCTCTGGTGGATTCGCGAAAACAGAAACTGCAAAAAAAAAAAAAACGTAGCTCCTGGGATGTATTTGGCAATCTCCAGAAATGTATATAGGGGTACATTTTCAGAATAAACCTGAGTTAATTTTTTTAAAATCTAAGTATTAAAAACTTTCATAGATTTAAGTAGCTGATGACCTTTAAATGCGTCATCACCATCTTGTGAAAAGGGTCCATAACAGTCATCCATAGACCTCACGATTTTCCTTGTTTCAGATTCTCTGTAACTCCAAACCAAAATGAGTCTTGTGCATTCTTCATGACCTAACCATGACGTCCCGTTACACACACATACACACACACACTCACTTGAACTCCTTGAGCCTCAATTCTAATGAATGTCTCTTTCTCTGTCTTTACAGTCACCAGTATGAGTACTGACCTTCAACCCCTGCTTCTTCTGGCAGCTGCTGTTGTAAGCGTCAACATCGTACTTCAAACACACACCTCAGTTTTCTTCTCTTAACATACACCAAGCAAGGCTGAGAGAGGGAGAGAGAGAGTTGTGTATACAGACAAAAAGGAGGAGAAAAGCAAAACAGAGCCAGTCAAGGGATATGCATGTGCATCAGCTGCCTTGCGGTGAAGACCACCTCTGTGCAGATCTCTTCATCCAAGTGAAAACTGTGATCAAATACATCCAAGTGATCCTTCACCAGCTGGATATCTCAGACGTAAAACAACGTGCCTCGGTCCAACATAATAACATGACACCCTGAAAGCACACAACTGTTTTCTTTGGCACAAAATCGAAATGCCAGAAACCAAAAACCGTCACTTTGAAATGTAGTGATAGCGAGACGGCTACTGAATATTCCACTGCCACTAATGACAGATTAGCAAGTGTTACTTATTAGATGATGAATTTTCCTGAGAATCACCGAAGAGTGAGAGCACGTGTTGCAAGAATGGATGATAATTCTCAACACCAGTTATGTTTTTGTGGTTTCGTTTTATCTAGTTGATTTGATGAAATGCGTACCCTCTGTAATTGTGTTTCTTATTTAAAGCCCCCTTTTGTTTGCCATACTAAAGTATTGCTGAGATCAAAATGCCAATCAACATTTGTATTACTTTGTACTCCCGTGGACAGGGTTTTAAATTAACACTCGACAGGCACCAAATGCAAGTAAAAATCTGTGTTGGTGAGTATATGAAATAGAGTTACTTGCCGGTTGAATTGTTTTTTTATTATTTCTAACATTATAACTGAGAATGTGACATGATTTAGCATGGTAATTGCAGCGACTGCATTGTAATTATATAAATACATATGAATTATATAAATATCTGAAGCACAGTACTGTAATCTGTTGATGTGAGCAGCTCATGAAAACAGTGTTTTAATAAATGTTGCTCAACACAAACTTCATCTCTGCAAGTGCTGGGAGTTGTGAAACTGCACCATGCGCCAAACATCTTTCCTAGTCAACAAAAAGTGATTGTTTCTTTGTGTTTTCTATAATTATAATAGCTCTAAGATTCAACGGAACACTCTCCTAGTGTTAAACAGCCGATCATCTGGTCTGGTGGGAGCACTTTTAGCATAGCTTAGCATAAATCATTCATTCATTTTCTTTTCGGCTTAGTCCCTTTATTAATCCGGGGTCGCCACAGCGGAATGAACCGCTAACTTATCCAGCACATGTTTTACGCAACGGATGCCCTTCTAGCCGCAATCCATCTCTGGGAAACATCCATACACACTCATTCACTACGGACAATTTAGCCTACCCAATTCACCTGTACCGCATGTCTTTGGACTGTGGGGGACACCGGAGCACCCGGAGGAAACCCACGCAAACGCAGGGAGAACATGCAAACTCCACACAGAAATGCCAACTGACCCAGCCGAGGCTCGAACCAGCGACCTTCTTGCTTTTAGGTGACAACACTACCTACTGCACCACTGCATCGCCTTAGCATAAATCATTGAATCAAATTAAAGAGCCCCTATTTTGCATTAAAAAGGTCATATTTTGGTTTTGGTGGTCTCCAACAACATGCTGATTTGCGTGCAAGGTCAAAAACACTTTCACTGTCTTATAATATGCATTTATTTTTACCTAATTATCCCAACGACTCCCATATGATTCGTTCAGCGATTCATTCCAATGCAGGAATGCAATAAAGCAATGCAGTTAAACACCAGCATATTACTCTACTCTTAACCCTAACCCCAAGTGATAACAACACACATTCAGTATCAATCTACACAGTGGCAAAAGTTGAACTATTTTGAAAATTGACCATGCCACACGTGTGTAGGAACAGCTGATAGTGGCCATAGCGGACCACTAGCTCAGAAACACATTTAAATCGGTAAAGGAAGAAGCGCACAATGCGTTTTCAATGTAGTTTTGGATGTTATGTGTGAACAGCCCCATACAGATTTAACCTGAGAGATACAGTACAAGCACTGATCTATAAACAATATGTGATTACAAGTTGCGCGGGGTGATTACAAGTTATAACACACAGTTAAACACATATTTTGCAAACTACACAAAACGAGGCAACAATTTTAATTACACTTACATGTTATGATCTGGAGGAAGAAGAAACTGGTCTATTTGAACTGTAAACGTTTCTGACAAAGTCCCTGTTAAAGTCTGACAAAGTCCCGTAGTCTCTGCTGCAAACGGCCGGCGAATCCCGAATTGCAGTGTACGTTATTGTATCAATCGTCAGAAAAATGACAGGAACAAACACACCACTAGGTTGGCTATACTGTGGTATTGTTGTGAAAATGAACTTTAACCCTTTATTCCCCTCAGCCGAATCTCCATCTGTCAGTGATCGTCATCTTCATGTCATGATCAGTCTCGTGATCCCCTGCGCTCCACTGACTGAAGTGAAAGCGCGTTCACATTTTACCTGAACTGGAACTACATATTTGGTGATGTACAGTACCAAATCAAAAGATCCGAACCCAACTCGATTCATTTATTCGACTCTGAGTCGACTATTTCGCTAAAGAATCAATAGTTTTAAACAAGGTGCACTTTCAGATCTAACTCTCAGCTGGATGTTTTCAGTCACTTAATGCTGTATTACACACTGCATGTGTCGTAGATTTTTGCCTTTTCTCTTAATGAATCAAACTCAGTCTGGAGGTTATGAATATCAGAAGAATATACTTTATTGGAATATTTTCCAAAAAAGCAGAGACAGCCTGGAGCAGACCCATCTCAGCCTCTCCCCAGGACAAATCCAATGTCCCTCACATTTGCTGTACCCTTTATCCTTGCTTCCTCCCACCTTTGTGTTTTCACAGCTGTTTACTGGTTCAACAGGTCTCTCCCCGCTCCTACTACTTTACGACCCCTATTTAAAGCCCCCTCTTCTTGTTGGCCCTTTTAATGTACAAATCTAACATATTCATCGCTGTTTTTATGCATAGAGTTCACAATTGGTGATCATGACTAGTATCTATGTTTCAAACATTTAAACTGGACTCTTCTCTCCCATACAGTATGTATCTTTTCAAACTTACATGACAGTTTCAACATATGTTGCATACATTTCATGCTTTTCTGACACCGATGGTTCTTATTGTGTCCCCAAGTCCTCTCTAGTGCTCTTTTATGACCCCTTTACCTTAACCTATCACCTGTTTCCAAAGACATATAATGGCAGATGCATAGGGCCCTCCACTCACCCAATTGAATGTGTCTTAACATAGATTTAGAAAATAAAAATCTACTTCATATCCCTCCTCTGTGGCTTATTAAAGCCACACCTTAATTGTCTTTACCCATAGTGCAACTTCATGATTTAGCCCTAAGCTATACTACCTAATGACAAAGATATGTCACAGTATTATTACCAATGACCAGATCATGTAATCGCACTTTGGAATAGAACCATGCCAAACATCTGTGTCCGGTTTTGACAAGAACACAGTAAAAGACTTGATTCTATTTTGCTGTTATATCAAAGGAGGTGGTGTTAAGCATGAGTGTGCATCAGTTTATACATTTGTTTGTTGGGAGTCTCAAAAAATAACCCTACATAATCATAATACATGTTCACTACACACTACTGTAATCTACCAACAACACACATAATAAGTAGAACAAGTTGATCTTCAGCCCAGATACTTTGCGCATCGTAGAGAGCCGCCATTTTGGGGTAGAGGTTGACTAGCACTTACACCCAAGGCATGGATCCTCTTCATCATCCTCTTCTTCATCTGACCTATCAGAATATTTAGCACTATCTGGTTTCTTAATCACAGTCTGATTTATACTTGCGATTGATTTGTTCCTTTCTTTCTTTCTTTCTGGCCTGAAAAGGTGTTGGTAGCTTTATGTTAAGAGTCTGCAACCTGAAGTTGTGGTGATTATCATCACTTGAACTAGTGGCATGTTTTATATTTCTTACTCAGGAATATTATAAGAATCACTCTTTTAACTGTTCTGATTAACTCCTCCTGCCACATTTTACTTCTCATTGAGCTTCGGGATTTTCTGGTTCCTCTGTTTCCTGGTAGCTTTCTCTTGCTGGAGTTTTTTCCTTTAGCACCCTTGTGCAGTGGTTCCGATGGTACCCAGTCGATGGCATCCCCTTTGGCACCTGTTGAATTGGTCCTCACGTCCAGATATGGTCTTTCCTCCTGAGCTCACTCCACTTTCTCCCGAGCACCCTCAGATGCACCCAATCACCTGGAACACCTAGACCTTCATCTCTGCTTCTGCTCCTTTCTGGTTTCCTGTACAGATATCGCTTTGTACATGGCAGTTAGTTTCTTCATAAAAGACCAAACTTCTTCTTTCCAATGTATTAGACATGTTTGCCCAACATTCCAAAAGGGTAAAGGTGAGATTATATGCAAGGTTATATGCGAGGTTATATGTGAGGGTCGACCCAATAGCAGTTCATGCAGTGTTAGATGGCTGTTTTTGTCAGTTTCCATGCAATCGCTCATTAATGCAAGAGGTAACGCATCAATCCAAATAAGTGTATCACTTTAAACCATCTTGTTAAACTAGGCCTTGATGGATCATCTTTTGCTCTTTCAGCCATTTCTGGTAATTGTGATCAAAGCACACATTTCTCAATTTCCAATACTTCTTTAACTATTTATTAACACATTTATTTATCTATTTATTCACTGGATCACATATCCACCTATTTATCTACTTAATTACCATATTTCACTTTAATTGACTTTACTCTAACTCATTCATAAATGCAGACACATTATTTGAACTTACAGTACTCGACGTATTTCAAATCTGTGACGGATTTCTCATCTTAAATGTAATAACTGTTCATTCTTCTCTGCTCTGCTGCTGGAATCACCTTCACTCATCTACCAAACATGTGATTTCCAAAACCTTGTATCTCTTGCCCTAAATTTTATCATTTCACAACATCCACAATCAAGTGCTTGAATAGCCCCTTAGGTCTATTACTGTTCCTTTACTCACATTCTACTTTGCACAGATGTCACATGTGTACAACAATTCACTGAGCACTGCATTCAAATAATGCTTAATTTGTCATTAACACTTCACTCTCAATTCAAACCATATATATCTGCCAATAGTTGACTCCACTATCTATACTTTATATGAATTATAAAAACTTATCTTTCTTTTTTTCCCTCTGATGCTGCATATATTGTTCATAGAGACTAGTTTGTTGTTTAATTTGCACTATCATCTAATTGGGGTTGTGACTCTATACTAATGTTAGACCTGCTACCTTATTTTCTTTAATAAAAAATGAATTTCTTATTTACCATCTTAACTGACATTATTGTATCTGGATTTTATGTTAACAAAATGTCTATTTTTTCAGTCCTTCTTGTTTTGTAATTTCTCAACTCTTTCTATTGTATAATCTTAATTGTATAATCTAATTAACACTTAACCAGTCATCCTTGAAAAGTCATCATTTGTTTCATTATTTGTAGCAATAATGTTTTTTTTTTATTTAAGTTTTTTAACTTAGCTTGAGCTCAATGGACCTGTAAATAACTAAACCCTACACGTAACAATATCCATCACAAAATCCTCTAAACTCTTTTAAACCCTTTTGGGCATTCTGATATTATGTATACTTTTTATCAGCATATATACTGTAACTGTAACCAAATGTCTACCCTCCTCTGGTAATTACCCAAAATATGCTGAACAGAAATCAATTACTTTAAAATATTTGTCATCAGGAATAACATATTTCAGTAAAGTGTGTTAGGAACCTCTGCAGAAAAAATCCTCTATCACTAATTATTCTTCATAAACTACACAAAAATCTACTTTTGTCTCTTTTGACCATAATCAAAATTTAATTAAATCAACTTCAAATTAAACACATTTTATTAGTCACCTTCACAATCATAGCCTGAATGTCATAGACATATCTAGGTGTTTCTATTATTTCTCCTATTTTCTCAAAAGTTTCAATAATGTTTTCATACCAATTTCAGCATCTAGTGTTTCTCTGGGCAGACCTGCATCTGGTTTAATTTTAATCCTTATTAGCTGTGGCTAATTTTGTCTACCTATGAGGCCTGAACTAAAAATCATTATTAAAATTTGACACTTACCTAAATAATTTCATTTTCTAAGCTTTTTAATTTGCATGTTATGTTAATTTGCTATTTCACTTTTAGCTCCTAATTCCTTCTTGCTCTGACATCAGACTGCTTGTACAGTACATACATTTTTGTTGGTATATTTTACAAGTTAAAATTACTTATTTTTTATAGGTTCCTCTCTGTCTGTTCTGATTTTTCATCATTAGTCCTTAATCCTTTTTGCTTTTAATTATTTCTTCACATATGGTTATTTGTGAAACAAAATCTGTTTTCTTTTCTTAAACACTTTTCTCTTTCAATTATTCTTTTTAGTATGCTTAGAACTGTTACTTTTTTTTTTTACTTATTATGTACTGCGAGTTCATTTAAATTATTATTATTATTTTTCATTCACTTCTTTAAGTATAATTCACTTTTCTGGTCCTTAATCTCTTTCATATTTTTTTTCTTAAATCTTGGTTTAGATTACTCAAAATAAGATTTCCTTAATTTTTATTTAAATACTTAATTCCATCAAAATGTCTAATCCAAATTATTTGTTCAGTTATCAAAAGCTGTCTTTTTTCTTTAGTCACCACCATTCATTGCACTTTATCTTTCTAGGTTCAAAGATCTCTATGAGTAAACCTATGAAAATTAACCAAATTCATTTAAATCTCATTTCAACATTACACATTTAAAGTTTCATCGTACATTTTCAAATAAGACTTTTCTTCATTTTGCATGATTCTTTTCCATCTATCAAATTGATTGGAGTCTGATTTGATACAAGAATGGGTAGTTACACTTTTGTTCTCAATTTGCTCACTGAGTGGTCACATTGTACTTAATTTGGACTATAGGTCGACTGCTTTGAGGTGGACTGCCAGACTCTCCCTCCTCGCACCCTGAGAAGACAGCTGGTTCATAGATGGTGCAGTCTTTTCTGTGGTGTCCAGACTCAACACATTTCCCATATCAGGGCACAGTGTTTCCCTCCTCTTTCTTAGTGCTGGCCTCTTTTCTTTCATTCAGCTGATGTAAAGTCCTGGTGGAGCACTTTTTCTTGTTTTGATCAGTTCATCGTTCTCTTGTTTGCCTCTTTTTAGTGTCTCTGAACATAAGTAGCCTTTTCAGTCCTCAGTAAATCCTGGGCATGCAGTGCCTGCCTCACTGCTATTACAAATGTCCACAGCCAACAGTTTGTCCATTGTGTTTTTCAAACACTTTTTCCATTTGCCAGTGCACTCAGAAATGTCTGGTAGGTAGACTACAGTCCCCCAAAGTCCATCCCTATGTCTTCTTAATGAATCTATGGAATTTAACTCATGGCTTAATAAAAGTCTTTTCCTCTTTCCCATTTTTTCTCCATCAAATGAAGACTCCTCCCATCTATTGTTCTTCTCTTTGCTGTGTAGCAGCTCATTTTTCTCTAATTGACAATCACATGTAAATATGCTTAACTTTCTATGTAATTTTTTTATTGTTCTTCCAATTAATTGCTTTAACTTCAGATTGTGCTTTACTTTACATTTCTCCTAATCTATACTAGTGTTTCTTTACTAGCCGGTAATTTTTACAACATATCTTAATTTCCCAAACATTTTCCATACTCGGTTTCTATTTTCTCACTGCTTGCATCAAATGTTCCTTCTGTTTGCCATTTGTCAATATTTTATCTTTTATTTTCTCTGCCACATATTTGATTATTTAATTTCTCATTTACATATCCGTTTTAATTCAACAGTACTACATAGTGGCCTAGTATCTAGTATAACTATTCACAATCATTACTGCTATAGCTCAAGGTTCATATTATTAATTTAACTCACATGTTTGTTTACTAAAAGCATTTTTTCATATCTGAAATCCAATGTTTAATTATCAATATATTTGCAATATTTAGCTTCTTACTGCATAAACTCTTAAATGTAACATTTTCTAACTCACTTCATTATGTTCTTTAACATTTACCTATAGCGTCTATGATTTTCATCTGAATAACTTTGCTTTACTACAAATAGATGATGGCTCTGATAACATTATGTAGCTGACTTTGAGAACGATGACAACAGTCAACCTAAGCCACAACAGTTTTTATTGCACTTCAATACAATCATATTCTCTAAAGCCAAATTTTAGTTTCTTCAGAATGTTACTGTTTTTTTTTTCTCTTTATCTTAAGTTTAATATACCAATATTTTAAGCATATTTTAATACATTTTTAAACATTTCTTTTTTCCTCTATTAAACAGCGTTTGGACTTATTTTTTCTATTTCTATTCTCTTTCTATTCTTTTTTTTTTTTTTTTTTTTCTTTCCTTAATTTGAGTTTTTAGCTCTTAGGTTTCCTTATACATTTTTTTCACATTTATTTCTCTTACACATTTTATCATTAAATCTTCAATTTTCTTTCTCATCTCAACTTATCTATTATTTTACTCCATACTCTCTTTATCTCCATATATATTTATTAATACAGCTTCATTTATATTTCTTAATATTCATTAGTATAGCTTCAAAATGACTTTTTAATTTAGTTCCATTTTTATAGTATAACTACATAATATCTTACTCTATTATTGGTATTTCTTTATTTACTTTATACTTCTTTATAATGTATCTATTCATCTAATAACCTATTTTCTACCCATTATTATTATGTTAAAGTCTATCTTATTATTTTATCTAATAGTATCTGATATCCTCTCGTTTACTCTCCTCTGCTCTGTTTGCCTTGTGCTGTAAATAGACATAATCTATTTATTCTTCACACATGGACACCATAAACCTCTCTCTTACCCCCATCTTGGGGCACACTGTCCTTCACCTGTTGCTATGTCAGGAATTTCAGTCCACTCTGCCTGTTGTTCTTCTTTTTTTAACATATACAAACTTAAAACACAAAGATCATTTCAGAAGAATGTTTAACTAGTATATTCTTCTGCCTTGTCACTCTGTCTTTTAAATGCAATATGTTCCATTAGTTTTAATTTTAGACGGCGACTCTTTTATATTATAATCTCTTCCCTAAACTGCATCAATCACTATTCTTATTGTTCTTTTAATCACCCCACATATGCAATTCTCCTTTTATACTATAATCTACTATAATCTATCTTTTAACCTACTCTTTATTGAAAACATACTTTTAAACACATTCACACTTCTACTCTTATTATTTTTCCTCTTCTCATTCACTCCTCTCTCCATTCAATGTAACATGAACTGCATCCCTCTATCCTCGCTCCAGTCAAGGAGGAGGAAGGGAGCCTTCTCTGCACACCAATATGGACTATTTTGCCTCAACCTGAAGCAGGCAATACACAAACACATACAATTAAATAAATACTCTACACTACACTCCTCTTGAGTGACCTGTCCGAGCAGCCTCTAACCTTAGAGCGGTAACCACAGGATTTTTGCCTACCCATGCAGCCCTCTGCTTCACCTTTTACAGAGCGGTATCGTAGGACTTTGCGCGCTTCACTTTACTTTAATCTGCTTTAATCTCTTAACTGTCACCAAACATTAAAGACTCTCTCTTAAAACTTATACATGCTCTATGCATATCCTACATCATTAAAAATTTCCCCTAATATGGGTAACAGTTACTAGTTAACGTTTATCCTATCCATCAAGGCCCTCTTAGGAAAACACAGATCATTTGCATGCAAATTATTCTTTTTCTTCTGGTATTCAAAACTCCTTTTTCTTTTTTTTATTACTTATTTTTTTTTTTTTTTACGTTTACTTTTAGTTCTTTAAAGCTGGAGAAACAGTTCAAGTGTCTTTACCGTTACAAGCAGGTCCTGGCAGAAAAAACACAAACTAATAAGCATAAAATCGCTTACCGTTTTTTATTGTGGCCACATATTTGTGTTTTTTCTCCAGTCCAGCATGCACAGCAACACCAGTCCTGCTTCTTTCCAGCCCACCCAGGGACGCCATTTGTCGTAGATTTTTGCCTTTTCTCTTAATGAATCAAACTCAGTCTGGAGGTTATGAATATCAGAAGAATATACTTTATTATAATATTTTCCAAAAAAGCAGAGACAGCCTGGAGCAGACCCATCTCAGCCTCTCCCCAGGACAAATCCAATGTCCCTCACATTTGCTGTACCCTTTATCCTTGCTTCCTCCCACCTTTGTGTTTTCACAGCTGTTTACTGGTTCAACAGGTCTCTCCCCGCTCCTACTACTTTACGACCCCTATTTAAAGCCCCCTCTTCTTGTTGGCCCTTTTAATGTACAAATCTAACATATTCATCGCTGTTTTTATGCATAGAGTTCACAATTGGTGATCATGACTAGTATCTATGTTTCAAACATTTAAACTGGACTCTTCTCTCCCATACAGTATGTATCTTTTCAAACTTACATGACAGTTTCAACATATGTTGCATACATTTCATGCTTTTCTGACACCGATGGTTCTTATTGTGTCCCCAAGTCCTCTCTAGTGCTCTTTTATGACCCCTTTACCTTAACCTATCACCTGTTTCCAAAGACATATAATGGCAGATGCATAGGGCCCTCCACTCACCCAATTGAATGTGTCTTAACATAGATTTAGAAAATAAAAATCTACTTCACATGGAAGCTCATTTTCAAAAACCCATAATAGGGGCTCTTTAAATCATTGCCCCTGCTTCAGCCATGGTGTGGCAATAAAGTTCCTTGATGCCAAAATGGGAGTGTAAAAAAAAAAAAGTGAGTAAACCTATTGCCTTAAAAGCAACGAGTTGACTTATTACTGTAAAAAGTGAATAAATCTGTTGTTACTTGGAATGGTCAAGTTGACTGAACTTTATTTTTATAATTATGCACATAACTAATTTAAATAATCATTTCAAGGCAATGGATTTGCTCGCTTTTTTACGTAAAGTCAACTAATCACTTTAAAAGCAATGAGGTTTACTCTTTTTTTAAGTAAGGCAAACTAATCACTTTTTAAAGTGTAGTTCCTACTGTATACATATTGGACTAGAAAATAGCCAATTTTAATTTATGTTTATCTTATAATGTAACTACAGAAGATTCAAGCTTTAAAATGGAAAATTATCGAAACTCTTTTTTTTTCCATATGAGTGATGACACAACAGCAATATAAGAGCTCATCATATGCTGTATTTTTGCTCCTTAATACACCCACGTTGACTTTTTCTACATTAAAACGTTAATACTGTATGTTGTATTTTGAAACTACATAACATCACTGCATTGTACAATGTGGCTTTTTTTACAAGCATATCCAAATGTATTTCGAGGCACAAAATCATTGTATTGCTTAAGTAGGCTTCTTCTACATTCAGACACATTCATATGTTATGTTTTAAACTGCGTAATAATTAGGGATGCAGTGATTATAGATTTTGGTTGTACGATTGAAGTCTGAAATATAATCATGGTTTCACAGTTATCACCATTATTATGCATTTATTAAATTTAAAACACGCTGCTTATATTCTAAAGTGTTGTTTATTGCTGCTCAGTAGCCAAATACAGCACAAAATATCAATAAAAAAACAAACAATAGTCCATTTCTTTTTTTGGACTTAAAAATAAATGAAAACGTTTTTGATTTAAACATGAGTGATCACTTTACTATGAAAATAAATGACAGAACAATGAATAAATACATAAAAGTAA
Source organism: Danio kyathit (assembly GCA_903798195.1). Classification (NCBI taxonomy): domain Eukaryota; kingdom Metazoa; phylum Chordata; class Actinopteri; order Cypriniformes; family Danionidae; genus Danio; species Danio kyathit. Next base: position 73,204,189 of record LR812523.1, on the reverse strand, counting down.
GAATAAATAAAAATAGTATTTGTCTAATGTTAATTTAAGCTATATATTAGCTATGAATTTAAATGAACTGTTGTTATTATCTGTGTTTATCCATACATAATAATTTTAATAATGTTTAATAATTCATCTAACATATCTTTTGTTTACATTGCACTGAAAGCCACGCACAACTCTTTCTGAGATAATTTCTACTGTGTGCCGTGCCTGCAGAGCGCGAGTGTGCCGGTCCGCTTGCGAGCCGTGCGCGTACGTCTATATTGGAAATAATGTAGGGTACTTGCGCGTGGAAAAGACGCAATATGTCAACGGCTTGCTGCTACAGTTAATCCAATGTGCGTGCGTATTGGCATAACTAGTTGCAGCAGCTTTTTTCCGTGCAATAGAAATGCTGCGTTGAGAAGCCTTTAATAAATAAAAGTGGGGTTAATAGTGAAATCGGCTAATCATTGCATCCCTATTAACGATATCAGTGCATTGTACAAAAGGCCTTTTCTACAAACATATTCAAATGTTTCGGCTGCTCGCGCCACTCACTTAATGTCAGGTGACTCGCGCTTTGCACAGCAAACTGCAGCTCGTGCTGTATTGAACAGACGCACGTCACTTCATAACTATAGCGACCGTTTTTCAAATGAACTAAATTTATTTTTGATGTCTTGGTCACACTATCTGGGGGTCCGGAACAAATTGCCTCGGGGGCCGGGTTTGGCCCGCGGGCCGCCAACTGAATAGCCCTGATCTATGCTAAGCTAAGCTAAGCTAAAAGTGCTCCCGCCAGAAGCAAATATCTGCTAAATGGATTCAAAAATGGTCAAACTAAACCGTTTGTAAAATTAGCCTGTTTCCAAAAACAGTGGAGTGTTCTTTAAACATTTGAAGGATAGAAAAACAAATAAAATAGATTGTTTCTCTCTTGTTTTCTATAATTATAATAGCTATAAGATTCAAAAGAACACTCCACTTAAAAAAGGGTCATTTTAACACTCTTCTAGTGTTAAACAGTTCAGCTGATCTCCTGGTCTGGCGGGAGCACTTTTAGCATAGCTTAGCATAAATGATTGAATCAAATTAAATCATCGCCCCTGCTGCGGCCATGGTACAGCATCGAAGTTCTTTGATGCCAAAATGAGAGTATAGTTCCTATACTGAAGTAGAAAATAGCAACTTTTAATTTTACATTTGTCTTATGATGTAACTACAGAAGTTTCAAGCTTTAAGAGGGAAAATTTTTAGCGAAATGCTAATGGTCTAATACGATTCAATGATCTATGCTAAGTTAAGCTAAAAGTGCTCCCGCCAGATGCAAAGATCTGCTGAATGGATTGAAAAATGATCAAACTGAATCATTTAACTCTAGGAGAGTTGTAAAATTAGCCTGTTTCCAAAAACAGTGGAGTGTTCCTTTAACATTTGAAGGATAGAAAAATAAATAAGTTATGCAATGTAACAATAATACAAACTATAATAATAAATGCACTTAGACAAGTTCTTCCTAAATTTTTGTGACCATTTTTTTATGAAACAATGTAAACAGAGTAAATGTTCTCAAGATTCTTATTGGCTACCAATGTTAATTTGAAGCCCTGTCTGTGAATACAAATTAGTGAACAGTGTTTGTTACCACCACACTGTTTTTAAATAGCCAACATTTAAAGGTACATTTCAGGGGGAAAAAAGAACATTTTGCATCCACTGTCTCTGTAGGAAAAACTACAATGGAAGTCAATGGGTAATTGTACTAACATTTTTCAAAATATCTTCTTTTCTAATTCTTTTGTGTCTGAGTTATTCCAAACCTCTTTGAGTTTCTTTCCTCGGTTGAACACAAAAGAAGCTACTTTGGAAAATGTTAGTAATCGGTGACTTCCATAGTAGTTCTTCACCCTAATATGTCAATCAATGGGTAGTGTAAACAACATTTTTGAAAGCATCTTCCTTTGGGTCGGACAGAAAAATGATTTGGAACAACTTGAAGGTTGTTAGAAAATGGTGAATAGTAAGTCATCCATATTTGAGAAAAATTCTTTTTGGGCTGAACTATGTTTTTAAAAGCATCACTTATTTAAGCTGTATATAGTAGGCCACGCTTGATAGATGTGACCATTTTGTCCCTGTACAAAAAATACTCAATGTATTTTATGAATCACTGACATTTAAAGTGAATTTTAGAGTCATTGAATCCATTTGCAATTTAGTCTGGCAATATCACCCATACTTGACTTGATGATGATGATATTAATGAAAGATACTGTTTCTGGTCACTCATGAACAGCAGCACACAAATGAACTACACAGTATTTCCTGGTACAATAGTTACCTGATTCTGGTGAGATGTCCATTCATACTGTAACAATATTCTTATTCTAGGGATTGTTTGTTTGTTCGTTCGTTCCTTTGTTTGTTTTTAATTCGATATGATTTATTTGAGAATAAAGTGAGCATTTCACATTGATTCTGCTTCTATTCATAGTGCCGTTAGTCATCATGGCTTCTGCACCAAGCCGAAGATAGAGAGCGCGCGCGTGAGGGAACGAGCCGCGTTGCTTGGCAACCGCTTGGGAGGCGGTTCCTTAAATCCTGACTTGAGAAAAGCACAAATATCCGAGCAGGAGTCAGTGCTGGTATGCTGTCACTCCAAGCAGCCTACCGAGTGCTTAAATCCGAGCCCGTCTCCAACCATTTTCTGCTCTATCCTGAAATATAGTGCGTGCTTTTTTAGGGAAATCCAGGAATATTTGGCTGGCCACTTGGGAGGATGAACTGGAATTCCGCTGGTAAGGATTTTAAGCGTTATTTGAGGAGGCTCTAGCGCAGGATTAAACATGTGACATAACTTACCCACACCAGTTTAGTTCACTGTTACCTCCCGTGTCTATTCAAGATTACATCGTTTTTACAATTTAATGAGACCACCGCTGTTTATCGATGGCAGTTTTCCCACAGTCAGCGTTAATGAGTGGGTGTTTATAGTAACTGCTGTATCCTACAGTAACAGTCTCTGTTTGACTCACGCTCGAATTACTGCGCTTTAATAGGTAGCAGTGCATTACTTAATTACTCTGACTTTAGCTAATGCGCATTCATCCATTCTCCTGAATCGTTTTCCCCCATGAATTTGACATCATTACAAAGACTCCTCTTAAAAATCTCCTCTTCGTCGTCGTCGTCGTCATCATCATCAGCGTCATCATCATCATCATCATCATCATCATATTCTCGTTTTACTTCAGCTTTTTGCAGTCATTGTCATTATGTTGGTCATTTTCTTCCTTGTCAGCATTATATTAATGTGTACAATTATTGCCTAGTTTATTCATTTTCATCATGTGTTTTTTTTGGCATAGATGGTATTTTACTTAAACATGCCATTTATTTAGTACAAATCTGATCATAACCATGTGAAATCATAGTTTTATTTATGGATCTTACTGTAACTGGTAGAAATTCTGTTTAGTTTTTCCTTGTTTTTAAAGTATTGTTATTCTGAAAGTCAATTTATCATAGTCATCACTGTCTTATTTTTTTATCAGCATGTTTTTTTTTTCAATTGTCGTTTTCTCAGTTTTCATCATCATCATCACCATCTTTTCCTTTCACTTTAGATAAAAAAATAAGAAAGAAAGAAAATAGTTTTGTTTTATATTGTATTGTGTGCTATTTGGCATTAAGCAGATATCTGGTATTATCATTACCATCTGGTATTGAATATAGATCATAAACAGTGGAACTCATCTTGCTTATTTTACCAATTTTTTTATATTATTGCACACTTGAGACTAATTTAAAGTATTTGTTTTTATTTTAATGCAGTTAAGATTAGGCTTGAGGGTAGATTTATAACTTTAAGAGTAATACAGTAGGTCTACATTCGCAGGTATTTTTTTATAGTGGCAAATATTGCAACAAAAATATTCCTAAGATTTCAAAGATAGTTTGCCTTTCAAACTTTTAATAGAAATAAAACATAATAAATTAATAAACATATATTTTTTTGCAACATAGTAGGCAAAGCTTGTAGGGGCATGTTTTGTAAAGTGTTACAAAACAATATGTAGAAAACTGTTAAATTAACAGAAAAAAATAAATGTTTCATGAAGTATTCAGACATTTACTTTAATAAAAAAAAATAAAAAAAAAACAGTAGTAAAAAACATTTCGAAAAATTCCATCATACATTATCCATATTGTTAAAACGTAGTCCAAAAAATTTGTTTGGAAAAGCTTCTAAAATATTCATCATTCTTAAAAACTTATTTATAGGAAGTGCATTTTTTCATGGTTAAGTCACTACCAAAACACTAACTTCAGCCATTTCTTAAATTTTGTCATTTTCTTCTGTAATTTTTTTGTACAACATAAATTACAATGTTTTCGAAATTATAACGTTCATCATCAACCTTTTGAGTGCCAGTGTAAGTTACATGCTAGTAACTCAAGTTGACTCTCATCCTGCTTAGACACAACTGATACCGTAAGATGAGACAAGTCACGTTTATCATGTCGTCTTTGTGTTTCCATGAGCAAGAAGTTCTCCATTTTACAGTCTTACACATAACTTTGTGATGATATACAGTAGAGGAAATAAGTATTAAACACGTGACACATTTTTCTCAGAAAACATATTTGTTGACTGATGTTGACTTGAAATTTTCACCTGCTGTTGGTAACAACCAAAGAAATCCATTTATGCAAAGAAAACAAAACTAATTAGTTTACAAATGAAGTTATGTGTAATAAAAGAAAATGACACAGGGAAAAAGTATTGAACACATGAAGAAAGGGAGGTGTAGAAAGACAGTGAAAGCCCAGACAGCAGCTGAAATCTCTCAGTAGTTCTTCAGCAACTCTCTGCTCTTCGTCAGTGTAAATGAATATTAGCTGCTTCAGTCCAACATCTACATTAGCAGGATGATGAAGATGAAACCAGAGTGGACATTTCAGCAAGACAATAATCCAAAACACAGCCAAGGAAACTCTCAAATGCTTTCAGAGAAAGTAAATCAAGCTGTAGAATGGCCCAGCCAATCACCTGACTGGAATCCAATAGAAAAAACTAAATAAAGATCAGATTTAATAGACGAGACCCACAGAAGCATCAAAATTTTGAGACTTTGTTGAAGTCTGTGGAAAAAGTCACACCTGAGCAATGCATGTGACTTCATTCTCCACATGAGAGGTGTCTTTAAGCTGCCATCACCAAAAAAAAGCCTTTTTATATAAAGTATTGAATACATTTCAGTAGTTCAGTACTTTCCCTTTGTCATTTTATTGTTATTACACGGATCTCATTTTTCAGATTTTTTTGTTTTGTTTTATTTTTATGTTTGTTTTGTTTGAGTTTTTACCAAAATCTGGGTCAATTCCATGTCAACAGCTCCTTTAGAAATATTATTCCCAGAAAAAAAAACATGACATGTACATTACTTACTTCCCCCACAGTCAGGCCTGGATTAAGAATTCAGATGCCCCTGGGCACAATGTCTTGTAGGCCAATCTACAAGACCGCACCTCTATAGTTGAATTAAAAAATAAGATTAATATAATATTTTTAAAATAAAGTTGATCTATAATATTTTGCCCACATTTTTTTAAATAAGTGACATAGTAAATATATTTATAGTCAACAAATATTTAACTGATTTTAAAAACATTTAAAGCACACTTTGATAAAAATAGTAATATAACTAGTGAAAATTAATGGTTTTTAATATACTTGTTCAAGTTCACTGAAGCAGTACTAAAATTTATATTTAAGGGTATTTTTAATGTATAACTTCTACAAATTTATAATGCATAATTTGGATATAACACCTCCCCAATCCAGTTCTATAAATCTGAATTTTCCATAATACACACACTGATGAATGATTCCTACTGTCTCCCTCGTGATGAAGAAGAGTAGGCAAAAAGCTGGATTCGAACCGAGTTCATGATCTATCGCCTCAAAACACATATCCATGCTCTTTACGAGCTACACCACTCCCACCTGCTGTCTACCGCGCTCTTTAGTTATGTTGACTCTGTCGATCAAACGGCGCTGGCGGGAAGCACTTAACTAGCTTATTACAACGAGGTGCGCTATTTGCACTTAGCCTAAATAGACACTACAAAATCAGCATTTTTTCCCCCCTCGCAGGGGCCCCAAGTGCGCACGGGCCCCTGGGCCTGTGCCCATAATGCCCATTGGTTAATCCGGCCCTGCCCACAGTATATCGCATGAATTATATAAATAGTCTATCATTTCATATTTTGCTCTGTCGTTTATTTCGTAGTGTCACAAAGTACATTATTAACAACAGTATGGTGAGAAAGTTGTAAGCTTGAAAGAACAATCTAATCCTTAGTTTTTGAAAAGTATTAAATTAATATTTATTTCATATTTCTACATTCCTAATTAAACATTTGCCCTGAGGTTCTAAATAAAATAAGAAAAATAATCACATAAGAATGAGCACATTTTTAAGTACAGTGGTCTTTCGTTATTCGCGGGAGTTACGTTCTAAAAATAACCCACAATAGGTGAAACCGCAAAGTAGTCTGCTTTATTTTTTACAATTATTATAGACATTTTAAAGCTGTAAAACCCCTCACTACACACTTTATACACTTTTTTTAGACAGGTGTTAACATTTTCACACTTTTCTCTCTTGTGTAAACACTCTCAAAGTTCAAATCTTCGTAGAAAAATAAGTCCAGTATCATAGAGTGAAAGCAAAGATTAAAACCATTTGATTATCATTTATTTATTCCGTAATGGCACCCTACAGCCGCGTAACTTACTTCATTTAGCGTGTCCCGAAGTTCAACTTTTTGTGCGATGGTTAGCATCTTCCTCTGCCTTTTGTGCGCTCCCTCAGGTGCCTTTGACGGTACAGAACGTTTCGTCGACATTGTGGGGAGAAAACTTACAAACATACGTCCAGCACTTCAGAGTCACACTGTAGCAATTGAAGATTTATGTAAATTTGGCAAGCTGGATGCATTCTGTGCTGTACAGGAGACACGGCACGAATTGACAATGCTCTACAGCCAATCAGAACACAGAACAAAATGCGCCGTAGAAAATTTGCACAATCTGCGAAACTGCGAGGCCGCAAAAAGTGAACCACGTTATAGCGAGAGACCACTGTATATACCTTAATATAAAATAATTAGTCCTTTACATGTGGTCACTGTATATAATCTATTGATTGCTTGAATTTACAGAAATGGTAATATAACGTTATTAGGATATGAGATTACTTATATCGTGATATGAGATTTTTGTCGTATCACCCAGCCCTAGTACACAAGTTTTTTATATTTCAGGCTAATATAGTTTCGTGAACAGCATTGTACATGTTAGAGTTTGTCTTCCTTAAAGTCAGCATGAGCATTTTATTTTTCATATTGTGACGCAGTTCCTAGAGAAACGTAGCATTAAATGAGAAAACAGTGGGCGTGGCTTGTTTTTTTCACTGCCAGCTGATTGGCTGTAGTAAAGTAGGCATTTCATTCATAAAGATCGGGACAAGGGTTTCGGAGAGATATTACAACCTAACAGATATTTCTGTTTGTTGTCATAGCACTGTTAAAACTGACAGTTGGAGGGGTGTGGTTAAGTATGTTAGCCACGCCGAATACCTCAGACAGACGTAATCTGAGAATTTAACTGAAAACAAACAGGTGCATTTTCAGATTTCAATTTCAGATTAGAAGGTCAAACAAATGTTTTTTGTCTTAATGACATGCACAGATCTTCACCACAAAACTAGCATTGTGAGCTAACAAAATCATATGGTTAGTTTTGATTTCATTTGTACTTTTTTTTTTTGTAATATTTTGTTTTATTTAACATTAATAAGATATTTAACAAAAACAGTACAATACCAACAAAAAAAGGACAGAATAATTGACATTGACCCCCCACACCCCCAAACCCAACCCAACAAAAAAAAAGAGGGATTGTCTCAGTTGCCAAACCTATATACATACAGTATATACACAAAATATATTTAAAAAGCCAGTGTCATGAATATATAGGTTAGATATGAAAATTTACAAACTTAAAATGCTAAATTCCCAAGAGTCTTAAGATAGGTCCCCATGTGGTTTCAGTTTTTTTCTGTGAAGTTTCAAGACGTAGTTGTTCCATTTGAGTGACATAAAGCAGCTTGTTCAACCATCTCTTATAACAGGGAGTCTTTGGAGATCTCCAATTAAGTAAGATCATCTTTTAAGCTGTAATCATGCCAACCATCAGGGCTTGCTGTTGGGTTAAATGAAAGGTGTCTACTATTTTAGTATATCCAAAAATAGCCAAATTGTAGTCAGGTTGGATATTGGTCCCATAAGCACTAAAATGCTGGACCAAAACTCAAAAAGAACAGGACAAAACCAAAATAAATGTGCCAAAGTCTCTTCTGCCCCACCACATCTGTCACATTTAGGAGATGCTGTACGGAGGGAAATATTTTACTTAGAGAAGAACTTTAAATTGGATTAATTTATGTCTCGAATTTATTTATCCTTTCTTTATACTTGACAGGGCTTCTTCCCAGATCTCATCAGCCACTTCTTCATTCAAACCCATGGCCCAAGATGTCTTAATGTGCTTAGTGCATATTGGTACCTCAAAAGCATGAACAAAGCTTGACATCAGATGTCTAGTATTAGGGTTAGAGCAGGGGTGTCAAACTCAAATCCTGGAGGGCCGCAGCCCTGCACAGTTTAGTTCCAACCCTGCTTCAACACACTTACCTGCAGGTTTCAAACTAACCCGAAGGACTCAATTAGTTTGATCAGGTGTGATTAACTAGGGTTGGAACTAAACTGTGCAGAGCTCCGGCCCTCCAGGAACTGAGTTTGACACCTGTGGGTTAGAGGATAGAATATTCTTAATAATCTGACTTTCTGGTTTATGTATAAATTGTGAACTATTTTCCTTTACATAGCTATGTAAATGAACACATGACAAAGTACAATGAGACTGTGGAAGAGAAAACTTCTCTTTCATTTGTACTTTAACTTTGTTTCCTTGTCTTTTTGACAGTTTGGCTCTCTTGGGGTTGATTTGTCTTCACATCGTGATCATGTCTCCAGTCTACTCGTCCCCCAAATACGCGACTGGCTCCACCCTCTTGAGCCCCTACAGTTCCTATGACCCCTGCGATCCCAGTCTGGCATATATAGTGCGAGGTCAACCCCAGCTTTCCAGGTATGCACCCTCCACCTCCCGTTATCTAAGCCCTAGCCCATGCCTGGCCCGAGGGGTGCTGTTCTTCCCTCAGGAGCCCGAACGTGGCAGAGCGGCGCTGCATTCAGAGCCCCACGTCGGCCGATATAGTGAAAGCTACAGCAGGTTGCAGGTCAAAGGTCAGCTACCACGAATTAACAGGCCAAGGGGTCGTTCGCCATCAAGGAATGGATATTCCTGCATGTCTCCGCTATCAAGGCAGCGCAGGTCGGTCAGTCAGTCAGACCTGATGCGAGAACTGGCCACGCTAGAGATCTGTGACCAGGGAGCAGTGGAGAGAACTGTGTACGCGGTCAAAGAGAGCGCCATCAGGGGACGGACAGATTACTCAGGGCCTTTCTACTGGAGCTCAGAGGTGAGTTCATCTACTTTGTATACTTGTATTGAACATATTTAAAGGATTTCTGGGTTTAACTGAAGTAAAGCTTAGGGCCGTTTGTGGCATCATGTAGATTTTTTTAAGACTCATAATACATTTAGATTATTTTAAAGGATCAATTTTACTCTTTTTCTCTAATAATTTCTACTCTTGAGTTACACAGTTGAGTTTTACCATTTTTGAATCCATTCAGCCGATCTCAGGGTCTGGCAGGAGCATGTTTTGCTTAGCTTAGCATAGATCATTGCATCGGATTAGACCATTAGCATGACCAAAATGTCCAAAGAGTTTCAATAATTTGATTAATTTGAACTAAGACCGACCGACTTTGTAATATGGTTTGGAACTATACTCTCATTTTGGTGTAATAATCAAGGCACTTTGGTGCAGTACCATGGCTGAAGCAGGCACAATGATATTACGCAGCATCTGCAAACTGGCTAATTTTCGTCAATATAACCTACATGACCACCTGTTTGTGCTGGTCACATTGGAAGTTACCTAGCTGGTTAGTAAGGGATTTTTTTAAATGGTCACGAAACACCAAAACACATTTTTTGAGCTGTTGACAGTCATATATGTGTCCTACGCTGCTATAAACACTATTAGGACACATATATTGCACTAAAAAGTGAAAAGGTTTTTAAACCCTCATAATACACAGCATGTTTTTTCAGATAACCATAAACTTCTTCACTTTTATTTGTAATGCACAATAAAACAACAATGGTTGACCATCGTGCAGAACAATATGGTTTAGAATATTTAGAAAGTTTGACTATTTTGTATACTTGAATTGAATATATTAAAGGATTTCTAAGTTTAACAAAAGCTTAGCGCCGTTTGTGGCATCATGTTGATTTTTTAACATTAATAATGAATTTGGTTTGTTTTAAACAAATACTCCACCTTTTTTATTTTAAATGGGCTAATTTTACTATCCTAGAGTTAAACAGTACAGAATGACTTATCATTTTTGAATCCATTCAGCCGATCTCTGGGTCTGGCGGGAGCACTTAGCTTAGCTTAGCATAGATCATTGCATCGGATTAGACCATTAGCAAGACCAAAATGTCCAAATAGTTTCAATAATTTAACTTTTTAAAGTGTGACTCTTCTCTAGTTATATTGTGTACTATGACCGACCGACTTTGCTAATATACGAACTATACTCTCATTCTGGACCTTTCCCTATAATATAGGAGATATATACAGTTGAAGTCAGAATTATTAGCCTCCCTTCAATTTTTTTTTCTTTTTTAAATATTTCCCAAATTATGTTTAACAGAGCAAGGACATTTCACAGTATGTCTGATAATATTTTTTCTTCTGGAGAAAGTCTTATTTGTTTTATTTTGGCTAGAATAAAAGCAGTTTTTAATTTTTTAAACACTATTTTAAGGTTAAAATTATTAGCCCCTTTAAGCTATATTATTTTTTGATAGTCTACAGAACAAACCATCGTTATACAAACACTTGCCTAATTACCCTAACCTGCATAGTTAACCTAATTAACCTAGTTAAGCCTTTAAATGTCACTTTAAGCTGTATAGAAGTATCTTGAAAAATATCTAGTAAAATATTATTTACTGTCATCATGGCAAAGATAAAATAAATCAGTTATTAGAAATGAGTTATTAAAACTATTATGTTTAGAAATGTGCTGAAAAAATCTTCTCTCCGGTAAACGGAAATTGGGGAAAAAAATAAACAGGGGGGCTAATGACAATTTGAAGGCTGTTCCACAATTTGGTAAAAGCCTGGTCACCTTTTTTCCTCATCCTCAATTAAGGACCAATAAAATTTAGACATCTTGGTTCAATTATGTAAACTCAGAATGTCAGATAGGACCAAACTAGGTGCCAGTCCATTTAAAACCTTAAAAACAAAAAGTAAAATTTTAACTTTATTTAAAATGGACTGGCAACCAGTGCAATGAGAGTATAGGACAGGGAAAATATGATTGTATTTGTGAGTGCTAGTCAGCTGTATTTGGCTATGATTGTAGATGATTCAGATATGATTGTTTAATACCAGTATACACTGGATTGCAGTAGTCTAGTCAAGATGAGATAAAAGGATGAATCACTCTCTCAAACTGCAGTAAAGGTTAAAAAGCCCTTCATCTTAGCAAGAAGACTGATTTAACAAAACTTGATTTAAGTACTGCATTCACTTGCATATCAGAGGTCAAAGCAGAATCAAAAACAATACATAAAATAACAATAAATAAAAAATAAATAAAAACAATACCCTATGCTACCAGATCACCCAGTACTTGCTGTATGTTGCTGAAGGACCGAATACAATTGCCTCAGTCTTACTCCCATTGAGATTTTAAAAAGTAATAGACATTCAAGCTTTAATATCAGACAGACAAGCAGGTACAATCACTCAAAAAATATCAATGAAATGACACAATGTGCTTATCAATGAAACCCAATGAGAGCATATACTGCAAAAATAAAATAAAATGGGGCAAGGATAGAGCCTTGAGGAGCTCTCCAAGTCAACGCCGGTTTAGAGGATGAGCACTAACCGATAAAGTCCTATTATTTAAATAGGATTTGCACCATTTTAGGACAGAATGGCCACACAATGTTCAAGATGGGAAATAAGAATACTTTGCTCAATCATGTCAAATGCTGCATGTAAAGCCTTGAAGCAAAAATACAACCAGTTACCAGTATCAAAATACCATTAGCTAATAGTAGATAGGGCTATGCGGTGGCGCAGTAGGTAGTGCTGTCGCCTCACAGCAAGAAGGCCGCTGGTTCGAGCCTTGGCTGGGTCAGTTGGCGTTTCTGTGTGGAGTTTGCATGTTCTACCGGCGTTCGCGTGGATTTCCTCCGGGTGCTCCGGTTTCCCCCACAGTCCAAAGACATGCGGTACAGGTGAATTGGGTAGGCTAAATTGTAGTAGTGTATGTGTGTGAATGAATGAATGAATGAGTGTGTATGGATGTTTCCCAGAGATGGGTTGCAGCTGGAAGGGCATCCGCTGCATAAAACATGTGCTGGATAAGTTGCCGGTTCATTCCGCTGTGGCGACCCCAGATTAATAAAAGGACTAAGCCGAAAAGAAAATGAATGAATGAATAGTAGATAGCAAAATATAATTTAATCTTTTTAACAGGACAGACTCAGTGCTCTGATGTTTCCTGAAACCTGACTGAAAATGGTCAAACACACCATTTGAATTTAAATATCTTAACAATTGATTATAATTAAGCTTTTAGAAATCCAAGTTAAATAAGAAATGGGCCTAAAATTGAATATGCATCCAAGTTTTACATCCAGGTTTGTTTTTATATTTCGGCACAGTCCTCTCAGAAAGACTTAAATTTATTATAGACAGGATACATGGACCAACAGCATCCAAAATTGTCATGACAAAGCGAATCAGTTCAAAAAATTACAATTTGCAAAACTGTCATTGATATAAAATGTTGTAAGGAATGATTGATGATGGGCTGTTGAATTATTAGAAAACTATGATGCATTATTTGCATTATTACATACATTATATGCATTATTTTATAATAATTCAAAGAACCAGAGTAAATTATTCTGCTTATACGATTGTTACCAAACCAAACACTGATCAGACAAACACTGTTGTCAGGTTTTTGTCCTTAAACAGCTTCTGTGTCTAGTTCTTGTTTAATACGCATCTTATCCAAAGCCTACTGTTTTTATTAAATTTTTGACAGTTGTGGCTGTGAAATAACTGAAATCATTTAGCATGGTGATACGCAACTTTTAATGAGGTCAAGACCTGCCTTGAACTAATTTAGCTCTGTGGTTCTCTGAAATTAATTGCACACCTTAGAAGAGGAGTGTCAAAGTCAGTTCCTGGAGGGCCACAGCCCAGCAGAGGTTAGATTAAACATTAATTAAACACACCAGATCCAGCTAATCAAGTCATTCTGGCTTACTTGAAAACTACAAGTTAAAAGTCCCATGAAATTATAAGAAGTTTTTTTAAATGTCAGTATAAGTACGGTAGTTTTAAGGATATGTGTAAGCGAGTGTGCTCCAAAACAGTCACAAAATTTGCATGCAAACATCTAAATCCTGAAGTTTGTCATTTCCGCCTAAATGGATCAATGATTTTTTTGACATGACCTCATACTTCAGTTTCTCATCAGATCATCCGACCAATCAAATTCTCTCTAGTATTTAATGTGTCCCCCTTCAAGACACTTCTCATTTGCTTTTCATATCATGCACTTGATCTAAACACTCACTGGCAGAGCTGTGATAAAAATAAAACACTATTGGCTGTTATTTATTGTTAAAAGGGGAGGGGCTACTAAATGCCCCGCTCTATCCTTATGTTTCAAAATGCACATTTCAGAGCACTTAACGGGATCGGTTAATGTGTTGGAGCTACGCTGGAACTAAATGGGTTGGAACTAAACTCTGCAGGGCAGTTTAACACCCCTGCCGTAGAATGTAGTTTATATTAGTTATATTATGTCCACAACTTTTTTGATTTATTCTTGTTGATAAAGATAAATCTATTTAGAAATCACATGCTGTTTACAAGCTGCATTTGTGAATTATCGCATTTGAATTAAGTATTATTGTGTGTATTTTGATTACTTTCCTGCAAATACAATGTTACCTTTGCTCAGTCATGGTCTGGGCTAGACAGAATCTGCGGACATTTTTTGCTATTTCTGCAAAGAATTTAGTTAAAGAGCCCTTATTATACGTTAAAAAGGGTCATATTTTGGTTTTAAGGGTCGCCAACAACAGGCTGATATGCATGAAAGGTCAAAAAACACTTTCATTGTCTTATAATATACATTTATTTTTACCTAATTCCCATATGATTCGTTCAGCGATTCATTTGTTCCAAAAGCCCTCCTTAGCGCGAAGCTAATCTGCGCTGATTGGACCGATGACAGCCTATTGCGATTGGTCGACAGCGTTCAGTGTGAGGCAGAGTGTAATGCCCACCACGGCTTATCAACAATATTGAAGTAGTCAGAGTGCATAGTGTATGTGCGAGCATACCTGCCAACACTCCTTTTTTTCCCGGGAGTCTCCCGTTTTAGACCCATCTCCTGCCACCCTCCCGTTTTGTTATTTATCCCAGAAAACTCCAGTAATTTTAACCCCAACCTCAGTGTTGGGGCCGCAGGTTTCAATGTTCCTGGGTTTGCGCACACAACAATGGGCGGGGCTTACGTTTCGTATCGACGTAACGTCGAAACGGCTAAAGACTCGTTATCTAGACGATTTATTTGAAGCACTATGAGTCGACTCTTTTATAAATTAATCAATAGTTTTAAACACTGTGCACTTTCAGATTTAAGCCTTAGCTGGATATTTCACTTCACTTAGAGCGGTGTTACACACTACATGGAAGGTCATTTTCAAAAACCCATAATAGGGGCTATTTAAAAATCTGCAAGTTTGTGCAGAATGATTTTGGGAGTCTAGTAACTAAAATCTTAAAACATGAAATAAAAAATAACTTTTTAACTTTTATTTATGGTTTACAATGCAAATCTAATTAGATCAGCTTGTTTGGTAAACAAAACAAGCATCTCATATGACTAAAAGACACTAAATATTACTTTGCAAATTGTATTGTAAACAAATCATATAAACATTTTCATATAAGTCAATAATAATATGAATAAATCTGAATAAATTTATTCAGATACACATTTGCATAAGTAAATAAATACTCAATAAAAATCTGTGGAAATCTACAGATTTCCTCGAGCACGGATTCTGTGTGTGTCTGGTTATGGTCTGTCAATTTTATACAATTATTTAATCAAGTTTTTGTGTGTGGGCATGTTTGTGTAACCTGGTTCATGTGTAGTTTGAAATTTTGAAAAGTCATAAAAAAGGATTAAATGCAGTAAAATATGGTAAATATATGTTAACATTCAAAACTTTCAGATATTGCTAGTCAGAAAAAACATGGAAATTCACATTTCTGTGTGGGCAAACTCGGCTTCCTAGGGATACTCCCTTGTTCAAAAACTTGCTGAACATAAGAAAGCATTTCTTAAAGTCTGGGTGAAATCAAAATTTACAGTGTTTATTTTGCTAGTGCACATTGTTACAGTATATTTAGGTGAACAATTAATCCAAAGTTAATTGCTTGACAACAAATGTTTGTTTTGATAATCTTCAATGAAAGTCATTTGGAGAGGCGGTCCATCTCTGATGATGTCAGTTTGAGGTTAGTTTGCTATTGAGGGAATGATGCGCAAAGAGAAAGCCCCACCCCCTACTCAATATTCCATTTTAGTTGGAAGTACATCAACCAGCAACTTCTGGTTCACAGAGAATTTCATATTTATATGTTCTATACAGTATATGTAGTTTAAACAGCCATAGAATGCTCAAATAGAATACACATTAGAATGCATTATGAAGGGTTAAAAAAAATGCCATATTGTATTTTGCTTGACTTGCACTGTAAGAATAGGCTCAGAGTTGCTGATGTCTTCTTTAAGATTTTTTTTATTGTCCTATATACTAGGGCTGCACAATATTGAAAAAAAACTGACATTGTGCTATCTTGTTTTTCTGCAATAAATATATATTGCAATATGAATACAATTACACAAGATGACTATTTGGAAAAATAAATCACAATTTTACATCGATTGTGGTGATTTTGTTGGGGAGCGCATCTGCATAAACAAATAAATGCAAATTAATATCATTTAAAGCAGTGGTTCTCAAAGTGGGGGTCGGGACCCCCCGAGGGGTCGCGGGACAATGAAGGGGGGGTCGGCTGGTGATTTCCAAAAATCTATTTATTTTTATTAAACCATAAGAATTACCATATTTTATCAATAACCTACAGAAGAGAAAAAAATAGTCTTTTAAATTACTATATACTATATAGTTATTATAGTAGCTTATAGTTACTAGTTCTATTGGATTGCGACCCCTGGGGTAATTACATTATATTAAAGACACAGCAATAGCGTCAGATGCAGCAGATTGATTTTATAACACCAGGTTAAACTTTCTGGCTCATTTACAGCACTGACATACATTAAAAAAAAAATAAACGAAGAATAGACTTGGGTCTGTTGGTGTGTGTGCGCCATTGAATGCAAGGTTTCTGTATTTATAACCACCTCAGAGGATATTGGGGGTCGCGAGTCACTGGCATTGTTATTTTGGGGGTCGCGGGCTGAAAAGTTTGGGAACCCCTGATTTAAAGCACAGATTAAAACAATAGAACAAAGATAAAAATGAAATAAACAACACTATGGCTTTCGGGGGAGTCTAACAGTATTGAGATATAGAAATTCAATAATCAAATTTAAAATAACAGTGTCTTCACTGTATAACTATGTGAACCGAATCAATCAGATCTAATCTAATTTTTAAAGCAGAAAACTTTATATTAATGTCTTGTGTCCAAATGATTTAAAAGAACTTAAAAATCTCTTGAGATCCTGCGATATGACTATTGCAGTTTCGCACATTGCCATATCGATGCTCAAACGATATATTGTGCAGCCCTACCATATACACATTGCATACTCCATTTAGGGGAAAAGGCCTGTTTTTTAATACATGCTTTTTTCACTTCGGAAGTACTGTCAATTATAATGAAAAAAATCTTTGACAAAAATAAATGAATAAAAAAAAAAAAGAACAAAAAAGTTACAGAGAGGCTCTAACAATAGAAGATTTCGGACAATTTAAAATCAGATATAACTCTTTTGATTAAACATGTTTTTTATTTGAACTGTTAAGCTGTTTAAATGATTATTTGTTGCAATATTTGTGTATTTAAACTCATTGTAGATAGATTATAATATGATGATATACAGTTGAAGTCAGAATTATTACCCCCCCTTTAATTTTTTTCTTTTTTAAATATTTCCTAAATTGTTAAACAGAGCAAGGAATTTTTCACAGTATGTCTGATAATATTTTTTCTTCTGAGAAAGTCTTATTTGTTTTATTTTGGCTAGAATAAAAGCAGTTTAAAATTTTTGAAACACTATTTTAAGGTCAAAATTATTATATATTTTTTGATAGTCTACAGAACAAACCATTGTTATTCAATGAGTTGGCTAATTACCCTAACCTGCCTAGTTAACCTAATTAACCTAGTTAAGCCTTTAAATGTCACTTTAAGCTGAAAAATATGAAAAATATCTTGAAAAATATCTAGTCAAATATTATTTACTGTCATCATGGCAAAGATAAAATAAATCAGTTATTAGAGATGAGTTATTAAAACTAATATGTTTAGAAATGTGTTGAAAAAATCTTCTCTCTGTTAAACAGAAATTGTGGAAAAAAATAAACGGGGGCTAATAATTCAGGGGGGCTAATAATTCTGACTTCAACATCATAATAAGCAATATTCCACAAATACTGTTGATCAAGCTTAACTTACTGGTATTCATTTAATCATCCTGACTGTCAATATTTTACTGTCTTTATTATAAATTTCAGTTCAGAACTGCTTTGTGCCACAATATTGATTTAATTGTAGAGTGTACTTGCATTACAGCAAACAACGCTTGTAGGCCAACACTCTGACACCTTCACTTCACACACTCGTGTAAGCACTCCGGAGAATAATTACTAGACCAATCAACACCACACTGCCCTAAAAACTGTTCCATGTGCTCTGAGTAATACTGCATAAGTTCACACACGCAAACATACGCTCATTAGTTATGACTATACACACTTTAGCCATGTGTTATCACAGTCAGTAGTGATCAGATTGTTATTGAGTTTTAATACATTATTCATTAGGAATTATGTTACAGTGATGAATCATGATAAAATAAACACTTTTTTGGCCTGAAAGAATGAACCACAGCTTTACTTGCTGACGCCACTATATATCTCTGTAATGCTCATAAGTGCACACTAGAGTGCGCTGATGTTCCCTTTTAGTCAAATATGACATATTTGGATCATAACAATTAGTAACAGACATAATGCATTCATTTTTTAAAGGGACAGTTCATCCAAAAATGAACATTTCCTTATCATTTACTTTCACGTGGTTCTAAACTTTTATAAATTTCTTCCTTCTGTTGAACACAAAACAAGATATTTTGAAGAATGTTGAAGAAAAAGCAGCCACTGACATCTATTATTGGAACAAAAATACTACATTAGTCAGATTTTTAAATACCTATGTAATATATCTTCCTTTGTGTCCAACACAAGAATAAAAACTCAAACAAGTTTGGAACAAATGGAGGACGAGTAAATGACAGAATTTTTTTTTGGATGAACTATCCATTTTAATCCACATAAAAAAAATTACTGTCTAATAATGAATGATAATAGCTCCTTTACTGCCACTGTTCCAGAAAATTATGGATACAACCTATAATTTCTGCATTGGTGCACTGGCCACTTTATTAGGTACACTCATTTAACTGCTTGTTTGGGCAAATATCTAATCAGCCAATCACATGGGAGGATTCATGCACGTAGACATGTTCAAGAGCATCTGCTGAAGTTTAATGCATCAAAATGGAGAAGAAAGGTGCTGGTGTCTGATGAACTGGCCTGAGTATTCAGAAACGGCTTATCTACTGGGATTTTCTGTACCTGACCATCTCTAGGGCTAATAAATAGAGAATAGTCTAGAAAAGAGAAAATATCCAGCAGGTTCTTTGGGTTAAAATGCTATGTTGATGCCAGAGAAACAGAGGAACGAGCTATATATGAAGATGGTTCTGATGATAGGGATAAGGATAGTAGTGTGATGAGTAAAGTGATGAGTAAATGTGTCACATGTTAGTCGGGTTTGAGCTGTAATGAAGCTGCTGTAAAATGTTTCATTTTTGGCGCTATTGAAAAATGTGTGCAGCAGTCAGGCATGTCAAGTCATTTTAGCCAACTTGGACCAAAAGCTGTTTTTATTTGTCTTTTTGTGTTATTCCTAAGTGCCTACTGAACATTTTGATGAATAAAACATAACAAAAATGTTTAAGTTCAAATGTCTTCTTCAGTTTTATTTGGTGCCAATCTGTGAAATTGAAGTCCGTTTTTACAAAAAATTCTCTATTTCATGGTCTTCGTTCAAAATTGAGTAGATTAATGCACCAATACTTGTCTCATATTTGTAGCTACATGTATAAATGTGGATTTGACATATATTTTGTGTTAATAAAATGCATATTGATAAAGTTACAGGCCAAACTAGCAGCATAAGATTTTCTTTTTTTGTTAATTCCTAATTATACACATTTTTGCTTTCTGACGAAAAACTGCAGTATTTTTTGTGGAGAACTTTTAACATAAAATCCATAAGGGTGTTGTCTATCCAGAAATTCATTAAAAAAGTAGTGCCCAGATGTGGGAACAAAAATCAATTTCTAGACACTTTTTCTAGGTTCACCTTATGGCCTACCAGGTTCAGCTGATTTAAACACAACAGTAACTTAATTAACGATTAGGTTACAACTGAAGTTTGTAGAAGTGCACTTCTGAATACACAACACATCAAATCTTGACACTACTGTCATATAATAACAGCAAACTGAGGACACAATTCACAGGACGATCTTAACAAAATTAGACAATAGAAGACTGGAGAAACATTGTCTCCTCTTATGAGTGTGGATAGTTGCGTCAGACTTCAGAGTAAGCGACATAAAAAAACATGCATCTGTCTATCCTTGTATCTTTGTATCTGTCCATGGAATTGCCTTTATTTAATGACATTTTGGTTTGACATTCTTGATTTTATAAAAGATTTTGAATTTACATATTAGAATGGTATCTTGGGTTTCCATGAATGTGAAAAGGAAAGTGATAGAAGTTTCATAAACCTTATACTTTTGTTCATATTCACAAAAGCAAATTTTGTTAGTGTAAACCGTTTTTTGTTTGTTTGTTTTTTTAATGTAAAATTGAAATGAAAATGTATTTTGAGTCTATTGAGGGATCGAGAAACTTAAAAGCAATGAGAACAAGGACTTTGATGAAGGACTTGGCACTTGTTTTGGACTAAATGACTGAAAACCCCTGGATTGTTGTTTGATTTCTGATATTTGTTGTTAATTTTTTTTTCAAGCATTCTATAAAAAAGGCATCATACATCCATTTTTACAGGCACAGTTCACCCAAAAATGATAAATGTCCTTATCATTTACTTACACTCTAAGCGTTTATGAATTCCTTTCTTAAGTTGAACACAAAACATTATATTCTGAGGAAAGTGAAAAAAGCAGCAATTGCCATCCATATTAGGCACAATAAGAGCTATGTTAGTCAGTTTCACAATTTATATATATATATATATATTAGAGGTGTGAACCTTCACTGGTCTCACGGTTCGATTCAGTTATGATTATCATGCCATCGATTCGGTTCAATTCGATATCTCGGTGCATCACGGTGCATTGACGATGCTTTCCAAACCCAATTTTATATTTTCTTCACAGCACAGCAATTCTTGTATTAAAATGTATGAATATATTTATATTTATATACTATTTGTAATACAATTTTGTCCTTTAATGCAAACAGTTAGATATATGAACTGTACCTTTAAAAACTCAAGTACATGCACAGAACAACCCGAGCATTTATAGCAAATAAACAAATATAAATATGCTGCTCGCTTTCTGAGCCTTGTCTGGCGATCACGCGCTCAACATAAAGATCTGCGATTGGCTTTTACGCGCTGGCGCTCTGTACCGATGATAAACACTGATACACGGCAGCGCAGCGGCGATCACAGCTGATCCATGGCATTGGATCCATGATAGACGCGATGGGGGAAACTCTACAGACACTCGCTCGAGTCTGTATCCAGAAGAAACACTGTAACAGCCGAGAGGAGATGAAAAGTCACGCCAGCAGGTCAAATGGGCCACGGTGAGAGAGAGAAAAGGAGTACTTTTATTTTCTCAATCGCAGTGAAATAGGGGCTTCTGCTGTAAGTGTCAGTCAAAGACTGTTCAGTAAACACACACGCAGTGAAATTGTGCACATTTTCTGATTTTTTTTAAGTAGTTGAAGTGTTTTAAATACTCGCTCTCGCCACACTCGCCATAGTAAGCTACAGAGACATAGCGCATAAGAGATAAATGACATCAGTACATAATAACCGGTTTTGATTATTACTGAACCGATACTGAATTGTGCGCGTCTGCATCGCGGTGCACCGAAGAAACAATTAATTTTGACACCCCTAATATATATATATATACATTTCCAAATTTCCATATACATTTCCATATTTTTTTTCCAAATTGTTTGGAGATGTGAAATAATTGGATAATTACGTACTGGCAATGGTAATTTTGCTATTAATAGGGACTCAAATGGTATTGATGGGTAAACTGATTTTTCCATGTTTAGCCATGGGGGGTAACATCCATTATCCCAGGTGCCTTAAACCAAATGCATAATGATACAAGACCTAGGCCTCCCCTTAAACTGGAAGTTTCTCAAACTGCATTCGAGGTTTCTTCCCATTCAACAAAAACTGTTTACATATCATGTCAAATTTACTGAAATATTTTGAGTGGACAGAGATAGATAGGGAGCTTAAGACATAATTAATTTGGGGTATAGAGTTCATTTTTAATACAATGACCTTTCCCCAGAGAAATAGAAAAAGTGGAGCCCATCTCATTGTATCGGCTGAGATTTTTTCCAGTAAAGGGTCAAGATTAACTTTAACAATATCTTTGAACTGATGGGGAAAAGTTATTCCTAAATACTGTATACCCTTGTCAGGCCATTTAAATGCACCTGTTTGAAACAATAAGCAGTCAGGGGAAGAGCCTCTGATTTAGACCAGTTAACTTTATACCCAGACATTTTTGAAAAATGTTAAACATAATTTGGGAAATATTTGAAAAAGAATAAAAACATTCACAGAAGGGCTACTAATTTTGACTGTACATGCATTAGCTGATCCTTGATTAGGTTTCACATTCTGCTCTGCCATAAACGTTTTCAAGTTTTGAGCAGTTGTCAGATTGTTCATTTATCAGTTGACTGTTCTGATTGCTAGTCGATTACTCTCTTAGTAGGCCAGAGGTCTGCACGCTGTAATATAATTACTCGTTCACAGAGTACATCAGCACAATTTTGCGTTGTAAGCTTGGACTTTGTCATTGTCAGGCCTATAGAGTATCGTCAGCCAAATCAGGGTGTTATAAAAATGTGCGGAACCAGGTGCAGTTCTGCTAAAAAGTCTGACTTAAGCTTATTTTCATTCCCTTTCTCCTCCTGTCCTCACAGTGTGACATAACTAGATGCTTTGAAAGTTAATCTCACTATTTTTTGCATTATTCAAACATCAATAGAGTTCAGTGTACCAGAGTGCATGTTTTCATTTTCTTCATTCCACTCCTATAGCCTTGTGGTCTTGGGAGAGGCCGTGAAAGAGATTGAGTGTTGTTTTTATGATCTGTCCAAATCCTCATATGTTGACATTAAAGGTTTGTTGCCTGGCAAGTGTGTGTTTAGGTTACATAAGTCTCTACAGTCAGGTTCAGTGTTATTATAAGGATAAGTGCTGGAGTTATTGTACACAGAGATAAGACTCAGCATAATCTTATCATATTAGTTTATTATAAAGCTGTATTATTTTGATTGATCTTCTAATAATAGTATTTATTTCATAATTTCTTGCGAGCGTTGGCACCTTTGTTATGCTTTTATTGTAAGATCACAACTGCAGTTCCGTCTTGTTCAGTTTATTGCAGATTTTACTGGGTGAATGACACCACACTTGTAAAAAGTGGAAATGTGTAATTATCTTAAGTGGTTACCTATTTCTAAGCAAACTGACCTATATTACTTTTTTGTTGATCTAGTGCAGGGGTCCCCAAACTTTTCAGCCCGCGACTCTCAAAATTACAATGCCAGTGACTCGCAACCCCCAATATCCTCTGAGGTGGTTATAAATATATAAACCTTGCACACAATGATGCACACATACCAATAGGCCCAAGTCTATTCATCACTTCATTTTGAGGAACTCCACTCAGAGACCATCCTCCATGTTCAGTTGTGGCTTGTATTTATTTTTAATGTACGTGAGTGCCGTAAAGGTGTCAGAAAGTTTAACCTGGTGCCATAAAATCAAAGTGCTGTCTTTTTAATATAACATAATCACCCCAGGGGTCGCGAAAAAAAAACCCAAAAGGCTGATGGCTTTTTATTTACATGTTGTTTTTTTAATATAACTAATAACTACTATTTTTTTCTTCTGTAGGTTATGGATAAAATTTGGTAATTCTTATACTTTAATAAATGAATACCCCCAAGGGGTCCTGACACCCACATTGTGAACCACTGATCTAGGATTAGTCAGATTATAATAGTCCTTTCATTCATTAATTTTTCTATGGCTTAGTCCCTTTATTAGGTGTCGCCACAGCGGAATGAACCGTCAACTTATCCAGCATATGTTTTACACACTAATGCTAATTTAGTTTATTCAAATCACTTATACAGTATAGCGCATGTGTTTGGACTGTGGGGGAAACTGGAGCACCCGGAGGAAATCCACGCCAACACGGGGAGAACAGACAAACTCCACACAGAAATGCCAACTGACACAGCCGGGGCTCAAACCAGCGACCATCTTGCTGTGAGGCAACAGTGCTAACCACTGAGCCATCGTGTCACCATATAATTGCTTTATTTGAATAAAATGGTTTAATGTCACTTTTAAAATATCTCTGTTTAATTTGACAGCTTTGTTCATAAAAATGAATCACAACCATGTTTTAGGTATTTTGAGATGGTATATTGTTGACTTTTTTTAGTGTTGGTTTTACAGATTATAACCTTATATTTCATTAGGTGATATAATGATAATATACCAATCTGTCAGGTAATATCTAAACATCGTAAACATGTAACATCATGTTCATTCATTTATTCATTTTCTTTTCGGCTTAATCCCTTTATTAATCTGGGGTCGCCACAGCGCTATGAACCGCCAACTTATCCAGCTTATGTTTTACGCAGCGGATGCCCTTCCAGCCGCAACTGCAATCACTGGGAAACACCCATACACTTCCATTCACACACATACACTACGGACAATTTAGCCAACCCAATTCACCTATAGCGCATGTTTTGGGACTTGTGGGGGAAACCGGAGCACCCAGAGGAAACCCACACCAACACAGGTAGAACATGCTAACTCAACACAGAAATGCCATCTGATCCAGCCGAGGCTCGAACCAGTGACCTTCTTGCTGTGAGGCGAGAGCACTACCCACTGCGGCACCATAGATATGTAAATATCTAAAATATGTAAACATATTTTTATTATAATATGTACTCCATAACCACCATATTAATACAGATGTTACAGTAGAAAGATTTCATCATAAGTAGAAAGATTTCATCATAAGTAGAAAGATTTCATCATAAGTGGCTTATAATTGTAAGTTGGTATTAAAACTAGATATACATATATAATGAAAACTATTTCACAAATAACCTTTTTCTTGCAAAAATCATACATTTGATAGTATTTTACCATTAAAATGATATATAGAATCATTTTGCACCCTAATTTATTCACAATTGTACTAAATACAAGAAGATAGATCAAAGATGTAAAGGGGTTTTCAAACACCAAACATTAAAATTGTAATACAGGATATTTTCCTGTAGAATGTTTCCTGTTCTTTCCGAATTTGACATTTTATAAAATACATAAACACTCACCGGCCACTTTATTAGGTACACCTTACTAGTTCCGGGTTGGACCCCCTTTTGCCTGACCTCTGGCATCAACAAGGCATTTGCGCCCACAAAACTACCACTCACTGGATATTTTCTCTTTTTCAAGCCATTCTCTGTAATCTCTAGAGATGGTTGTCTGTGAAAATCCCAGTAGATCAGCGGTTTCTGAAATACTCAGACCAGCCTGTCTGGCACCAACAACCATGCCACGTTCAAAGTCACTTAAATCACCTTTCTTCCCCATTCTGATGCTCAGTTTGAACTGCAGCAGATAGTCTTGACCATGTCTACATGCCTAAATGCATTAAGTTGCTTCCATGTGATTGGCTGATTAGAAATTTGCGTTGACGAGCAGTTGGACAGGTGTACCTAATAAAGTGGCCGGTGGGTGTATTTTACCATATACGGAAACCACCCACTACAATACCATTCAGTGTTGTTGTTTATTTTGATGTAATATTAACAGACTCTATTTAAGGATCACAGTGCAGCTACAAAACAGTAATTTGCTCTCATCTTTATTTGTTGCCACTATCCTTTTTAAAGCACTAGGTTTTCATTTTGTCAGTAGTTTTGTTTTTGGCTCAGTTGACTACCACTGTATGGACAAAAACAATCGTCACATTTGGGTGAACTGTCCCTTTAAATTTCACACACACACAAAAAACTATTTTACAATGTAATTCATTCTTCTGCCATTGACAAAGATACCAGATCAACAACCACAAGACCTTCATTAATAAGACAATAAAATACCGGTGTTAGATTGAATACATGTTTAGCTGTTTGTACTGTAGCCTTTAAAGTCATATATGCAGCCAGCAACTCATTGTCTTGTGACATTAAGTTCAGATTAGTTTAGAGAAAGGCGGAGAGCGAGAGATAATAACATCATAGTTCAGTCATTGGGAGAGTCTCATATTTACGGCACTCCTTTCGCTCTCCCACGTCAATCCAAGCATGTGGTATTTCTGTATACACACATTAAGTCAAACCAATAATTATTCATTCACATTTGTCCCATTATTACATATTAGTTGTTATAGTTTATAAAAATGGAAATACAATTTAACAAGAACTCACAGAATAAACTCATCTTGATACTTTGATAGAAAAGTACAGTATGTAATACACTCAAAAACTTACGTTCGCTCTTTGGTCAAGCTGACTCAATCTGTTCTGACTCAAGCTGTTCAATCCACTTACATTTGTAAAAACTAATGTTAACTTAATTCCTTCATGTTGCCCCAACACAATTCAATTGTGTAGAACCCAGCATTTATTAGAGTGTACATGACAGTTGACCAAAATAATTACAAAACTGTATGACAATTTTTAAACTATCAATACCTACACTTAGACATGTGCTGATATACAATAATACAATATATTGTAAAAATAAACATTCATGATATTATCAACATAGGCTCATTCTGAAAAATGTAGCCCTATACACATTTCTGAAGATCGTGAATTATGTAGCCAGAGCTACGTATTGTCGATCAGTGCTTTTGAGAACACTATTGGTTGGGTTTAGGGAAGGGGGAGGGTGGGGGTGGTCGGTCAGGTGGTTAGTCAGTTAGTCAACAGCAACCTCTGGATGAATGGCACTCGCGAGAAAAATTTGAGATCTGAAAAAGCATACACAGCGCCCTCTGGTGGATCCGTGAAAACAAAAACTGTAAAAAACCTACCTCCTGGGATGTATTTGGCACTCTCCAAAAATGTATATTCATTCATTCATTCATTTTCTTGTCGGCTTAGACCCTTTATTAATCTGGGGTCGCCACAGCGGAATGAACCGCCCAAAAATGTATATAGGGGTATGTAATCAGAATGAGCCTGGATTTGATATTATACAATAATTATTTATTATTTAAACTTATTTAAAAAAAATGTATGTATTATTTAATGTATATTCGGTCACAATTTATTTTGATGGTCCGTTTGTTGAATTTAAATTACGTTGCATCTACATGCCAACTAATTCTCATTAGATTATAAGTAGACTGTTAGGTTGGGGTTAGGGTTAGTGTAAGTTGACATGTACTGTACTTGCTAAGTTTCTTATAGTCAGTTAAATGTCTGTTGAAGGAGCAGTATCAGCAGATATTAAGCAGACAGTCTACTACTCATATGTACCATCAAAATAAAGTGTTACCGAATATTCAGTTTGTTTTATTGGCAGTGGTTGTTCATATTTATTTTCAAACATTAACATTTTTAATATTTTGATCTGGCCTACAACATGCTCAAGATATTGATTGAAAATGTTCTGACTATTTATTGGTCAGTTGTCTATCAGCACTGTACAATAAGACTTTTTTATCAGTAGTTAATTTGACTAATTCATCTCACAATGAAAACTACAAAAGCAATTATAAAAGCTGTTATTGTTTTATTAAATGAATTTAATAATAAAATTAATTTGTATTTTTTAACTAACATTAATGTAGTAACTGTAATAAATGTGGCTATTTCTCACTGCATTAAAGAAATTAGCTCATTAGCTTAGCATAGATCATTGAATCGGATTAGACCATTAGCATCTCACTCAAAAAAATGTAAAAAGAGTTTTGATAATTTTCCTATTTTAAGCTTGATATAGCCAGGAACGATAAGTTTCCTAGCGCTGTTGCCTAGTTATCTAGCTGGGGACTTGAGGCACTGTATCATTGCACCTGCTGCAGCCCTAGGCAACATAGTTCCTTGTATAATTCCTAGCCATTTTATCATATAAAATAGCAAATTTTAATTTTCCGTCAGTCTTAGTACATCATGTAACTACAGGAGAATTAAGCTTTAAATAGGAAAAAATGTATTTATAATTTTTTTAATTAGAATTGAGCGAGATGCTAATGGTCTAATCCGATTCAATGATCTATGCTAAGCTAAGCTAAAAGTGCTCCCGCCAGAACTTAAGATTGATTGAATGGATTAAAAAATGGTGAAACTCAAGTGTTTAACTTCAGGGTAGTTGTAAAAGGAGCCTATTTTCAAAAAAAGTGAAGTAGTAACAAGTACTAATAAGAGAAAACATTTTACATTTGTTTTTTATTTAACTTTTTTTATATAACATATCATATAAAATAAAACAATATACAATTTCCTTTTTGTTATTATACCTGTTTAAGTATCTTTTTTTCGTAGCTTTGGTTAATATTGTGATAATACCATGTTTATATATATATATATTAATAACACCATATATTGTAGGGCTGCACGATACTGGAAAAATCTGACATTGCGATATTGTGTTTTGCTGCGATATATATTGCGATATGAATACAGTCTCACCAGATGACTTGATGATGAAAAGCTCTATTTGGAACGATTTCATTAATCTAGATCGACTGGGATGATCCAGTCTTTTTCTATGCAGTGCAGCTGAATAAAATATAATAAATTACAAGCAAATATAAATATGACAAGATACGAGCAAAAATAAAAGTGAAATAAACAGTGCTTTATGGTTTTTTGGGGTGTCTAGCGGTATTAAAATATGGAAATGAACAATCAAACATAGAATAACAGGGTCATCATTGTATAAATAATTTTAGTCATTAATATAAAAATAATATTTAATAATATCTTTATCTTTTAATCATAAAAAAAAAATCTAATCCTGTGATGTGACTACTGCGGATACACAAATTGTGATATTCATGCTCAAATGATATATTGTTGTATTAATATATTGTCTAATACCATACATTTGTAGTCCACCATATGAAAACATTTTAAGTATAATGTCACAGTTTACTTTATTGTGCTTTTCTCACATACATAAACTACGGGTGTTCTGCACCCATTAATAAATATATATATATATATATATATATATATATATATATATATATATATATATATATATATATATATATAGTTATATATAGTTAAAGTCAGAATTATTAGCCCCCCTTTGATTTTTTTCTTTTTTAAATATTAAATAACAGAGCAAGGAAATTTTCACAGTATGTCTGATAATATTTTTTTCTTTTGGAGAAAGTCTTATTTTTTTTTTTTTTGGCTAGAATAAAAGCAGTTTTTTATTTTTAAAAAACCATTTTAAGGTCAAAATTATTAGCCCCTTTAAGCTATCTTTTTTGATAGTCTACAGAAGAAACCATCATTATACAATATAATAGATTATACATATTATGTAAATGTGATGAAAAAATCTTCTCTCCGTTAAACAGAAATTGGGGGGAAAAATAAACAGCGGGGCGAATAATTCAGAAGGGGTAATAATTCGGACTTCAACTGTATATGTAAATGTATGTTTAAATACATTTTGGTTTGACTGTACATAGTGTATACAACCTAAGAAGTGCTCAACAATAGGATTGTAATGGTGTGGTAGTGTAACTCTGTCCTAATCTCTTCTCCTGCATTCAGATCATTCTGTCAGATGTGATTAATCACCTCCCAGTGTCGATCTCTCACCATAACAACCAAACATGTCTGCACAAGCCACCAGAATGAGTCAACTCTTATTGTGAGCTCAATTTAATGTGCTGCTAGTAATATAACAGGGAATATTAAGTTACCTGGGCGTTGCAATGTGAAGGGAGTTTGCAGCCTGTTGCGTGGCTTGAACATTGAACTTTGTTCCAGCTGAGATCATTTTATGTTGGGGAAACCTGTCAAGAACATGACATGCCTGAGTTACGATTCACTCCAATATAAAAAGAAAGAAATAGGAATTACATCACATAAAGAACATAAAGCTTATATTTAGGACTGTCAATGCGCTTTATTTCACTAAAAATATTATAATATTATTTGAATTTATTAGATTTTTAATGGTCTTTTTTCAGAAATGATGCATTAGAGGTGACAAAATGGTTCTTTTTATGTTAATAAAATTAATTAATGTTTCATTTATCCTGTGCACGAAAGAATTTTGTAAATTTCTTCCATTTTTTGAGCTACAGATTAAAGTATCTACTTACTGACGTAGGAAAAGTCCTCTTCATTCATTCTTAAGATTTCTGAATGATTTATAGTGCTGTTTAATGTTGGTCCTTTAGGTCAGTGGTTCCCAAAGTGGAGGTCGGGACTCCCTGAGAGGTCATGGGACAATGACAAGAGGTCACTTGGTGATTTTCAAAACTCAAATAAATTTTATCAAACTATTAGAATTACTATATTGGGCAGTGCAGTGGCACAGTGGGTAGCGCTGGAAAGTGTAAGTATTTTACATTTTGTCAGTTTAGTGGCTAATTTAGCCACTCGTACGAGTTCAGTCGTACGAAAAAGTACGATTTTAAAAAGGAGGCGTGGCACCCAACCCCACCCCTAACCCCAACCGTCATTGGGTGATGGGCAAATCGTACTAATTTGTACGAATTAGATCGTACGAATTCATACGAATTAGCCACTAATCAAAAAGTTACGAATTGGCCGTGAGATAGCATTGTGTCACCTCACAGCAAGAAGGTCACTGGTTTGAGGCCCAGCTGGGTCAGTTGGCATTTCTGTGTGGAGTTTGCTTGTTCTCCCCGTGTTCGCGTGGTTTCTTTTGGGTGCTCCGGTTTTCCCCACAAGTCCAAAGACATGCGCTATAGGTGAATTGGGTAAGCTAAAATTTCAGTAGTGTATGTGTGTGAATGGGTGTGTATGGATGTTTCCCAGTGATGGGTTGCAGCTGGAAAGGCATCCGCTGCGTAAAACTTATGCTGGATAAGTTGGCGGTTCATTCCACTGTGGCGACCTCTGATTAATTGACTGTGCGGCGCAGTCAATTTTCAAAATAGTTCAACTTTTGCCACTGTGTGGATTAATACTGAATGTGCGTCATTGTTATTGGGGTTAAGAGTAGAGTAATATGCTGGTGTTTAACTGCATTGCTTTATTGCATTCCTGCATTGGGCTCTCATACTTTCTACTACTTCATACTGTAGCCGTGGTGGGCATTTCTTTCTGTCTCGCGCTGCACCCAGTCGACCAATCACAACAGACTGGGTCATCGGTCCAATCAGCGCAGATTAGCTTCGCGCTAAGGAGGGGTTTGGGAACAAATGAATCGCTGAATGAATCATATGGGAGTCGCTGGGATAATTAGGTAAAGATAAAATACATATTATAAGACAATAAAAGTGTTTTTTTGACCTTGCACGCATATTAGCATGTTGTTGAAGACCCCCAAAACCAAAATATGACCTTTTTTACTGCAAAATAGGGTCTCTTCAAAAATCCCAATTGCTTTGTTTTTCATAAAGGAGTCAAATAAAATCCGCAGCAAATGTTGTTTGTGATCAGCATTCGCTGCATATTTTATTTGACTCCTTATATTCGAGTTTAACATGTGTTTTTGAGTAATTTTACATGTAATTTCAAGTTTATATTTGACCTTTCCCTATAGGAGATATACATACAGTTGAAGTCAGAATTATTAGCCCCCTTTTAAATTTTTTTTATTTTTTAAATATTTCCCAAATGATGTTTAACAGAGCAAGGAAATTGTCACAGTATGTCTGATAATATTTTTTCTTCTGGAGAAAGTCTTATTTGTTTTATTTCAGCTAGAATAAAAGCAGTTTTTATTTTTTTAAAACCCATTTTAAGGTCAAAATTATTAGCCCCTTTAAGCTATTTTTTTTTCAAAAGTATACAAAACAAACCATCCTTATACAATAACTTGCCTAATTACCCTAACCTGCTTAATTACCCTAATTAAACTAGTTAAGCCTTTAAATGTCACTTTAAGGACGTACTCACACTATGCTATCCGAACCGTGCCCTGGCCCGTTTCCCGGATCGTTTGAGAAGTGTGAGTGCTCTGAATCGGGCTCAGGCACGGTACACTTGGTTGGAAGAGGTGGGCCAGAGTGCGGTTCACTTGGGCTCAGGCGCAGTACGCTTACAGTGTGAGTGCAAGCGTGCCTAAGCCCGAAACTGAAAGCGAGACGTGACTTTTAAGGGACTATTATATGGATTAATTAATCATTCGTACTGTTCAATGAACGCAAACTGTCGTAGATTATTAAAGACGCAAATCCCTCACTGCACGTCAGCTGCACATTCAGTAAACTTCCTAATTCCTGCAGCACGAGGACTGTTTATGAGCGTCAAAAGTGGCTGATCTGTTCGGCGAAATATTAGACTGTGTGTCACCGCATATCACACGACATAAACAATATAACGAAAGAAATCTCCACTGTGCTGAGCGAGAGCGCTTCTCTTCCTAAACTGAACAGCGCGTCATCGATGACGTAAACGTGCCCAGGGCCGAATGTAATGTGAGTGCGGGCCGTCGGGGGAGACGGGAGGGGGGACAAGCGTGCTTTGGCCCGGTTCAAGACAACTGTACATAGTGTGAGCACGCCCTAAGCTGTATAGAAGTGTCTTGAAAAATATATAGTAAAATATTATTTACTGTCATCATGGCAAAAATAAAATAAATCACTTATTAGAGATGAGTTATTAAAACTATTATGTTTAGAAATATGTTGAAGAAATCTGCTCTCCGTTAAACAGAAATTGGGGGAAAAATAAACAGGGGGGCTAATAATTCAGGGGGGCTAATAATTCTGACTTCAACTGTATATATTCAAATACAAAACAGCTATTTTCAGTTTTAGTAACATTTCACAATACTTTTTTGTATTTTTAAATAAATAAATGCAGCTTTTTGTCAGAATATGGGACATATTTCACAAACATTATTTTCGCATAAAAATCATCTTACTGTCTGCAAAGATTTCAGTATATATTTCATAAAATCCCACCAAACTCAATTCTAACATTTCTGTAAAACTTAATGTACATCTTTGTTTTTAATTTTTATCTGAGCAGAAACAAACAATAAAGTTGATGCCTAAAATATTGTCGAGAGATCCATTATGTTTAATGAGCTCTGAGGCGAGCTATTAAATGTTCCTCTAGACCGGTTGTAGTAGATTAGACTGGAAAATCTCCTGAAATTCGTGGAATGCTTGCTGCACAGAATTCATGTTGAACGCAAAGTCAATGACCCATTACTTCCCTAAATTATTTTTACACCTACGGAAACACCATACTTATAAGTCTTACTTTCCAAAATAAGCTTAAAACTTCATTTGCTTGACTCAGCTCCCTGTGGCATTTAAGTCATTTCATCAGCTCCATTTATTAATAGAGCAAAGGTCATGATAAAAAGCTTTTTTGGTATTTATTAGTGAAGGACAGAAATTGTGGACACCTATATACAATACGAAAGAAAAGCAGTAAAGATCATGCTGATCACTTATGGCCCAGATAAGGTGGTTTACAGCCAGACAAAGCAACTTTGCACTTTCATCTAAATTAGTGTCAAGGCCGTTTGGCTTATTTTGGCCCGCAGTTAGAGCAGGTCTCGGGCCAGCTGTGTACTTGGCTATGGATAAGCCATTTGAAGTGACAGTGTAAGACTTCCCCTGATGAATCCCAGAGACAATATGGCATGGCTAGAATCACGTAGGCTTGAATGCAGTTCTGTGAAATGCAGTGTCTCTAATTAGTTGAGCATCATAAGTGCATCATTGGCTTCATAAGTATAGAAATTTAGCGTAAAAATGTAAACCGATTACTGTTTGGGTTAATGACTCCAAGAAATCTCAGCAGGACGCCTTCAAGGGAATCAGAACAGTCACAGCGCTGTCATATTCATTTCACGATCATGAATAAAGACCCGTATATGCAATGCAAGATTACGTTTCCAGTCTGAGCTCTGGTTGGTTCAGTCAATCTGGAGATCCTGAGATGAGGATTTCAGTCACATTCCACACAGTCCATTAGCTCCCTGTACTCTCTCACCCGTGCTATTGAACATACATGCAAGATTCCTGACATGCCATGAGTGTGTATGACGTTAGTCAAGAGTATGTGTGTATACACAGCATTGCATTTTTTGTCGATTTGATCATCTGGTTGCATGTGTTAAGCGATGAATCAGTTGAACTTTCGCATTTGAGTTCGAAGAAACTTGAAGGAAAAGACTTTCATTTACTGACGAGTCAGTCTGTTTACATATATTCATTCATTTTCCTTCGGCTTAGTCTCTGATTTTTTAGAGGTTGCCACAGCAGAATGAACCGCCAACTATTCCAGCGTATGTTTTACACAGCGGATGCACTTCCAGCCGCAACTCAGTACAAGGAAACACCCATACATTCACACAGACACTCATACACTATGGCCAATTTAGTTGATCCAATTCACCCATAGCACATGCCTTACTGTTGGGAAAGCTGGAGCACTCGGAGGAAACCCACACTAACACGGGGAGAACATGCAAACTCCAGACAGAAATGCCAATTAGTCCAGCCGGGACTCGAACCAGTGACCTTCTTGCTGTAAGGCAACAGTGCTAACCACCGTGATGCCCCCGTTTTTTAACAGACTTTCTTTAACAGTGTATTTAGTCCAAGTCACAAAATTCACATTTAGAAGATAGAAACAACCAACACTTGCAGTTTGTCACTTCCGCCTTAATCTGTCAATGTTTTTTTAACTTCACTTGAGTTCTAGCGACTTTCTTGCTGTGAGGCAACAGTGCTAACCACTGAGCCACCGTGCCGCCCTTATTTACATATATAAATTTATACCCTTGAAATCATAATAACATTTTTTAGATGTTCGTATCATTATGTTAGTCTTAAACAGTTATTATAAAGTGTTACCATTTTATTTTTGGACAGATTTTTCTCTGGTAATTTATGGTGAATAAATTATTAAAACACTTTTATTTGTACACTTACAACTAATTATTTGATTTCTAGCACTGTTCAAAATGTATAATTTTATGGCTTTCACATAACTTATTTATGGAGGGTACAATATTGAACATTATAAGCTCAAGAAAATGCAGAAAATCTACTGTAAAATTACAGCAAACATTTTAGAGTAAATTTCTGTAATTTAATGTCCATTATTTTATGTTTTTTATGGCAGCCCAGCTGCCACAAAAAACTGTTTGTTTTTTTAATTACGGTAAAATTTCTGTAATTCAACGTCCATTATTTTACTTTTTTTTTTATTTTGGCACTCCAGCTGCCTGAATTTGACAATTTTTTAACATTCATTCATTTTTTTCAGCTTAGTCTTTTTGGATGAGACGTTAAACCAAGGTCCTGACTTTCTTTGGTCATTAAAAATCCCATGCCACTTCTCGTAAAGAGTAGGGGTGTAACTCCTGGCCAAATTCTTTTCATCTGCCCTTGCCCATCATGGCCTCCCAATCATCCACATCCACCGAATTGGCTCTTTCTGTCTCTCCATTCCATCTATAGCGAGTGTGTGGTGAGCGCACTGGCACTGTTGTCCTGTGGCTGCCGTTGCATCATCCAAGTAGATGCTGCACACTGGTGGTGGTGTGGAGAGACCCCCCTCATGATTGAGAAGCGCTCTGGGTGTACGGCTATACACAATAAATGCGCTATATAAAATGCACATTACTTACTTACTTACTTAGTCCCTTTATTCATCAGCTGGAATGAACCGCCAACTTATCCAGCATATGTTTTACGAAGCAGATGCACTTCCTTCCAGCTGTGACCCAGTACTGGGAAACATCCATACACTCTCATTCACACACATACACTTAGGCCAGTTTAGTTTATTCAATTTACCTATAGCACATGTCTTTGGACTTGTGGGGGAAACCAGAGCACACGGAGAAAACCCACGCCAACACAGGGAGAACATGCAAACTCCACACAGAAATGCCAACTGACCCTACCGGGACTCGAACCAGTGACCTTCTTGCTGTAAGGCAACAGTGCTAACCACCGTGATGCCCCCGTTTTTTAACAGATTTTCTTTAACAGTGTATTTAGTCTAAGTCACAAAATTCACATTTAGAAGATAGAAACAACCAACACTTGCAGTTTGTCACTTCCGCCTTAATCTGTCAATGTATTTTTCACTTCACTTGAGTATCTTATCAAGAGTTTATCAATGAGTTTCTTTTCTTATTTTCTTGACCAACCAAATGCTCAATCGTATCTGACATTTTAACACTATTGACTGTTTTTTTAAAAAGGTTGAGAAGCTACTCTATGTCCCACTGTCTTCATTTGATGCGACGCCACGACATGATTAAGCATATCTTTTCCATGTTTAAAGGAGTTTTTGTCCTAACCATCTGTTTCTAGACCCATGTATGTTTCTATTTCCTCAACGTCACGGCAGAACAAAGCATATACTACTCTGACAATGATCACCTCAGGTACTGATTATGTGCTTTATTCAGTGTTAAATGCTCCCAATGTGAGTTTAAATACCGTTTTACGGGACATTTATTGCCATATTACTGAAGGCAGCAGCAGAAAATTCAATTCATCTTTATTTGTATAGCGCTTATACAATGTAGATTGTGTCAAAGCAGCTTCACATGGAAGATTATAGTGAATTGAAACAGAGTCAGTTCAGTTTTCAGTGATTAAGTTCAGTTCAGTTTAGCTCAGTTCAGTGTGGGTTAATAATCACTACTGAGAGTCCAAACACTGAATGGCAAATCCATCGATGCGCAGCTCTACAGATCCCGAACCATGCAAGCCAGTGGCGACAGCGGCGAGGAAAAAACTTCACCAATAAAATAAAATAAACTAAAATAAAATAACTAGCAGACGGTTTGAAAAATGAAAGTCAGAACTGGGACTAAACCAGTAACATCAGTCATTCAGTAGCCTATTAATAATGTTAAAGAGGTTCAATTTGTAATAATTAGATTAAAAGCCTTTGTTCCATTTTGTTGGGAGTGCAGTGGCTGGTATTTAAATGCTTTTATCATGTTGCGTCGTGATTGGTGCAGACAGCCAAATTGCTTGTTGCTGGAATCTTGTAACTTTCCATGTTGTTAGGTAACGCTGGCAGTCCACAACAAAATACACAAAATACAGTTAGAAAAAATGCAAATTTCAAAGCACTTCACTTAATATTTTTTTAGAATTTGTACTTTTAAATAATAATAATCGTTGATATATTTTTATTATTTTAATATGTCCCTTGATATACACTTACAACAATGGAATAATAATATTTTTTACACAAAGCAAATCATATTCTGATATCCTCAAACTGACATGCTATGTCTCCTTTAAGACGTGTCAACAAACAGCCGCTGTTATGATTGACTAATGTTTTTCCATAGGAAAGAAACATTTTTTGGCCCACGAGTAAGTGTTTTCTAATAATAATAAAAATCCGTAAATATTGAATCATCATTTGGAGCCAAAGCATGATGAATTCATTTACGCTTTGCAATGTGGCTGCTGTCAGAGCCAGTACAGTTGGCAGTGGCACTACTTCATTAAAAGTTCAATTGAAATATAATCAAGGTATAATCCTGTGTTTTGGGACATCATGTAGTGTATTCCAGCCAGTTCTGGCAACCACTCAGAATACCCTACAGACTACCTTGCAAAGCCCTGCCAATTATATAACAACTTTCTAGCAACCACCAGAACAATTTAGACATAAAGCTTTACATGGGTAGGCAAGTTTTAAGGAATATAACTAAACATTTTAATGTTTTTTAATGCCAATGGGTTGAGCATGTATAATAATAATAATAATAATAATAATAATAATAATAATAATAATAATAATAATAATAATAATAAATGAATACATAAATACATGAATTAATAAATAAACACATAAATAAATAAATAAATAAATAAATAAATAAATAAATAAATAAATAAATAAATAAATAAATAAATAAATGAATGAATGAATAAATAAATGTAGCAATAATAATAATAATAATAATAAATAAATAAATAAATAAATAAATAAATATACAAATACATAAGGCAGCATGGTGGTGCAGTGGGTAGCACAATCGCCTCACAGCAAGAAGGTCACTGGTTCGAGTCCCTGCTGGGTTAGTTGGCATTTCTGTGTGGAGTTTGCATGTTCTCCCCATATTTGCATGGGTTTCCTCCAGGTGCTCCGGTTTTCCCCACAGTCCAAAGACATGCGGTATAAGTGAATTCATTCATTCATTCATTCATTTTCTTGTCGGCTTTGTCCCTTGCGGGGTCGCCACAGCGGAATGAACCGCCAACTTATCCAGCACGATTTTACGCAGCAGATGCCCTTCAAGCCGCAACCCATCTCTGGGAGTATAACT
The DNA here is from genome assembly GCA_903798195.1 of Danio kyathit. Classification (NCBI taxonomy): domain Eukaryota; kingdom Metazoa; phylum Chordata; class Actinopteri; order Cypriniformes; family Danionidae; genus Danio; species Danio kyathit. Next base: position 73,165,766 of record LR812523.1, on the reverse strand, counting down.
GAATTGAATAAGCTAAATTGGCCATAGTGTGTGAGTGTGTGCAAGAGTGTGTGGGTGTTTCCCAGTGTTGGGTTGCGGCTGGAATGGCATCCACTGCGTAAAACATGTGCTGGACAAGTTGGCAGTTCATTCTACTGTGGCGACCCCTGATTAATAAAGAGACTAAGCCGAAAAGAAAATGAATTAATTAATTAATAAATACATAAATAAATAAGTAAATAAATAAATAAATGTAGAATGTTTTAAGAAATATAACTAGAATTTTTTTGTTCTTTCCAATGTGTTGTCACTGATAAAAATAAAAATAATAAATAAATAAACACATATATAAATAAATAAACACATAAATAAATACATAAATACATAAATAAATAAATAAATAAATAAATGTAGCATGTTTTAGGAAATATAACTAAAAAATTATATTTAATTTATAAGAATTATATTTAAAAGAAATTTAATTTAATCCCAATCTGTTGTCAATGTATAATAATAATAATAATAATAATAATAATAATAATAATAATAATAATAATAATAATAATAATATTTATAATAATATTAATAATAATAAATTCATGAATAAATAATAAATTAATAAATAAATAATAAATACATGCATACATACAACATGAAATGCGAGACCTTCCACGACCAGTTGCATTAACCTAATAATGCAATTAAAAGTGTACATTAATAAATGACACCTATGAATCACAAAAGATAGGTAATTGTTTAATAATGTTAATGCTAAAAGAGCTATTCTGTACCTTGGTGTCAATGTGTCATGCGAAGGAAAGGGATAAATATAGTTGAATCGTTTGTTAATCACTATAAAAGTGCTTTTGAGGGGCACTGTGTAAAAATAGATTGAGAATTCTGCACTCTTTCCTCTTGCAATCTTTATATAAATGTTTAATACATTTTTTGGAATCTTGTAATGGATTATGTGATAGAACTTACCACCTAAACATACTTTCAGCACTTACCTCACCTGTTATCTTATCATATCATATCATATCATATCATTTAATTGGAAAAACCTTGACACATGGCTTTCTAAGCTGATGAAATCATGAACGACAGGTATGCAAGGATCCTGCTCCAGGCCACACTTAGTGCTTTATTTTACCAGCGCACAGGGCACTGCCTCCCTAGAGTTAACAAACACCTAATGGCACAGGAATAATTAGCCCTCTTGAGTCCACACTTCCGTCAAGTCAGCACACAAGTGGCTTAAGGATTGAGGGAGTATCCTGTGTGATTCTTTTCTCTGAAAAACAGCTGATGTGTATTCAATGTACACATATCTTTTTAATGATTGCCTTAGTGCATGATGGATTTTTTTTTTAGTAAAGTTCATTTCCATTGCCTCCTTGATTTGTAATGAATATACACAAATTGGCTTTTTCTAGGAACATCAGACTTGGTTATGCAACTTACCTGCCAACTAAGCAATCTGCAATCTCTGATCGCTCTGATAACATCAGCATTTGACCTGTTATACAGATTCTTTATCCCCAAACAGTAAATATGTGAATAATTCGCCCTTGTTTCAGTTCAAACAGATGGCAGGTATGTGCTAATGGTTATGAACTCCAAGGACCTGTAGGACACCGCGTGCACCAGACACTTTCTTATAACACTCTATGTTTCTGGAAATATTGTGCAATTCTTAGGGGTCGTTCACATATATAAAATCGCGTGGAAAGCACATCGCTTCCTTCATTATTATTAACGCACTTTGCGATCGTGCTTCTTTGTCGTCTGTTGTTGCTAGGCGACAATCAACCATTTTTTCAGAGGATGACAAGCTGACAAAACATTGCTGCAGCTCTGATACAAGTTTTATTTACTGTATAGAGAAAACTAAAAAGCACTGCAGTGTAGGGCTGGGCGATATTGCAAAAAACATTATCACAATATCATGTTTAATATCATTCGATATCGATAATTATTGAATATTTATTTGACCACTTTATGTTAATTTACCAACATTATTAAGACAAATAGTTTGAATAGTCAAAAACAAAAAACAAAAAAAAAATATATATTTTTTTTAAGATTTATATTTGGCCTTCTTGCCTTTATTAATTAGGACAGTAATTAGACAGGAAGCGAAGTGGGGGAGAGAGAGAGAGGGGGGGGGGGGGGGGGGGTGTTGGGAAATGTCCTCGAGCCGAGATTTAAACTCAGGATGCCCTAAAGTGCTACCACTAGGCTATTGCGCTGACAAAAAAAAAAACTAAAAATATTTAAACTTGATAAATAAAATGTTACAAAGTGTGTGCAATGGTAAAGTATAAATACTGAACAATCAAAGCAAACTTTAAGGTGGATCAACATCTGTAAGGTGTCAATAATAATGATACAGTAAACCTCAAACTCTGTAAACAAAACCAATTATGATAATCAAAGTTTTCAAGTAAAGGAACTAACGGACTACATTACCCCCTATGCTAAAAACTCTTTTAGATGGGGTGCTAGTGACTGGGATGCACAATAAAAGAAACCAAAAAGCCACTCTGGCGACATCCTTACGTCCTTTTTTATTTACAATCTCTTTACTGCTGCTAGCCACGGCACTTATTTTCGCGTGTGTTGTTATCAGAAGTGACAAGCGTTCGCTTGGTTTCCTTGACCATTACAATGGACTTCACGCTCGCGATCCCCTGGCGTCTTTCGAACTAGGCGACCATCAATCGTTTTCTCAGAGGATGACAAACGGACAAATCATTGTTGCAGTTCCGATACAAGTTTATGGAGAAAAGTAAAAAGCGCTGCAGTGTTTGGGTGCTCTGTGTTTGACTGAGGTAATTAGTCTGCCGTTATTACTGAAATGTATATTCCATACAAAGTGTGAAGCAGATTGGTTAGTTCTACTTACATGAATCGCAGTGCACACGCGGCATTCAGAAAACTTCAGATGTTTTCAACTAGGTGCATCTGGAAAATGTGCGCACATCAAGTGTGCACTGCTTGCACACAATGTGGGCGTCGTGCAAGTCGCACACCTCTATTGGAAATGACAAACTTACACCCTAAGCTTATTGGCACTGCTTCCTTGGCGCGCGCTCAGCAGCCACGTTTTAATAAAACATAGCGATTCATACCGAAACTACATACCGAATCTTTTTTTTTTATTGATATTGACAATGGTGTTCGGCCAATAAATATCAATACCGATTTTATCGCGATTTTATCGCGTGCAGATTCCGTGTGGGCCTAGTAATTAGTTTTTATTGAAATGTGTATATTCCATACAAAGTATAAAGCTGATTCAGCATTCCTCAAAGTTGAGATTTTTTCAACTATGTGCGCCTGGAATACAATATACAGTATGAATGGCCCCTAAGTGTGCTTCATGCAGGTGAGTGGGCTTGACAAACTATCTGTAAAAGTAACTTAGTACTCATATAGAATTGCTAGTGATTTGAATAATCATAAAATGTACACAAAAGGTCACCAAGCCCTAACACTTCCTAGTGAAATGGAAAACCAAAATCCAGGCCGAGGTTATCGGGTTGACCATCAGCGGAGCAATCAGTCAGAGAGAACTGGCAGAGCAGGTTCAGGCAAAATCTGTCAAAACATCGGAAGAGAACCGGAGCACAGGCCCCGTTGACAGACATTTATCCATGTTTAAATCTGCTGTTTGAGGTAGGTACTAGGCAGCAAAAATTTGTTTCAAATTTGTGGGTTGTTGTTTGACCAATCAGCCAAGTCAAAGCCAGTATATTGTAACCATTTATTATTTATTTCTTGTAATTTCATTCTAGTTAAGGATAAAATTATAATTATTTTTGTCAGTTGCGCCACGTTAGATCTTAGAACAGGGATGTCAAACTCAATTCCTGGAGGGCCACAGCCCTGCACAGTTTAGTTCCAACCTTCTTCAACACACTTACTGGTAGGTTTCAAACAAGCCTGAAGGACTCAATTAGTTTGATCAGGTGTGTTTTGTTACTAAACTAAACTGTGCAGGGCTGCGGCCCTCCAGGAATTGAGTTTGACATCCCTGTCTCAGAATCAGACAGAAAGAGAAAGCACATAGAGTTTTGTGTGAGAGATTTTGTTTGTATATGACATGGGCATATCTAATAGCTCAACATGTTAGCTAGCAAAAGACACTCTATTAGCTAAGATTCATTACAAGCCCATTTATAGAGAACCTATTATTCCCCTATTTACAAGATGTAAACTAAGTCTCTGATGTTCCTAGACTGTGCATGTGAAGTTTCAACTCAAAATACCCAACAAATAAGGTTTTATAACTCTTTGAAACTGCCCGTTTTAAACTTTAATCCTAATTGTGCAATTTTAGTGACTGTTGCTTTAAATACAAATGAGATTGTGCTTTTTTAAAAGAAGGCGGAGCTACAAATGCCTCTGTCTCAGCATAGTGGCAGATTCAAAAAGAAGTCTCACCTGCTAATTCTAATGAGGGAGAGATGTCACTAATGGGTGGGGCTTACCCCCTCTGATGACACGTACAAAGGGAGAAGGTCAATCAAAGTGTCTCTACAGACTGTTTTTATTAAGTGTGGTTATAAAAAAGTTTTATTATTAATGTTTTACCATTAGAAGCCGGTTATATTCACTTTTGCCACACAACTGTATTTAAACCCCTTATAAAAGTGATTTTTGCTTAATAGGTCCCCTTTAAGGAAATTTAGTTTTTTAAGGAATGTTGTAACAAATTTATGAACAAATATACACTCTCTCTCTATATATATATTAGGTATACCTTACTAGTAACGGGTTGGACCCCTTTTTGCCCCCTTAATCCTTTGTGGCATAGATTCAACAAGGTACTGGAAATATTCCTCAGAGATTTTTTCCCATATTGACATGATAGCATCACACAGTTGCTGCAGATTTGTCGGCTGCACATCCATGATGCGAATCTCCCGTTCCACCACATCCCAAAGGTGCTCTATTGAATTGAGCTCTGGTGACTGTGGAGGCCATTTGAGTACAGTGAACTCATTGTCATGTTCAAGAAACTAGTCTGAGATGATTTGCGCTTTATGACATGGTGCGTTATCCTGCTGGAAGTAGCTATCAGAAGATGGGTACACAATTGTCATAAATGGATTGATATGGTCAGCAACAATACTGTGTAGGCTGTGAGATTGACACAATGCTCAATTGGTATTAATAGGCCCAAAGTGTATTAAAAAAATATCCCCCACACCATTACACCACCACCACCAGCCTGAACCATTAATACAGCATGGATGGATCCATGCTTTCATGTTGTTGACGCCAAATTCTGACCCTACCATCTGAATGTCGCAGCAGAAATCGAGACTCATCAGACCAGGCAACGTTTTTCCAATCTTCTATTGTCTAATTTTGGTGGGCCTGTGCTAATTGTAGCCTCAGTTTCCTGTTGTGGTCTTCTGCTGCTGTTGCCCATCCGCCTCAAGGTTCGACGTGTTGCATTGAGTTGCTGCCATGTGATTGGCTGATTAAAAATTTGCGTTAACAAGCTTGTTTTAACAATTAGGTGTACCTAATAAAGTGGCCGGTGAGTGTATGAGTCTTGACAGATTTTTTTTGTTGTTTTTTTCGTTGCACAAAATTTTTATAGTGCAAAATGTTTTTTTAGAATAAAAAAGTGTTCTTCACACAAAGAAAAAGGTTCTTTTAAGAGCTGCTCACTGAAATCTGTTCTTTGTATTTCAGTGAAACCCCACATTGGGAGCATTTCCTTCTAAGCGTTTAGGACAGATTTGTAAAAGCCTTTGATTAAAACATCACTTCTTTATTTCGCAGATGGGATCTAGACAGGCTGTTCTTACTTACAGTACATTATGTTGTAACACACTCGTAGCACACTGTAGTTGGCATGGCGATAATATAATGTCTGGGGGGAACTAGAGGAAACATTGGAGACAAGGGACGGGACAAGCAGCAACAAACGCCGTTGCCAGAGTTGCCTAAAAAACAGTTGTACAGTATGTGCTTTTTATATGTGTCCTTTTTTTGCATTCCCATAGCAAATAAGGGTACACAATGTCTCTGCCTCTCTCGGCGTCCACTGTGCAATATGCTCACTGTTCTCTGTAATCCCGCTTATAACTCCAGCTGTCACGGAAAACCTTTGATCCTCATGAAAAACAGTGTTTGCATACAATGTCAAAAGTCATTTACACAGTCATATCTCGGTTAAAGTGAAAGCATGTAGCGTGTATAAAAAACAGATATAAATAGTTTTACAGTTAAATATATTAACAGTGAGTTTTTAACAATTAAAAAAATATGGTCATCAAAAGGCCTGAAGGAAATCAATACAAAACACGATTTCTCGAAACATTTAATGTTTGCCATTCAGAAAATCTCATACACATCAACAGCACGTTACCCCTTGCATCTTTATTTATTTCATTCATTTTCTTTTCAGCTTAGTCTTTTTATTAATCAGGGGTCGCCACAGTGGAATGAACCACCATGTTTATTTACGTATCACATATTTTAAATATTACTACAATTCTGTATTTTTAATTGAGCGTATTTAAATCCACTATGGAAAATTCTGTAGATCTACCCTGAAGATCAGCTGAGTAAATGAGCTGCAGAATACAGATTCTGTCTGAGCCTTTGCCACACCCTCGGTACATAGCTAATAACTACCGGCTTTGTGGCTAAATATAACAAAGGACACATAACAATAAAGTTTCTGTTTAAAGCTCAACTCTATTCTAGTAAACCCTTTGACTGAGCATTACTCACACTTACATGGCACTGTTTATATTTCCTAAGTTAATAGTACTTTCACATTATGTTTAACACACTGAGCATGTTTGCATACATAATACACTACCAGACAGTTAAAAGTCTCTTCTGTTCACCAAGACTACAGTTATTTGAGCCAAAGTACAGCAAAATCAGATCAGAATTTTTTTTTAAATAACGTAATTTATTCTTGTGATTTCAAAGCTTCATTTTTAGCATCACATGATTCTTCAAAAAATAATTATATTTGCATTAAATCGTGGTTATTTGCTGCTCCAAAAATTATTATTATTATTTAGTGTATATTTTATTTTATTTTATATTTTTTCAGCTTTCTTTGATGAATTAAAATTTCAGTAGGACAGCGTTAATATGAAATAGACATCTTTTGTGATATTAGAAATGTCTTTATCATAACTTTTAATTTTTTTACAAATTATAAAAATAATTTTTTCAATTAAAATTTAATTTCGAAATTTATCAAATAAAAGTATTCATACTAGTTGCAGCATAGGCTCATTCTGAAATCGTAGCCCTGTATACATTTCTGGAGATCGCGAATTATGTAGCCAGAACTACTTTATGGGGCTAAAGAGCGGTATGACGCCGTTCCTTTTCATGCTTACGAGCTGACCGCTTACCTCCGTGTTGAGGTACCTCCATGTCCTTTACCGTTGTTTCCAGTTTGTCTAGTTAGCTCGCCATGTACGTTGGTAGACTTGAGACAAGTTGACCACGACGACAGGGTTCGAGTCCGGCGAAAAACGTTTCCAGAAATCTGTTAAAATAAAAACAGAAGCCAAAAAATAAAATAAACAAGTAAATAACAGGGTGAGAATGGGGTAAAATCTGAAAACGTTGTAAAAATCAGACGAGAGCATTTCTTTTTCTGGATTGCTTTTTAAAACTGTCGGTTGGGTTTACAGAAGTGGGTGGGCGGGTCAATCTGGGTTTTTGAAAACACTATTGGTTGGGTTTAGGGAAGAAAGAGGGTAGGTCAGTCGATAGGTCAGTCAGTTGGTGAGTCGACAGTGGCCTCTAGTGGAATTACGTGAGAACTGTAGGCACAAATGGCACTCGCAAGAGAAATTTGAGATCTCAAAAAGCATACACAGCGGCCTCTGGTGAATTCGTGAAAACAAAAACTGCAAAAAAAGTAGCTCCTGGGACGTATTTGGCGCTCTCCAGAAATGTATAGGGGTACGTTTTCAGAATGAGCCGGGGTTGACTAATTAATATACTTGCTAAATAAAAGTTTTCATTTTGATAATTTCTGTATCAAAATATTATTTGACTCCAAGCTTTCGAGTGTATAATGTCACAAAAGCTTTTTATTTCAGATAAATGCTGATCATTGGATCTTTCTAATGATCAAAGAAAAAAATACACAATAAAAATTGTTGAACGTAGTAAAATATAATTATTTAACCCTAGTATTTAAAACATTTCTCCCCTTATTTATTTGGATTTCAATTGAAATGACTAGATTTCACCCTTAAAATGACTTTAAATTGTGGTTATGTCTATGTTTTAGAAAAGAACTCTTATTTGCAATATTAGATTGTTTGTTCGCATATTAGATTGTTTAGACATTCATTAAACATTCATTTATGACGGCTGATGCCTGAAATCACAAACTTTTCAAAGTGGGTTTTAAGCTGCTAAACGATCTTCATTATATCATCTTCCTGTAAAGCAGTGGTTCCCAAAGTGGGGGTCGCGAGACAATGGGGGGTGGGGGGTGGGGGGATTGGTGATTTCCAAAAATATAATATATGTATTATTAAACTATTAGAATTACAATATTTTATGCATAACCTATAGTTTAAAAGTTACATAAAAAAACAATATGCAAACAAAAAGCCATCAGCCTTTAATTATTGACACAGCAGTAGTGTTAGTTGCAGCAGATTGATTTTACGGCACAATGTTAAACTTTGACACCTTTGCGGCACTCACATACATTAAAAATAAAGGCCACGACTGAACATAGAGACTCCAAGTGGCGATCTCCAAAATTAAACCAAGAATAGTCCTGTGCTGTAAACATTGTGCCCACCATTCTCATTAAGTGAGGTTAATATGAAATGAAACAATTGAATAATGACTATAAAAAATTATATGGTTGTTAGACCGTTGCACCTCTTCTGTGTTGTCAATAAGCTCGTTTATATAGTTCCTATTGGTGTGTGTGCACCGTTGTGTGCAATGGTTGCAAGTTTATAACCACCTCCAAGGATAGTGAGGGTTGCGAGTCACAGGAATTGTTATTTTGGGGGTCGTGAGCTGAAAAGTTTGGGAACCCCTGTTGTAAACTACAAAAACATGATTTTTGAATTGAATTAATGAAATTATGTTTTAGTCATTTTTGTTAGTCATGCACAGATATGGAAATATAGTCTGATAATGATAACTGACAAGTTTTTTTATATTTGGAAACAAATTATTAATTTAAAGCCTGATAAATACAAGTCTTTACCTCGAAGTTAACAGGAATTGGAGCACCGATTGCTCCATTGTTCTTAGATTTTTACGTGGTTTACTTAGATCAAGCCCCCCTTCAGATTTTCCACTCATGACTGTGAACATTTCATTACTGCTAAGTAAACACTCTCTGCCAAACTCGCTCTCTTTTCATGCAATTATTCATTAGACAATTCAACATTAGCAGTTACTCATTTGCCCAGCACATGTCCCTGCAATCGCTTGCCTTAGGCTGGCAGTAAAAGACTTTATTATTATGTAATTGAGGCTGAAACAGCCTAGGATTTCCTTTCTAAGCCCAGCTGCAGTTGAGCAGTGGTTTGGAACACAGCTGACTGTATGATTCTCCACGGCCTGACATCTGTGAATGTCATAATAATTATCTGTGTGCGGTGCTTGTAGGGAAACAGAATGTCTGTCCTATTTTTAAATTATTATTTCATGTAGTTGAAGTGAAAATTAATAGCCCTCCTGTTAATTTTTTTTTTTTTCAAATAATAGAATAAAAGCAGTTTTAAATATTTTTAAAACCATTTTAAGGTCAATATTATTAGCCCCCTTAAGCAATATTTTTTGATTGATTACAGAACAAACCATCGTTATACAATGACTTGCTAATTATAATAACTTGCCTAAGTAACCTAGTTAAGCTTTTAAATCTCCACTAGTGTCTTGAAAAATATCTTGTAAAATATTTTGTACTGTCATCATGGCAAAGATAAAAAAATCAGTTATTAGAAATTAGTTATTAAATGTTTAAAAAATATTGGGGAAAAAATATACAGGGGGCTAATAATTTTGGGGGCTAATCATTCTGACTTCAACTATATTTACGATTCAGATGGACCTTTGGGGCATTTAATTACAACTGAAGTCAGAATTATTAGCCCCCCTTCTGGAGGAAGTCTCATTTGTTTTATTTTGGCTAGAATAAAAGCAGTTTTTAATTTTTAAAAACCCATTTTAAGGTCAAAATTATTAGCCCCTTCAAGCTATATTATTTTTTGAAAGTCTACAGAACAAACCATCGTTATACAATAACTTGCCTAATTACCCTAACCTGCCTAGTTAACCTAATTAACCTAGTTAAGCCTTTAAATGTCACTTTAGGCTGTATAGAAGTGTCTTGAAAAATATCTAGTCAAATATTATTTAATGTCATCATGGCAAAGATAAAATAATTCAGTTAATAGAAATGAGTTATTAAAACTATTATGTTTAGAAATGTGTTGAAGAAATCTTCTCTCCATTAAACAGAAATTGGGGGGAAAATAAACAGGGGGGCTAATAATTCTGACTTCAACTGTAAATCTGTCTGCTGTGTTTTTTGTCAGTTTGGATGGTTAAAGTCCACCTTTCAGTGAATGAATACTATTTTCTTAATGTAAAAATATTTAAACAGTCTGATGAACCTTTTTCCATTATAAAGAACATTTAGGTTTTTCATGGAACCACCAATGCCCATAAAGGTGCTTTATTTTAAATGTAACAGCTCCTTAAATGTGTAACAAGTTTTTGTCAGTCAACATCTTTCTATCTGGCTGTTGCACAGCAGATTAATAATCTTATGCAATGTTATTTTCATGCCACTGAAAGAATGTTGCTCTGCTAGGTGACTCGGGCTTTGTTCATTGAACTCACACAAACTCTAATGACCTTGTTAGTGGTGCTTGCTAAGACTGAGCTGAACAGTGTTACAGCATGTACTTCATCCCTCTTTATTGTGCTGTGCAAACCATTGATACCTCAAATCATGCGACTGCCTGAGAAGAGCTGAAGTAGTACTTTTCACACTTTTTTGAGGCGTATTGTTGAGCATCTAGGGCAGCAAGGTGGCTCAGTGGTTAGCACCTTCGCTTCACAGCAAAATAGTTGCTGGTTCTAATCCCGGCTGGGCTAGTTGCCATTTCTGTGTGGAGTTTACATGTTCTCCCCGTGTCTGCGTGAGTTTCTTCCGGGTGCTCCGGTTTCTCCCTCAGTCCAAAGACATGCGCAATGAGTGAATTGGGTTAGCTACATTGTCCTTAGTGTATGAGTGTGTGTGAATGTGAGTGTGTATGGGTGTTTTCCAATACTGGGTTGCAGCTGGAAGGGCATCTGCTGCATAAAACATATGCTGGAATATTTAGCGGTTCATTCCGCTGTGGCGATCTCTGAAATAGAGACTAAGCCGAAGGAAAATGAATGTTGAACATGTACAGTAGCAAATATACTAGACATTAAACATTCAGTTCATATTTCTCATACTCCTTTCGTGGCTAATATATGAAACATATGAAATCCTATTTACTATTTAGAGACTTTTTTTTATCATGGCTCTATATAATACAAGTTCTATAGTCATTAAATATTGATTAGTTACTTTTCACCCTATATACAGTATACTGTATTAGGGATGTTATGATACGCAGATTTCGTTTTACCATTTTTGAATCCATTCAGCCCATCTCAAGGTCTAGCTGGAGCACCTTTAGTTTAGCTTAGCATAAATCATTGAATCTGATTAGACCATTAGCACTCAAAAAATTCAAATTCAATAGTCTCAAAGTTCGGTTCATGTACTTTGACAACAAATACTGTTAGTCCAGATGTACCAATCATTGGAATCATAGAAAAAAGATAGACAGCAGTGCAACAACTAAGTTGCCATTCACACAGAACACATCCTTGTGTCTAAAAATGTGAGTTATTTTTAAAAAAGCATCTATTCTGCCATGTTAAAATCAAATAAAACAGTTGTCATGTCAACTTACTAATGTACACAGAAGCTTGCAACACTTGCCTCACCTCAGTGTTCTTTTGGTTGGTCCACTGCTTTGAAACTGATATTAATGAATTGAAATTCTTTTATCCAGAGACATTGTCTAAAAAAATGTGCAACACACTTCAAAATATGCGAGTGTATAATGGTCAGACACATTCATCAAGTGCATGCTTACATAGAAAAGCACTTAGCAATTGCATAAGAAGCTAAAAATTCACTTTATCTTTAACAACCACACTAGAGACCATCCAGAACTCCCTAACAACGCCTGTTCAACAGGCTGAAAATCACTAAGAACACCAAACTACCTGACAAACACCCAGAACACATAGCAACTGCATTAAAGACAGCAGTGGGAGAAAATGTATTCACATATGAGTCCATCGCCTTTTGCAGCAAATCACAAATTTTACAAATGTAATTCCTAAATGTTAGTTATTGTTATAATAACTATAAAGTGATTCATTTTACATCATAAAACATTAATCAGAAGAAGAGCTCCCAAATAAGTGGATTGTTATATATCTTCTCATAGACAGATCCTCTGATAGACGCAACTTCCGTTATACAGTTCGTTTTTGATGAAGAGTATGAAGCAATGATCATTGAAGCCAATCATATTCCTATCTTCTTTTTCAATGGCATAACTGCTCATATATCTGCTCATAGATGGATCCTCTGATAGACGCAAACAACTTTCGTAATACAGTAAGTGTTTGATAAAGACCACGAAGCAATGGTCATTGGAACCAATTATTGTCATATGTTCTTTTTTGACGGCATAACTAAGATGGCTATTATACAAGTCTCACAAGTATTAATAAAGCGTTCTAAGTGTGTTTGAAAAGGATTTAACATAGGAGGGTTTGAAACCGTGACCACTTACAGCAACACAATAACCGGAAGCCCAACCACAGTCATATCTGTTGAGCATGATAACACAATGGCAGTACTTTTTCACTGCATAGTATGGCGCAGTTCGGTACGGCGCATTTTTGGAAGATTTTCCACTATGTTCTGTTTCTAGTAACTAATATTTATTTCAAAGTCCATATCTTCTGCACGCACATGAATGGAATGTGTGAATGGATGGCACTGCTTTGTTTACTATACACACTCTCACATGTTTTCCATGTGCCCCGTCACACCATATGAGAACGCATTGACTTCATTTCCATCTTCATTTAAATGAACCACCATGACTCTTTTCATTTGCCCTGGATGAGTGTATTTGTGTAAGATATAGGCAATGCAATTTAATATAGCATATAAAGAGTTAATGCGGTAGTTTTCCATCAGCCATTCAAGTTAATAAGCAATCATGTTTCACAGCACGATATTCATGCGTGAGTAGAAATCAAGAGAGGATTTCAGTAGAAACATGCTGGCCGCGCTCCTATACTCTTGGCCAGAAGCCATTAGCAAGATATGCCGATTGGAAAAGAGAGTGCTTTAAGGGTTACATGCATTCTGAGAACAGCAGACGGGTCATTTCTTTCTTGGCTGGGTTCCTGAATGCCACAAATATGTTACATGGTACTATGAATTCATTAACCAGCAACGCTGATGTGCATGTTGCTCATTACACAGAAGCCGTATCGATTGTTGTTTAACTGTGTGGTTATGTATATATAAGTTCTGAGAAGTCAGATTTCCATCAGAATATGGACTCACTTCTAATGAAAGAGCTACTGTATGTGTGTGTGTCTTGTCTTATGAGTCTTGTGTTTGAGACGTGTGATGTGATTCTTTATATATAGCATGCATATTAGGTCTTTCAGAGTTCAACCTGTCTGTAGGCATTGATTTTTTTTATCCATGCATTTTTTTTGCATACACTGTAAAAAAATGCAGGGCTTTACACAACTCATTCATGTTGTCCCAACACAAATCGATTAAGTTAACTTAATCGTTTTTATAAATTTAGGTGGATTGAACAGAAAACAATTAAGATGTCAGTGTGAGGTCAATTTGTGAAATAGGTGAATTTATATAATAAAATATCTATAGTATGTACTATGAATATAGTATGTAAGGAAGCCATTATCACACAAGATGTGCAGTATACTTGAATATCAGGGATTCATATTAGTACATTGTGTTTTGTAGGTCATGATGTCCAATAGCTAATGATGCTGGGGATTATAATAACTAATTACATTGTAAATTTATCAAGATAATCGTTATTAAGTAGATCACAGTTTAATCTGAACTGCTTCACTGTTTATTAAGCATATTTGACCAATAAATTAAAGTCAAGTGGACTAACCAACATGCAAAAACATAGAATAAGCTCAAATAAATGAATAGAAATTTTGTAACAGGAAACACCTCTCAAACAAATCTGTGACACTTTTTGCTCAAAAGTCTTGGGCATGTGCCATTTATCAGGGCAGGTTGGAAAAAGTGACCTCTTAATTGTTTTATGGGACTCCAATGGTGCTTTGACCTGGTCACACATAATAACAGTTGCTCAAATTTGTATGGTATTGTATTAGTATTGTGCCGACCATAAGACCATTCAGTACTGTGGGTTAAAAAATGTCAATTTCTTGCTAACATTTAAGCACTGCTATTCTTAAATACTGCTGATTAGCCATTTTGTTCACATGCTCAACAAATATGACTTTGATTGGCTATAGTTGTCATCACTTCACCAAGTACTTATACAAATACTCAGACACTGGACATTACAGTTTGGTAATGATACGGCTCACTTAAATACTCACCCGAAGTGGTTCTAAAATAAGAACCAGGTTCTAGAAACAGTATTCAGAAGAAAAGCTCCGAAAAATGAGCTTATAAAGGGATCGCTCATAGCTCATAGACGGATCGTCTGATAGACGCAACTTTCGTAATTCAGTAAGTGCTTGGTGAAGAGCATGAAGCAATGATCATTGGAGCCAATCATAGTCCTGTCTTCTTTTTTGATGGCATAACTGCTCATATATCTGCTCATAGATGGATCCTCTGATAGACAGAACTTTCGTAATACAATAAGTGTTTGATACAGAGCATGAAGCAATGATCATTGGAGCCAATCATAGTTCTATCTTCTTTTTTCGATGGCATAACTGCTCATATATCTGCTCATAGATTAATCCTCTGATAGACGCAACCTTACAATACAGTAAGTGCTTGATGAAGAGCATGAAGCAATGATCATTGGAGCCAAACATAGTCCTATCTTCTTTTTTGACGACATAAATGCTCATATATCTGCTCATAGATGAATCCTCTGATAGATGCAACTTTCGTAATACAGTAAGTGTTGGATACAGAGCATGAAGCAATAATCATTGGAGCCAATCATAGTACTATCTACTTTTTCCACAGCATAACTGCTCATATATCTGCTCATAGATGGATCCTCTGAAAGACGTAACTTTCGTAAAACAGTAAGTGTTTGATAAAGCGCATAAAGCAATGATCACTGAAGCCAATCATAGTCCTATCTTTGTTTTTGACGTTGCAACTATAATCAAAACCACTTTAAGCGGTACTAAACTGCAGTGCAAACTAAGCTGAATAAAACTAAAGTGAAACCAGTCGTGCCAAACCATACTGTGCTGTGCCATGGAAAAGTAGCCAAAAAGAACCAATTGATGTTGCGGTCAGTACTTTTGCTAACATTAGTCCTACGTTCACATTTATGAAAATGCTGCACTGAATTGTGCCCTATTTGAAAGTAGAATGACGTGAGCAAATGACAAAGTGTTTATAGACAAGTCTTAACACTATATCATCCAGTCTTTCCTAAAACTAGGATCAGAAAGGCAATGAAAAGATTGTTGTGGGCCTGATACAGGGGCACAATCCACAACCTGTTGTGTTGATAGACTGGCTTCAATATAAGTTGTTTTTAGACTAACAAGGTGTTTTGAGTTCTGAAGATTACAGGGTGTTTGTACAATTGCCTCCTCTATGCAAAAACAAAAATAGACCCCTTTAAACTTTTCCTGACAATAAAAACTGTTTGTCGCTACTGTGACTGTGTTATATTCAGCACTGTTAAATGTTGGGTTGTTCTGCCTGTTGTTTGCAGTGCACTGTTTGAATAATTCAGAGGTCGCCGTGATGTTTCACGTGTTGTGATATATCTGTATTTGTGTGTGTGTTGGAAGCATTTGGAGGTCAGTGTGATGTTTTGGTCTATTTTTGACTGGCGGGTTTAGAATGAGTCACTGCAGTGGTTCTGGTGACATCACTCCGTCTGCATCCAGGACTGCTGCTTATTATAGACTCAAAACACAGGCAGCCTTTCTATTTTTCACTTCTTCTGTCATGCACCTGTGTGCGTAGACCATATTTTGTGAACACTGGCAGAATCGAGAGGATATGCTTCTCTCTTTTTTTTGCTGTCCTCTGGTGTCTTTCCACCAACACTAGCATTCTTCCATGCTGACTTGACATTTTATCTACTAACCTGCTTAAAGCACCTCTGACAGTAAATGATTAAGTTAGAGGCCAATTACCAAGAATGTGGCAGTGTTAACAGAGGCACACACCCAATCGTTCTCACTTATTCTTGCCTTAAATTCTCCAGAATGCCAGTTTCCATTGCTTGGTTTTCTAAAAGCAATGACCTCTGTGCCAGTCCAACAGTGAAGACCTGTTGTGCAACAGCCCTACATGCTGATTAGCTGAGTTATGTAAACACCAGTCATTCATAGCATGTCTACAGCTATTATAGGGTAAATACTTGTGCAAGGCACTTAATTCTACTCCACATAGGAACTATTTGCTGTTTTGCTACACTTTAAAAAATACCTGTTAATTGACAAATGTTAAATCAAAAAATATGCATGTTTTCCATTTATTTTTTGTTGATTTATAGTTGTGAATTGCATTATGGGGACCTTGATCTCTGCTCTGTCGACTTTTGATATTGGAAATTCAACTCTACAGTTTAACAAAATTTCTTTTATTGACATTTTAGTAGTTTGAAATAATATATAGAGAAATCTGTAAAATAACAGAACAAGTACTGCCAATTTATTACAAGATATTTTACACTCACTGGCCACTTTATAAGGTACACCTTACTAGTACCAGGTTGGACCCCCTTTTTCCTTCAGAATTGCCTTAATCCTTCGTGGCATAAATTCAACAAGGTACTGGAAATATTCCTTAGAGATTTTGGTCCATATTGACATGATGGCATCACAAAGTTGCTGCAGATTTGTCGGCTGCACATCCATGATGCGAATCTCCCGTTCCACCGCATCCCAAAGGTGCTCTATTGGATTGAGTTCTGGTGATGGTGGAGGCCATTTGAGTACAGTGAACTCATTGTCATGTTCAAAAAACCAGTCTGAGATGATTTGCGCTTTATGCCATGGCGCGTTATCCTGCTAGAAGTAGCCATCAAAAGATGGGTACACTGTGGTCACAAAGGGATGGACATGGTCAGCAACAATACTCCTAGTATTAGGCTGTGGCATTGACACGATGCTCAATTGGTACTAATGGGCCCAAAGTGTGCCAAGAAAATATCCCCCACACCATTACACCACCACCAGCAGGCTGAACCGTTGATACAAGGCAGAATGGATCCATGCTTTCATGTTGTTGATGCCAAATTCTGACCCTACCATCCGAATGTCGCAGCAGAAATCGAGACTCATCAGACCAGGCAACATTTTTCCAATCTTGCATTGTTTAATTTTGGTGAGCTTGTGCAAATTGTAGCCTCAGTTTCCTGTTCTTAGATGACTGGAGTAGCACCCAGTGTGGTAGCCCATCTGCCTCAAGGTTGGATGTGTTGTGTGCTCAGAGATGGTCTTCTGCACACCTCAGTTGTAGCGAGTGGTTTTTTGAGTTACTGTTGTCTTTCTATCAGCTGGAACCAGTCTGGCCATTCTCCTCTGACCTCTGGCATCAACAAGGCATTCGCGCCCACAGAACTGCCACTCACTGGATATTTTCTCTTTTTTAGACCATTCTCTGTAAACCCTAGAAATGGTTGTGCATTAAAAAATCCCAGTAGATCAGCAGTTTCTGAAATACTCAGACCAGCCCGTTTGGCACCAACAACCAAGCCACGTTCAAGAACTTACATCACCTTTCTTCCCCATTCTAATGCTTGGTTTTATCTGCAGCAGACCGTCTTGATCATGTCTACATGCCTAAATGCATTGAGTTGCTGCCATGTAATTGGCTGATTAGAAATTTGCGTTAACGAGCAGTTGGACAGGTGTACCTAATAAAGTGGCTGGTAAGTTTATATTATAATATGCAACACCAACCCAGACAATATATCACATCAAACTATTAAAAATGTTCATAAAAGTCACTTTTTTAAATTTGTCAAGGTTAAAAGTTGTTGGAAGAAAGATCAAGGTCCCATAATGCAATTCAAAAGCATAAATAAACGAATAAAATAAAAACATGAATGACAACATACCGAAAACTGCTAATTCATGCATATGTTTTACAGTGTACCAAATCCATATTTTTCTATGTTAGCTTTACTTATTAAATTTTTTGTGGAATGTATTAAAGAAATAGATCAGCAAAAAATGCAAATTACACCGTAATTTACTCGGCTTCAAGCTAGTGGATAGTGTCTTTTATTTTGAAGCTTCCAAAAGTGCTAGCGAAGGTTCTAAACTAGTTTTTTTTCATCATCACCTTTTGTGCTTCATGCATCATTCGTCGTATATGTCAGTCGACTGGAGATTTTAATTAAAAAATGTGAAATATTTTTCTATCAAAACACATTGATCCGCTTTATAAGACATGTGGTAAACCCCTGGCGGTGTATGTGTTAGTTTGGTGACAGAGTAAGGCTCTTTTTAGAAGCTTCAAAAAAAAAGCTTTACACTGAATGGAAGAGCCAGGATCAAACTACTCCAACTGTGACAGAAAAAAATTCATATATATCAACGATGACTTAAGGGTGAGTAAATTATGAAGTCATTTTCATTTTTAGATTAACTACTCCTTTAAATGTTTCAGGCATGTTTTAAAACATTATTAAGATTAAATCCAAGTGAACGAATAATTCATATATTATTTTGCCATATTTGATTTCATTTATGAAAAAACTAAATACTCAATAATTAATAAAGAATGTCTATTATATAATGTCATAATATTATATAAAGTTTGTTTTGTTTCCATGTGTTTAAACCTAAACCTATCTTTGGTCAAAAGTCCACAGCAATACAGATTTGCAATCATGTTGTTCATTTGCCTGCACTAATTTATTAGCATGATTACATGTGCATTGTATATTATGTCACTAAATGATCTGGAGTACGTTTACCAAACAACAACCAAGTAACTGGTTACTGAACTACCATAGTACGGTGCATCATTTGGGAAAAGAACGATAGTGACGAGTGTTTCCCAAAATCGTAGTTGCTCTGTCGCAGATCCATCATTTGAACCACGTTAGTTACGTAAAATGTCTGTAATGACACTTTAAACGGGGTGGAGTAACAACTTCTTTAGAGAAAAACCCATCATTTTTTGTGCAAATTATATTGTTTTATACACACGCATTTAAAAAAAATCCAGTATTAGGCTAGTTTTGGTAAAAACAAATGTTTCCTTTGGAATATTCTTTGGCAAAAAGCTAACATGTCTTCTAATCTCATATAAAAATCATATAAATCGTTAATGGTTGTCATTTACAGTAGGCTATTTAACTAAGAAATGAAACATGAAATGAAAAAATAATACTTAATAATAATTATTATTAGTAGTAGTATTTTTATTATTAATTACTATAATTATTATTATTAAGATATTGTTTATTTAATTTTTTTATTTTTTTTGAAAAGTCTACTTTTACAACTTTAAACCACTGCAGAAATGTTCTAACCAATAAGCCCATGTCATAAAGCAGTAGGCTACAGATACATTCCTTAATTAAAAAAACATTAACGTATGCTTAACGAATATATTTTGTTTTCACAAGCCTTGGAGACTTAATGTAAATTCCGCTTTTTAAATAATAGGTCACCTGTAGCTTTCGTCATGAGCCATGGCTGTGTTCAAAATGGCATAAATGTTTTCAAAGTGCACTACGAAGGGAATTGTCAATACGAAGATCGCTAAAACTGAACTGTAAAAATACTTACACCTAAATTACAACAATTACAGCAAATTACACCTAAGAGAGATGACCTTAATGTATTTTTTTAATCATTCCAAGTGTAAATGTTGAAACGTTCAAAATGAACAGGGCATAGGGGGAATAACTGGAAATAGAACACAGCCAGGAACTATGCTTCTAACTACAGCTCTAGAGGTGTAGTTGCAAGCGCACAAGTTTGCGACGCAGTTTGTGAATGTGTATTGGTGTATTTAGATTGAGGGATTACAGTATATCAGATGTGTGATTTCTATTTATTTTGTTCTATAACTAGTAGTAAGAATTGATTACTTTCTTTTGTGCTTCTCACTGTGATTACGTGATCTGTCCAGCCTGATCTCACAAGGAAACATAACTATTTTACATTTTGTCAGTTTAGTAGCTATTTTATAGTTCATTCGATTTCTTTTAACAAAACACAAAGCTTCTTTTGATTATAAGGTGGAAGATGCACTACATAGTGAACTTTTATTCACACATCAATAGAAACAGTAAAAAGCATGAAAATATATAAAACTAGACATATAAATAAATATATATAAATAATAAAAATATATATAAAAAATATTTTTAAAAATATGTTTTGCACATGCAAACATGCGATTAAAGCAACAATGTATTTGTTCCAACATAGGCTCATTCTGAACTAATAGATAGCATATACAAACAAAAACATATTTTTATTCATAATTTTTATTCTTTTTATACTTTTATTCAAAACATGTCATTTTGCATTGCTTAAAACTTTACCTTTTTTCCCAGAAGTCCAAAGATAAGCATGCACTTATAAAATATTATATAATGTATTTCATTTAACAATTGTATGTATAGTTTTGCACTAGTGTTTTACAGATAATTATTTTCTGATTTGTTCATCCTGTTCTAGACAATGTGACTAATAAATAGAAAGAATACACATGCACATTATCCAACACAGCCAAATTTGAGACGCGAAAAAGCGCACGCAGCGGCCTCTCGCGGATTTGCGAAAACAAAAGCTGCAAAAATACGTACCTCCTGGGACGTATTTCGCGGTCTCCAGAAACGTCCACGGGACTACATTTTCAGAATGAGCCTGGGTTGACATTATCATTGGAATACAATGATATTTTGAAATCATAACTTGGCGAAATGGCAACGCAGTGGCGCAGTAGGTAGTGCTGTTGCCTCACAGCAAGAACGTCGCTGGGTCGCAGGTTCGAACCTCGGCTGGGCTGGGTCAGTTGGCGTTTCTGTGTGGAGTTTGCATGTTCTCCCTGCGTTCGCGTGGATTTCCTCCGTGTGCTCCGGTTTCCCCCACAGTCCAAAGAGTACAGGTGAATTGGGTAGACTAAATTGTCCATAGTGTATGAGTGTGAATGTGTGTGTGGAAGTTCCCAGAGATGGGTTGCGGCTGGAAGGGCATCCGCTGCGTAAAATCAAGCTGGATAAGTTGGCGGTTCATTCCGCTGTGGCGACCCCGCAAGGGACAAAGCCGACAAGAAAATGAATGAATGGATGAATGAACTTGGCGAAATGAGACCTAGAGATGTTGCATGGTATTTGCCCACAGTAAATATAAATGTGTAATAACTGTCAGAGGGAGTTCGTGTATGTGTGGACGGCCTCGCTGCATTTTTGTGCTCATGGTGTCACTCTGGTTTGTTTACACAGAGGCCTGTTATTCAGATCTCTTCCAAACAGACAGCCCCTCTAATTCCTTCCGAGCGTGTCTCTCACACATAAGCACATCTGTTAGTTGTGGCAGTGAGATGGCAATGCTTTGGCATGTCCGTCACTGGGGATGTGGATTGCGGCTGGCATGAATATAAGGCTCAGCACACTGCTTCAAACAAGCTCTTATATAAGCTCGATTCAGAGTGTGTTTCATAAGATGAATGCAATTATTTGCACAGAATAGGCCAGCTCTGCCATGCTTTAGATGGCGCTTACATAATAGGCATGGTGAAAAGACACAGGAGAGCTTTAGAGAAACACCACCAGGGCTTTTTTGCTGTTGTTCCCACACAAATTGCCCCGCAGCTGCTTCTGGGTCACTGGTCTGCTGGGCCTTTTAGCGTGGAGTAATTTAGGGTGAGGTTCATCGGAGGATATTTTAGAGCAATATTAGTAACAGTATTGAGTCATGCAGCTACACCAAGCATATCACACAACACTTGCTATTACATCATGTTAAGTAATGCTCTTTTATTCAGTTTTTGCATACAACAAACTTGAGCACTCAGTAGTGTGGACACTTGGAAGTATTCATTTAAAACTGAGGATTTTGCTGTGGGGTTTAAAGGGTTAAAGGTTTGAGCTGTAAAAACACAGTGTAAAAATGTATTTTAACAGTAATATACTGTGAATGTAAACTACAGGAGTAAACTGTAAAAACACAGTATGTGGGTGACAACCCAGCTGCCAGTATTACTTTATAAATTTACAACAAACAGTTTTACAGTATATTACTTACCCTTATCTGCCACGTCAAAGAGCTATGGTTTGACCCCTATAATTATCACCTCTTTTATGACACCTTACTGTTCTGAATATTCACCAAAAGTAGTCAGCATATGTTTTAAGATAACTGGGCCACATTTGCTATATCTTCTCTGGGCCGCTTTAGGCTCACAGCCACATTAGCCAAAGCTTATTCCTCCGAATATTTGCCAAAAGTGGCCCACATATGTCTTAAGATAACTGGGCGACATTTGCCATATCTTCTCTAAGTCACTTTAGGCTTAAAGCCACATTAGCCAGAGCTTACTGTGCCAAATATTTGCCAAAAGTGGCCCACATATGTCTTAAGATAACTGGGCCACATTTGCACCTACACATGAGCCACTTTAGGTTTAGACCCAAATTACCCTTAAATGACTATACCATGTTTTTGCCAACTGTGGCCCACATTTGTCCTCCATCATTTGGGCCAAATTTACCATTTTCCACATGGGCCACATTAGGCTCACATTCAGGTAACATTTTGCCATAAGTGCCAAATTTTTGCCTTAAATGGCCCATATTTAAATTTGAATCTTTGGCCCGCTTTTGCCATTGTACAGGTCGGCCACTTCAGACTCACATTCATGTTGTCTGGGCTGAAGGAAGACCACCAGTGCTGCATAACTATCTAAAGTGGCCCACATTCGTATGCTATCTGGGGTGTGCACTGTGTATATTTATTTTGCATAAATACACACATGCAAAATTAATGTCAAACACGATACACTGAATGAAAAATGTCCTTCAGCTTATATTGCAATCATTCAAACATTTTTGTCAACCAGCGAGATTGACCAATAATTATTCACATCTTTTTTTTCAAAAAATATCTGACACAAAAATGGTTTATAAACTCATTCATTCGTGACCAGATCGGATATCAGAAACGCTTCTATGATCACACGCACGTTATTAATATGAGCTCAAAAAAATCGTTATTTCAAATATAGATGTGCGGCGAGCTCTCTGGAGAAAGTGAAACCGCTCACACTTTAGACGGGCTCGTAAAACAACAACAGGACACGGCAGATTTTGTTCTTCTTGGCTTTGTGGTTGTACATCAAGACGACGACAAGGTTTGTTTGAGCTCGGGTCGACCATGGCTTGCTATTATATGTGTATATTATTACTGTGTAATGTCTTGGCTGTGTTTTTAAAAATGGTGCTTCCGTTGACGCCAATAGCCTAGTGGTTAGTGCGTCGACACATAGCACACAGGTGCTCGCGGCGACACGAGTTCGATTCCCGGCTCGAGGTCCTTTGCCGATCCTTCCCCTATCTCTGCTTCCCACACTTTCCTGTCTGTCAATCTCCACTGTCCTGTCCATTAAAGGTGAAAACCCCTAAAAAATATATATATAAAAAAAAATGGTGCTTCCTTTGTTTTCATTCTCCTGCTTCTGCGAGTGACGTATCTCTGTAAACCAATAGCGTTCAGCTGCCCGTCTAGCTCTGCCTTTTGGTACCCTTTGGGCCTGTTGGTAACCTTTGCAAAGGGTGACCAAAAAGTGGTACGATACGGTTCGCTTTTAGGTACCCTTTGACAGTGGAAACGGCCATAAAATCGTACCGAACCAAACTGTACCATACCGTACCACTCAGTGGAAACGGGCCATAAAATTATCTAACAAAATAACTTACGATAATGGTCCAAAACCTAGTACATCCAAATTTATATGTTAAAGAAAAATATTAAACGCAAATTTTAAAAAGATGAAAAAATCAGGAGAAACAAAAATATTCAACATGTAGTTAAAATCTTGTAGTTTAAAATATTTTTTTGCTTAAATTTAATTGTATTATCTTTATTTCTAAAGATGTTCAGTGACTAAAATATTATTTTAATAAATATTTCCGTTTAATAAAACTATTTTCTTTAAATACACCAAAATAGATTACCTTTATTCACTGAGAAATGGATAAAAATATTCATTTTCAAAATGAGGTGTACTCATTTGTATATAAAATCAGTGTTGTACATTCAGTTTGATGCTCATTGTACAATTACACAAAAAAGGCACAAAAATGTACCAAAAAAAAAACACTGTAGTTCATTTATGCATATTGAACAGCTAGGGGCAGTGAATGACTCCTTCTTCAAGATCTGACTGTACGCTTTGTAACCCCTGGGCTATATAAAGAGAAACTTGAATAGAGAGGCTTTATGAATGTACAAATGGATGGCCCTGCAATGGCTCATTATTAGCCTGCGGTGCAAAGTCCTGTAATTAGTTTCATTTCATCGTATGAGCTGGCAGTACACTGAGACAAGTATCTGACGTACTTGGAGAATACATACGTGAGAAATGACGCAAAAACCAATACATCTATAATATTGGGGCGACCCGGTGGCTCAGTGGTTAGCACTGTCACCTTACAGCAAGAAGGTCACTGGTTCGAGTCCCGGCTGGACCAGTTGGCATTTCTGTGTGGAGTTTGCATGTTCTCCCCGTGTTCGCGTGGGTTTCTTCAGGGTTTCCCTCACATTCCAAAGACATGTGCTATAGGTGAATTGACTAAACTAAATTGGCCGTAGTGCATGTGTGTGAATGAGTGTGTATGGGTGCAAAAGATCAAAAAAATCGACAACACTGCTACTTCAGCTCTCAAAAGAAGTCTTTATTACTCACACTCAAGTTGTGTTTTCTGTAATTCACATTCAGCGATGATATCTTTAAGTTTGTCTGTATCACTAAAAGAATTCTCAAAACCTTCCCGTGTCGATTTGATATCATTACGAACGACAGACAACTGCTTGGTGATTTCTTGAATAAGCAGTGCCATTAAGTCGAATGAACATTTGTTTGTGATCTCACACCACTTATCACAGAAGGCCGTGTTGTTAATACCCAAAGTTGGTCCTATTTGGATTCTAAGTCCTCGTGGAATTCTTTTATTTCTAAGGTAATCACTCAATGTCACCGCATGCAAAAAGAGTTTTGTTTCTCTAGTGAGAAGATGATTGAATGTGCGTCTTACATCTTCACATGCCATAGATGTCGGTGTATCTTCAAAAAGAGATTCTTTAAAAATAATCTTGTCATAGTCATCTTCCGAAAACTCAAATGTAGAGCTAGTTGCCATCTTATCTTCCTTTAAACAGTGAGATGTGTATGGGTGTTTCCCAGTACTAGATTGTGGCTGGAAGGGCATCTGCTGCGAAAAACATATGCTGGTATTGTTGGTGGTTCATTCCACTATGGTGACCTCTGAAATAGAGACTAAGCTGAAGGAAAACGAATGAATGAATGAACCTACAGTATTTTGAACTGGAAAAATATGTTAATATTTTATTATAGAGCCATATAGTCTTACAATAAATCTACATAAGCTTTGGATGTATTAAAAAATGGCAAAAAAATGCTTTTCTTACTTTATTTTTTGTCTTGTTTCTAGTCCAAATATTTAAAAATTCTTAATCAAGAAGCATTTTTTATGACAAGCAAAACATATTGTCTTGTTTTAAGAAATAAAATGGGTTTTTAAGCAAAATAATCTTATGTTAAAATGATTATTCATTAGATTACATTATACTAGATTATTATAGACTAATAATATAGAGAAAGGTACTAAGGGACTAAGCCGAAAAGAAAATGAATGAATGAATTAATTAATTTTAATACGTAATTGCATCTCTTTTTTCCTGTAAGGGTAAATATTTCTTTACTCTGACACGAGGTTGAATGAAGTAGCACAGTTTTCCTGTAATATTTTCAGTGGAGATTGCCTCCTGACTTAATAGTTTTCTCCAGTTAAGTCATACATGTTTCTGTCAGCTATTTATAATCAGAACCAGTTGCTTCACCAGATTTTCAAATGAATCACTCGTTTGCTCTAATCTGTCAAACGAGCTGGCAAAAAAAATTGTTCATGCTTCAGTTTGATTCATTCTGACAATTTACTCATACACTGAATCATTTAATTTTTTTTCACCCCTAAATAGTAACAGCATATTTAGGAGACAGAAAACAAAAAAGAGCGTTGAATATTTATCAACTTTATAGTTAACAAAACTTGCTAATGTTTTCTACTGTTTGCTATTTATCAGTGAGAAAGCATACATTTAATGAATGTAATATTAACATTTGTTAAAAATGAAAATATGTGTGAAATACCATTGTCATTTAGTGAAACAGCTTTATGGAAAAATGGAACAACATTCATTCATTCATTTATTTATTTTATTTTCGGCTTAGTCCCTTTATTAATCAGGGGTTGCCACAGCGGAATGAACCGCCAACTTATCCAGCATATGTTTTATGCAGGGGATGCCCTTCCAGCTGCAACCTATCACTGGAAAACACCCATATACACTCATTCACACACATATACTACGGACAATTTTGTTCACCTAATTCACCTATAGCGTATGTCTTTGGACTGTCGAGGAAAACGGAGCACACGAAGGAAACCCACATGAACACAGGTAGAACATGCAAACTCCACACAGAAATGCCAACTGACCCAGCTGAGGCTCAAACCAGCGACCTTCTTGCTGTGAGGTGACAGTGCTTTATAAACATAAAGCACACACACATGCACACACACACATATACTTTTTATGTAATAAAATGATTGGCATTCTAAATACGCCTGACATAATATTTTGGTATTAAAACTTATTACAGCGAATGACATCTTAGTGATTTTTTTTCCTAATTAAAATGATCAGGACACATTCTAATATAGCAGGATGTACATCTGCTTTAAAGTACACTGTAAAAAAATATCTGTTAATTAACAGTTTCCGTATTTTGTGATTTACGCTTTGCATTTATTTATAGTTGTGAATTGCATTATGGGACCTTGATCTTAAAATTTAACTGCGCAGTTTATCAAAGTGACATTTTAGTAAATAATATTATGTTTAAGAAATAAAATATAGAGAAATAAGTCTGTAAAATAACAGAAAATGCACTGGCAGTTGGGCGACGCAGTGGCACAGTAGGTAGTGAGCCTCGGCTGGGTCAGTTAGCATTTCTGTATGGAGTTTGCATGTTCTCCCTGCGTTCGCGTGGGTTTCCTCCGGGTACTCCGGTTTTCCCCACAGTCCAAAGACATGCGGTACAGGTGAATTGGGTAGGCTAAATTGTCCGTAGTGAATGGGTGTGTGTGGATGTTTCCCAGAGATGGGCTGCGGCTGGAAGGGCATCCGCTGCGTAAAAACGTGCTGGATAAGTTGGCGATTCATTCCGCTGTGGCGACCCTGGACTAATAAAGAGACTAAGCCGAAAAGAAATGAATGAATGAACTGGCAGTTCATTACAAGATTTTTGTACCATAATATACAACACCAACCCAGACGATATATCACTTTAAACTATTAAAAATTTTGATAAACGTCACTTTTTCGAACTTTTTAAGGTTAAACGTTGTTGGAAGCAGGGGCGTAGCAACCATGAGGGACGGGGGGATATGTCCCCTCACTTTTGGAGACAGACCATTTGAAACAGGTGATTAATAATTATATGAATGTAAACTTTTGGATCTGATACAGCTGTCCCCCCCCCCCCCCCCCCCCCCGCCCCCCCCCCCCCCCCCCCCCCCCCACACTTTTAAAATGTCCGCTACGCCCCTGGTTGGAAGAAACATCAAGGTCCTATAATCCAATTCAAAAGCATAAATAAATGGTGGAAAAAATTTAATAAAAACATTGAATAACAACAAAATACAGAAAACTGCTAATTTACTGAAATCTTTTCACAGTGTAGTCTAGTACTGCAGGTAAAGACATTTTACATTCCTTTATATCCAAAGGACGCCTGGTAATTTGTCTCTAATATCAGCATCAGCCAGTGTGAATCAATATAGAATCAACGTGCGTTTACAAACATGAGTATGTTTATGAGTAAAAGGTTCACTCAATATATAAATGTCAGAATAACACATCGTCGTTAAAAGCGTGCAGATGAATGGGAAGGTCTTGTCCTCTACTGTGTGTGACGTCAGGACAGCATGAGGCGTTTGGTGACGTCTCTCTCGTGCCGAGGGGGCGTGTGCGCGCCCGAGCAAAAGCAAACGGCACACGGACTTTTCCATTATTCCTCTGCTGGTTTCTGACGCTGCAGGTACAGCCGGTCAATACAGAACACACCGCTGTACGGAGCATTCCAACACTACAAAAGATTCCGGATTGTACTGTTGTATTATTTGGTACCAACATTATTGGTGAACGTCTCGTAAGCCCAAGGACACAAGACTGAGCACAGTGCATGAGAAGAACATCACCTGAGGAATACAATAAAGACAGACTGCATGACAAACGGGATAACTGAGGAATACTGTGGCTTTCCTGGTATTGAGTCGTAGACATTGCGTTGTTTGTTCCGCTAGTTTTCTCCAGTCATAATGCCGAGTATACGACAGTCGTACACGGTCACTGTCCCGGAGGAACCGCCGGCTTCGGCTTTCCCCTTCATCAAGCAGGATATGCGCAGAAAAAGTCCGACAATGTCTCGGTCTATGCTGGTGTCCACATTTGTGGGGCTTCTCATTAACCAGGCTAAGGTAAGCTCCTCAATTATTAGGCTATCTGCATACTTGGTTTAAATAGAAACTCATTATCAGCGGAGACTATGAAAATGAACCCTCAGTACAGCTACTGTCATATTCTTGCACGCCTCACTGCTTTGTGGTCATGCAGACTATTGCTTAACCTGACAATCCTTTTCTTAGCAGAGCATCATCGGTAGACCATAATTTGGTAGCAGGTTAAACGTCTAGAATAATTGTGAATCAAGTGTTGATTTAGTTTCTGACCAGAAATAAATCAAACATTGGTGGATCACCTTGTAGAGGGCATACAAGTTCAATGCCTCACAATATTGATTTGTTTTTATATGTTTGGAAATGGTAGGTAAGGGATATCAGCATAACTGTTTTGCAATTTACTGAGGAAATAAACATGACTTTTTAAGAAACCTACAAAATATTAAGACGAATAATTGCAAATGGTAACAACTCATGTTTGCAGCCTTTCATGCGTAATATCAGGCTCATATATTCTTTAAATAAACAGTCACATAGCATTACATTACAGTGTCAAAACTATTAAGTATTCGGTATCTTAAAATGATATTATGAATTGTTTGAGGTGAAAAGCTGTGAACAGAACTAGCAACAGTTGCATATCACTTTTACCCATGAAGGCACTTGTAACAAATTAAGAGTTTTTTTCTTCTGAAAGTAAACTTATGCATGCTCATTCAAACATTATAATATGCTTGAAAATTAGGTTATATGAAATACATCATTTGCACACCGACCCTTAAAGTTAACCTTTTTAGGTCTCATTCTCTCACTCCCAAGAAATGTTACTGTCAGTAGCATTTAAAGAATGACTCACCGGGTTTGTACCCTCGAAAGTGTCCCAGACCTCCACACACACTCATGTACAGATGCTGCTGTCTCTGACCTTGCCAGCTGACCAGCTTTCCCGCCTCCAAAAACCTCAATTTTTTACGTCAGCGTGTTTTCAGACTCATAAAACTGCTTCATGATGAAATATTTACGTTAATATTCGATATCTATGTCTAAAATGTACAGATAATGAAAATGTTCGTAGCGTGGGTTGTTACATAACACGGGCAATTGTCAAGTAGAGTTTAAAGCCGCTGGCTTTGCATTGACGGTCTGACGCCATCTACCTTCGCAGCTGTTGCGTCGCGCTCAGTAGGCAGCGCATTGCTCACGGAAAAGCCAGTCAACCATTTAAACTATTTAAATGGAGTGTAAATTAAAACGGGTGATTATGAGTCATCAAGCTGCATAACTAGAGGCTTGTTTTTTTGCCATGTACTAAATTACACCTTTGGGCCATATTTAGTACAAAGGCATTTGTGTTTTTCTAAAGGGATTTTTAAAAATTAATTAAGGGATAGTTCACCCAAAAATGATATTCTATCATCATTAACTCACTCTAATTCTTTCAGACCTAATATTTTCTATTAAACACAAAAGAAGCTATTTCAAAGGAAGCTCTATAAACCTGTTGACATCCATAGTAGCCTGTTTGTTTTTGGTTATGGTTAAAGGTTTTCAACTTTCTTCAAAGTATCTTGTTTTGTATTCAAGACAAAAATGAAACTTAAAAGGTTTGGAAGCAAATAAAGGTGAGTAAATAATGTGTACATTTTAATTTTTGGGTGAACTATCCCTTTAAGTGGGCCACCAAGGAATGTTCAAACCATGTAAAGCCCCTCATACAGGAAAACACATGACAACTATTTACACAACACAAATAATCCATTATTTAATAATCCAACTATTTACACAACACCAACAATCCATTAAATAATGGGAAAGCTGTCATGTTTGTGATAGTGTACATCAACACCATTCAAAGGGCTTAATGTCAGTTATCTAAATGGTGATAGCCACATTTCCCAGTGTAACCACTGTTTGTTATGCAACAATGAAACAACCAGAGCAAGATGTTGTGTAATTACCAGGAACAAATGGACTCCTGAGTAAGCGGTACAGTTCTGAAGGAATGTACCTTAACGGCATATCTATCAAGGACATTCCAAGAATCGCCAAAGGTCCTGTTTTTCACAAGCTTGTGACCTTATCCAAACTCTCCTGTCCATCCAGATTGACAATCATTGTCCAGATAACAGAGTAATGACGAGCTGTCATGGCTTATCATCAACACTGATGGCCGAGTCTAAGTTATGCCAGACCAGATATCCCATTTCTGATGAGTCCGTTCATTTTAGGTGGCTCAAATGTGTCCTTTCTTTTAGAACAATATGTGCTGAGATGTACAGCAGATTTGAACAGCTATAAACTATAGGGTATAGACCATTTTGAGGAATGTAAACAATAACAATGGTCCTAATGTATTTCCTGTTTTATATTTTTAATTTCCATAGCTTCCAAAAATCCAAAAAGGTCCACATATTGATAAATACTGTTATGATAGCTGTTTTAACGTGAAAATATGATTGAATTACCTCTTGTTAAAGTTATAATATAGTATGATAACAAGCAGGAGATGTTCAAGGGCCAATGACATTACCATATTGAAATGGTCTATATTGGAAAAATCTAACATTGCAATATTCTGCTATTCTGCAATATACAGTTGAAGTCAGAAATATTAGCCCTCCTGAATTATTAGCCCCCTTGTTTATTTTTTTCCTCAAGTTCTGTTGAATGGAGAGAAGATTTTTTCAACACATTTCTAAACATAATAGTTTTAATAACTCATTTCTAATAACTGATTTATTTTATCTTTGCCATGATGACAGTAAATAATATTTGACTAGATATTTTTCAAGACACTTCTATACAGCCTAAAGTAAGTGACATCGAAAGGCTTAGCTAGGTTATTTAGGTTAACTAGGCAGGTTATGGTTATTAGGCAAGTTAAAGTATAATGATGGTTTGTTCTGTAGACTATTGGAAAAAAAAATTAGCTTAAAGGGGCTAATAATTTTGACTTTAAATTGTTTTTAAAAAAATTAAAAACTGCTTTTATTCTAGCCGAAGTAAAACAAATAAGACTTTCTCCAGAAGAAAAAATATTATCAAACATACTGTGAAAATTTCCCTGCTCTGTTAAACATCATTTGGGATATATTTAAAAATGAAAATGACATTCAAAGGGGGCTAATAATTCTGACTTCAACTGTATATTGTGATATGAATATCTGATGAATGGGATGAATATCTCTATTCGGAAAGAATTGATCATATTTGATTGATTGGGAGGATTCTTTAAGGGAGTGCATCAGCATACATTATAATAACAATCTACAAACAAAGATAAATATGATAAAGAAAAAGATACAGATGAAATAAACGGTGTTTTAGTGTTTTCCTAAGAGTTTAACAGTATTCAGGCACACAGTAATTGAAATCAAATGTAAAATAATACTGCAGAGTCTTTGTTGTATAAATAATTCAATAAAATGTAATTGTTTTAACAAATTTAAGTAGATGGAACAGAAAACAATTAAGTTGTCCCCTAAAAAACCTTAAGAATTGTGTTGTTTCAACTCATTTTAAATATGTAGTTTAAACAAGCAGTCATTTTTGACCATATACAGTCACAGGCCTCAAAAGCACATGCAAATAAAAAATTATAATCCAGATTCAACATTGCATATCTTTTTGTGACATTGTGATTATCGATGCTGAAAAGATATATTGCGCAGCAGCCCTACTGTAAACGGTTTACAGAGATATCAATATCAAGCATACCAATAAAGGATGTAGAATAAGATATAAAAGAGCTGAGCCTCAGGAATCTGCTTGAATCAGATGTTTGTGCGCATGTGACCAGCCTTTTGGCAGCAGAGCGCATCGAGTTCTTACGCCGGTGACAGCCGTGGCTTCCAGAAACTAAGGTCAGGACATTGTGTTCTTACTCGCTTGCTTTCAACTCGCGCCAGCCAATTAGCTCGCAGCGCTCCGAAGATCTTTGAAGAGACATCCAGTGCTGTCCTCGTGTTAGCCAATCGCTTTCGAGGCACAACTCCCAATGCTTGCCGTACCCATGGCTGTGGCTGTGTGCTGGCTGTTCAGTTTGCTTTACGAACTGAGTGTGAAAGCCAGAGACCTTGGACCATCTGATTTGCCCTCTCTCATCTTCTTTGGGGAAGAAAAACCTCATCAGATGTTTGGGTGAATATAGGAATAACCCCCCGGGATGACGCACTGAACTGAACATGTTTGAACCTGACACATCTGTCCTCGAAGGTGCTAACAGGAGGTGTTTGATTAGGGCACCTCATTACTTTTTAATTAAAGTGCATTCTGATCCATTCCTCACAAAAACATACTGTGACTGGTGGTTTTTAGATGAGAACACCATAATGCTGAATTATTTCTGAGAACATCATGGCAAAACTATTATATACAGTATTGTGTAAAAGGCTGCATGTACATTTGTTGTTTTAGTGAGGGTATAATGATATTATATATATTATTTCTCATTCTCTTTATTTAAATGCAACCAGAAAATAGGTTTGGGTTGGATTTTTTTGGGTTCTAATTGTTTACGACATATGAAAGAAAGAGTTAAAGGTAGATGGAAGAATGAATGAAAAATACTGGAGTTTCCGTCTTTGTTTGATGTGCATTTCTGCCAGATCTATCGTCAATATTGCCTGAATTGATGGAATTGTGAATGCTGAAAATTACAGAAAAGTTTTAATTCATCATGTAATTCCTACTAGAAAGCACATAATTTGTAAGTTTTATTTTTCAGCATGATAATGATCCCAAACACACTGCTAATGTAATGAAATCATATTGGAGACATTCATGAAATGGCCTCCACATAGTCCAGACCGGAATGTTATATACAATATGTATAGGTAACATTATAGGCAGTATGAGATTGACCTGGAGAGAAAAGGAAAGGTAGAACATGCTAAATCTAAGGCAGAACTGAAAAAGCTGAAAGATGCTTGATATTAAATATCTTAGAAATTAAATGCTGAGATGTAGAGCATATACTATATGTATATAAACTAGAGTATAAACTACAGCTCTATGATATTGGAAAAATCTAACATTGTGATATTTTGTTATTCTGTGATTATATGTGACTTGAATATCTCTATTCAGAAGATTTAGTGTTTTCAGAGGAGTCTAACAGTATTCAGGCACACAATAATTGAATAATCAAATGTAAAATAATACTGAATAGTCTTCATTGTAAATAATTCAATAAAGTTAATTGTTATAAAATGTATAAACTGTACAATTTATTATATCTGAATGTTTTGAAAATCTTTATACACTGTAAAAAAAAATGCTGGGCTCCACATAATTTTTTTTTTTTTACAAATTTTAAGTGGATTGAACAGAAAACAATCAAATTTGACTGCACATCTTTTCAAAGACAGTCATGAAATGGCCTCCACAGAGTCCAGACCTGAATATTATATACAGTATGCATAGGTAATATTATAGGCAGTATGAGATTGACCTGGAGAGAAAAGGAAAGGTAGAACATGCTAAATCTAAGGCAGAACTGAAAAAGCTGAAAGATGCTTGATATTAAATATCTTAGAAATTAAATGCTGAGATGTAGAGCATATACTATATGTATATAAACTAGAGTATAAACTACGGCTCTGCGATATTGGAAAAATCTAACATTGTGATATTTTGTTATTCTGTGATTATATGTGACTTGAATATCTCTATTCAGAAGATTTAGTGTTTTTCGAGGAGTCTAACAGTATTCAGGCACACAATAACTGAATAATCAAATGTAAAATAATACTGAATAGTCTTCGTTGTAAATAATTCAATAAAGTTAATCGTTATAAAATTTATAAACTGTACAATTTATTATACCTGAATGTTTTGAAAATCTTTATACACTGTAAAAAAAAAATGCTGGGCTCCACATAATTTGTTTTTACAAATTTTAAGTGGATTGAACAGAAAACAATCAAATTTGACTGCACATCTTTTCAAAGACAGTCATGAAATGGCCTCCACAGAGTCCAGACCTGAATATTATATACAGTATGCATAGGTAATATTATAGGCAGTATGAGATTCACCTGGAGAGAAAAAGAAAGCAATAACATGCTAAATCTAAAGAAGAGCTCTTAGAAATGCTGAAAGATGATTGATATTAAATGGCACATCATTTCAGAAAAGACTGTTGCTTGGTGCTAAAGAGGTCACGTTAAACACAAACTTTTGATGCAAGACTTTTGATTCTGAAAGTAATTTTGTTCTGAATATTGTGTACATATTTCCCTTATTTTCTGTTTGTAAATTAAAGGTAGTTCACCCATAAGTAATGACCCTGCACTTGCTCCATACATTTTAGATAGATTTGTGCAAAAGTTTTAGGCTCCCAAAGCTGGTGGTGGCCTATGACTTTTGCACAGTACTGTATATATCCTGAAAACTACTTTTTTGAAAACTACTTTTTTATTAGTACTCAAAAATGACTGAAACGGATAAAAAAAATAGAGAATTGCAATCTGTTCGATCAATCATATGCCACTGTTCTGTATGTGTGCAGTGTGTTGTTCATGGATGAATTGTTATTGATTTTTTGGGGTTGTGAAACATCCATCAATAATGTCATTAGTGTGCAATTTGTGATACGCTTAACGTGGTGCATAATATCACACACTGTCCAGTCACTCACCCACACTAACATCATTTGTTTTTGGCTTGTTTCAAGTAGTGTTAAATCTTTAGTAATAAATATGTTTTGTTCAAATGCACTAAAATATACGATTTATATTCACAGAGAAATGGATATAAATATTCATTTTTCAAAATGGGGTGTACTCAATTATGCTGAGCACTGTAGTTCAGAGAACATTAAAGTCATTTATTTTATAAATGTGCCTTAGAACTAAAAATCAGTGTCCATTTGAGACAAAAAAAACACTAATTTATTATTTTACAATCTGTTTCCTTCAGTTGAGCCAACTCAGTCTTACATTTTATTCTGAATTTAGGCTTAAGCCTTGTCTGTGAAACTGTGGGATTGTCTAACATTTCTTCAAGAATTTAGGGGTCAAATTCACCTGTCTGAGTGGATGTTTGCAACTTTGTTAAGTTCTTCCCAGCATCACCGACACCATTATAACATCACACAGTCAACACTGCAATCAGCGAATGACGCACATGAAAATGAGCACTGCTATTCCAAGCCACCGTATCTCTGATTCTGAGTGTGTCTGCTTGAGAATGCGTGAGATTCATACCGAGAAACCTCTTGACACATTGTTCATGTGCTGGAGAGCTCTGTGTTATGTCATGGTCAACAGGCTGAGCACTTATGGCCAGATTATCAAGCATGTGAAATCATCAGCATT
The DNA here is from genome assembly GCA_903798195.1 of Danio kyathit. Taxonomy (NCBI): domain Eukaryota; kingdom Metazoa; phylum Chordata; class Actinopteri; order Cypriniformes; family Danionidae; genus Danio; species Danio kyathit. The sequence continues at coordinate 73,129,381 of LR812523.1, read as the reverse complement.
CCCAGCGGTCTTACATTGCTCAAATGTTTCTGTAATACATCTTCATACAGTTGAAGTCAGTTGAATTTGTTTGAAGAACAAGAAATTTTTCACAGTATTTCCCATAATATTTTTTCTTATTTGTTTTATTTCGGCTAGAGTAAAAGCAGTTTTTTATTTTTAAAAACATTTTAAGGTCAATATTGTTAGCCCCTTCAAGCTATTTTTTTTCTGATTGTCTACGGAACAAACCACTGTTATACAAAGAATTGATTGACAAAATTATATTCTGAAAATGCCAGCAGGTGGCAGCAAGTGATTGTATTGCTAAACGAGTCGTTTATTTAACCGATTCGTGTGAATCAATGATTCGTTCAGTAAGATTTGCTACTGAATGCATTGAATCCAGCCGTTCAAATGACATAAGATCACCGTACTCAATATTACTGAAATATAACGTTACTCAGCTTATTTAATTATGGCTGTTGCATATAGATTAGGCCTACACTGAAGTTGAGTCTGCTGGTCACTACATATTCATTCGCTCCATGCTGTGCAATATGACTATGATTATGAGAGCTGGTCAGCAAAATAAAACAGATGACATGCTAAGATGCCTAAGTATGATGAGAGTCTGAATATTTGTGCCAGTCTGTCAAGATAAAATAGCTTGAAACACCTTACTATGACGTTATTTTAATGACAAATGGCTAATAATATTGCTAAAACGGTGTAGCTTCTAGAGTTTGTTCAGTAAGGATCGTTTTGATTGGTGGATTAAAAACTCACCGCAATTGGCTAAACAGAATATCCTCCAAAAATATGTGGGGATCAGTCAGTCAGCTGACAGCGGCCTCTGGTGGAATTACGCGAGAACAGCAGGCGCGAATGACACTCGCGAGAGAAATTTGAGATCTGAAAAAGCAAACACAGCGACCTCTGGTGGATTCACGAAAACAAAAACTGCAAAAACAAATATGTACCTCCTGGGACGTATTTCACACTCTCCAGAAATGTAGACAAAGGTACGTATCACCTGGTTATGGTTGGGACGTGGCAGATGGGCATTATTTGTTTGTGTCAAACCTTTACCAGAGAGAACACTTGGGTCAGATAACACAAATTACAAGATTATAAATAAAACAGATTATAGAGCAGAGAAATGTGCAATAGCTTATGTCATTTTAATTAGAGACACCTTTAATCTCGTCTGGGTCTCCCTTCTTAAACATGCATTTTCACTTCACTGTCATTTTTTATCTGTGGCAAACAAATGATGTGGCTTGAATGAGTCATGCGCTTTAGTCATATTTGAATTTATTAAAACGTGTTGGGTATAACTAGTTTAGATGGTCATCTTAGAAAGTCCTCTTATGTTTTTTTTTCTCTTTTTCTTCCTTCTTTGTCATCTGCAGAACTCAAAGAATGCTCAGGGTCTGGTGGGTCTCAGGAATCTCGGAAATACTGTAAGTATTTTTAGCAAGTAGCAACGCATCTATAGTTCCATATAAAATTGCTGTCAATATGTACTCACTTTGATAGCAGTGTAAACTCTGTCATTCACATGTTTTTGGGGATTTATTTTTGGGTCCACGGGGTAACACTATAAAATAGCGGTCCATTAGTTAATGTTATGCGTTTACTAACATGAAATAACTATTAGTACAACATTTATTATTTAATTTTTTCATATTTGTTAACGTTAGTTAATGTTATTTAAATGAAATAATGTTAGTTCATGTTAGTTAATGTTAGCTCACTGTGCATTAACTAATCTTTTTTTACACAAATTACACTGAATCACATACAATTGAAGAGAGAAAAAGAAAAAACTCTGATGAAAAAACAAAATAAATTAATTAAAAAACAGTCAGATACAGGCAGGTGTGCGTGTGTGCATCCGTGTGTGCATGTAAAGATATTTGTGTGGACAGGTAAAAGTACATAAATAAGAAAACATTAATATATATATATATATATATATATATACAGTATACACAACATGCATATTATTATCAAAAATATTATTATCAAAAAATATTATTATCAAAATATCAAAAAATGAAGCGAATAATATAGATATAAGTAAAGATAAAACAAAACCAATCACTGGTAGGGAATGACAACGATGATAGTAATGTAATGATAGTAAAAATGACAAAAATAGTGATGATGATGATAATAATAATAGTAATAATAACAACATCACCACCAATAACAACAACAACTACTACTACACCAGCTACTACTACTACTACTACAGCATCTACTGCTGCTACTACTACTACTACTACCACAACAACTACTACAACTGTTACTACTACAACGACTACTGATCTTAACTAATCTTCACAAGCAGAACTTTGGATTTCAATAATGCATTAGTAAATGTTGGATTATAGTTATTAAATGCATTTCAAGGTTATTCATACTTAGGTAATGTTAGTAAATACATTAACTAACATTAACTAATGGAGCATTATTCTAAAGTGTTATCGTTCATGGTTAAATTAAATTTTTTAAATGCATGGCATTCAATGGTCTCAAACTCAATTCCTGGACGGCCACAGCTCTGCATAGTTTAGCTCCAACCACCCCCAACTCACCTGCTTAATAGTTTCTAGTCATTTTGAACACCTTGATTAGTTGGATCAGCTGTGTTTGATTAGGGTTGGAGCAAAACTGTGCAGAGCTGCGGCCCTCCAGGAATCCAGTTTGGGAGCTATAATATAGATCAATGATGCATTTTCACTCACAGAACTGCCACTCACTGGATTTTTTGCACCATTATCTCTAAACCCTAGAGATGGTTGTGTGAAAATCCCAGTAGATCAGCCATTTCTGAAATGCTCAGACCAGCCTATTTGGCACCACTAACCACTTAAAGCGATAGTTCACCCAAATCTGAAAATTCAGTCGTCAGCCTTGCTCATCCTTGACTTATCACAGACCTGAATAAAGCTATTATTTAAAAATATTATAGCTATATAATTAAAGTAGAAATCAGTAGAAAATAGAAATATCGGTAAAAAGAAACTCATAAAGGTTTGGAACCACTTGAAATTGACTTGTTATTTTTGGGTGAACCATCATTTTTCTCACATTCTAATGCTCAGTTTGTCCCAGATCATCTTGACCTACATGCCTAAATGCATTGATTTGCTGCTATGTGATCGGCTGATTGAATATTTGTGTAAACAAGCAGCTGTACCTAATAAAGTGGCCAGAAAGAGCTGTATTCTCAATTCACAAGAATTCAGACTTTATTTTCAGTGCATTCTCCATTCTCGTGCCTCTGCAGTGTTTCATGAACTCCATCCTGCAGTGTCTGAGCAACACTCATGACCTGAGGGACTACTGTCTGCGTAACACACACCGCACCGACCTCAACAACAACTGCAGGGCCAAAGCTGCGCTGATGGACGGTAAGAGACACATTGAACAGGTCTATACAGTAGAGCATTCATTTCCAGCACGCACATCAGACTCCCTCAGGGTATTGTATGTTAGTCACATGCCTGCATCTATTATTTTGAAAATATACATGATCAGGTTGTACATACGGTCACTCAAGACTATTGAAAGGGGAAGAAAACCCTGTTTGTGACTTGTATAAGAATATTTTGACTTCATTTTAATGTGTATTTTTAAATGATATTACAGAACGTTGTTATTTAGGAAATATGTTAAGGGAAATGTTTAAAAAGGAGTCTTCTAGAGGAATTTTAAAATATTTATCATTAATCAAACTATTAATCAAGCTCTTCTGTCCTGTATATGACTCTTTTCAGTGTTGTTATTTGTAAAATGAATGTTTATCAAGAAACCCATATGATTGCATGTTATATATTGTACATTTAGTATAGATTTTGCCATGATTAGCCAATACTGCTGATATGGCATTAAAACATCAATCAATCAATCAATCAATCAATCAATCCCTGCGTGTTTCTGTGTTTAGAGTTTGCCAAGCTCACTCAGACCATTTGGACGTCAGCTAGCAATGAGGCCATCAGCCCTTCTGACTTCAAAATGCAGATTCAGAAATACGCCCCTCGATTTGTTGGTTACAAGTAAGTCCCAAACCTTGCGTATTGCTAACCTCATATTTGACTGGTATTCTTCAATTCTCTAAAATCTACATCCTTGCCATTCTCTTTTGTCCTCTAGTCAGCAGGACGCTCAGGAGTTCTTGCGCTTTCTGCTGGACGGGCTCCATAATGAAGTAAACCGAGTGACGGTGAAACCAAGAGCCCCGGTGGAGGACTTTGATCACCTCTCGTAAGTGATGCTTTTTTTATTCGGAAAAAACACTTGATTGTTGATGTATATAACATTTTGGGGCATCATGAGCCAACAAGAAACATTTGAAAGCCTACCTTTAGTTCAATTTTATGACAGGATATAGTTTGAAAAGGCAAAACCAGAATTCATTGCATATTAAGCTGCGAACATGTGAGCAAGAGCTGTGATAAATATTGATGAAAATCTAGAATTGCTGGTACATTTCGAGCATTTTCCAGTAATTTTCCTTCAACTGAAATGATATACAACAAATGTTTAACAGTTTAACCGTTATGAATCCATTATTAATGTAAAATAATGCAAAATGGGGATTCTAATGAATTGATTCTGTTACTAATTGTTGTTTAACTTATCCTCAAACTTTTTAAACCACTAACAGAGCTGACAATAACAGAGTTACTTAAGATATTGCTAGCAAAATGCTAACCTCAAATCAGATGCCACCTGGCATGTCTAAAGCAGAATTTTGTGCATTTTTGCCATAATATTGTTTTTAAAAAGTAATTAGAGAAATCCACGGAAAATAACAATAACAGGGTTGACAAATAATTAGTTTACTATTGTTATATCCTAAACATTTTGTAGAAATGAATGAGAGAACAAATGACATGCCTCAGTGCCTCCTAGAGTGACATCACTTGGAGCAAGTCACATGCTTTTTCTATAAGTGCTTTAAAGTCCGCTTGAAATCAGAATTCACAATGTTTATTTTCTTACCTCAGATTGTTATTTTTAAGGTGAATAATTAATTCGTGCAAGTTAATCCACTAAAAACAATTGGTATGACCATTTGCTTCTGCGTTTGGAGTGGCGGTCCTTCTGTTGGCATCAATACCCTCTCTTACCGTTAGTTTGCTATGAGGGAATGATACGCAAAAAAAAACTCTGCCTCCTACTTAATATTCAGTTTCAGTTGTAAGTATATCAACATACTAAAATAAAAGTCTCCGCAACTTTTGGTTCACAAGGACTTTGACGGTTGTTAAGTCGTTTTATAACCAATAACTAAGGCCAGACAGAATTTGCGGACATTTTTTGCTGTTTCAAAATCTGCAGATTTATGCAGAATGATTTTGGGAGTGTCATAACTAAAAAAATAATATATGAAATAAAAATAATTCTTTTTTTTTTTATTTATGTTTACAATGGAAATCCAATTAGATCCACTTATTTGGCAAACAAAGCAAGTCTCTCATTTAATATATCTACTAAAAGACAGAACATATTACTTTACAAACTGTATTATAAATAAATCATATGTCCATTTTTATACTAGTCAATAATATTACTGGAATTAATAAAAAAATCTGAATAAATATAAATTTACCCACAAGTAAATAAATAAATAAACTTAATGATGGGCTAAAAATCTGCGGATTTCTGCATGCGCAGATTCTGTGTGGTCCTACCAATAACCAACAGAGTTGACTGGTAGTGTATAATACAGAAAATATGACAATTAGACTTAATTATTTCATGATAATTGAAACTGAATTAATGTATGATTTAGGAGGCAGGAGGACAAAATGTCCCTAAAAACACATACAAACTGTATTTTTTAGAGATAACTTGTGTTATGCACCCTTTTCACAAGCCTATTATGACGCGCTCAATGGTCATCAGCATCTTAAATCCTTGAAAGTTTTTAATATTTTGATTTTAAAAAAATAATGAACATTTATATGCATTTATGTATGTATTATATAATCTTTCTGTCAAATTACAAAAAACGAATTACCGCTTATGCGAGGTGTTTCTAATGCAGCGTCTATAAGGCTGAGAGTAAACTTGACCTTATTCTCTCCTCTGGCTGTCATCACCAGTCTCACTGTTATGATTATCAGCGATCTAGCGAACTACAAATCTGCCATTATGGACTACAAGATCCAGTCATGCACCACACACTCACAACCGGTTCCTGATCAGGACTGATTGCATACACACAGCCGAAGGGTCGTTACAAACTAATTACACAGACTTTAAATACAGCGCGCACACACACACACTTCATTGCTGAGTCTTGTAAACTGTATAGTGAACATTACGATGCGTTTTTCCTTGGCTTGTCCTGCCGTGTTTTAGACCTTTGTTTGTTTATTCCTGTCCGCTGCCTGGCTTTAACCATCTGCCTGTTTATTTCAACTTCGACTATGGATTGCCTGTGTACGTCTGTTTGCCCCTGTGTTGACCATTGCTTGCCTGACTATCTTGCTAATAAACCCTGCGTTTGGATCCGCACTCCCTGTTGTCAGCGTCCGCTTCACGTTACACTCACAATATTTTTTTCCTTTTTCTGAAGGTTTTGATAACACTATTGTGACATTTTTCTTTTATTATTTCAGCAAATAGCATTGTAAAAAATATTTGTTGTACACTCTGATTTACTGCACACTTAAGTTTACTCAACTATGACGCCTTCCACTACTGAGAAACCCGGAAATGTGAAATGTGTCTATTATTCAAAACTGTCTCTATAAAATGTTTGAAAATGAATAGAAATCTTATTTTAAAGATGCAAAATTGAGTTAATTTTGTTTAAATAAGTCTGTATGCTAAATGTTATTTGTTTTGTGCATTAAGTTTATGTTTTTATAGTGTTCCAAATGCCAATGTCGTTGACTAAATAGTTGGGAATGTATCTTACTATCTTTACACTCCCAGACACAGAATAATCAGTTTTAGCCATGGCCATCAGGAATTATTCTAAGCTGATCATGTACTCCTAAGCAGACTCAGGCCTCTGGGAATATATTAATACTGCTTTATATCAGTGTTGTGCTTGAATATGATGCAGCATGATGTGCTGATTGATCCAACAGATGAATCACCTGTGGTTAAACTGTTGCAGTCCGACAGTAATAGCGAGCAGTCTGTCTGTGCTCTTAAACTAAATGCGTTTTATCTACAGGGAGGACGAGAAAGGCAAGAGAATGTGGAACAAGTACCTGGAGAGCGAGGACAGCAAAGTAGTCGGTGAGTTGACCTGCTAGATTAACAGTCTCTCTTTCCCTGAGTGTGTATGTGTGCTTGTGTTTATCCTGCTCTGATTAAAATGTCCTAATATTTGTTTTCTGTGCCTGAACAGATCTGTTCGTTGGTCAACTCAAAAGCTCATTGACGTGCAGCGAGTGCGGGTTCTGCTCAACTGTATTCGATCCGTTCTGGGATCTGTCTCTGCCTATAGCTAAGGTGAATATAAAGACTGACACATTTAAATATCCACCTTAATCCTTACACATCAACATAACTAAAATAAGTAGCATTACACAATACAATAATTGGGGCGGCACTGTGGCTTCGGCTCACAGCAGGAAGGTCGCTGGTTCGAGACCTAGCTGGGCCAGTTGACATTTCTGTGTGGAGTTTGCATGTTCTCCTCGTGTTCGCGTGGGTTTCCTCCGGGTGCTCCGGTTTCCCCCACAGTCCAAAGACATGCACTATAGGTTAATTGAATAAACTAAATTGGGCATAGTGTATGAGTGTGCGTGTGAATGTGAGTGTGTATAGGTGTTTCCCAGTACTGGGTTGCAGCTGGAAGGGCATCCGCTGCATAAAACATATGCTGGAATAGTTGGTGGTTCATTCCGCTGTGGCGACCCCTGATAAATAAGAGATTAAGCTGAAGGAAAATGAATGAATGAATACGATAATTCACATATACACTACAAAACAATAATTCACATACTCTGCAAAAACTTCTTTTAGGTCTCCCAGAAAGTTTTTGTGTTGTTTCTTGTCCAAAAAATGTAAACAATTCTTCAACCAAGAATCATTTTTGAGACTAGTAAAATAAATACTTATGTTTCAGAAACAAAATAAGGCAAAATTAAGTGAGTTTTCCTTAGAACAAGGTAAATTATCTGCCATTAAGTTAAGTAAAATAATGTCAAAATCAAGATTATTTTACTTACCCCGTTGGCAGATTATTTTATTTCTTGTTTTAAAGACAATATTACTTAATTTTGACTTATTATTTCTGAAATCAAAACAATATTTTTGTAATTGTCTTGTCTAATTGTCTTTAATTGTCATCTTGAATTAAGAATTTTTAGATTTTTGGGAGACACTTTAGAATAATGGTCCATTAGTTAATGTATTTACTAACAATAACTAAGCATGTGTTTCCGAGTACTTGGTTGCGGCTGGAAGGGCATCCGCTGCATAAAATAGATGCTGGAATAGTTGGTGGTTCATTCCGCTGTGGCAGTCCCTGATAAATAAGGGACTAAGCTGAAGGGAAAAGAATGGATGAATAACTAAGCATGAATAATCTTGTAAAGCATTTAATAATCATATTTCAACATTAACTAACGCATTATTGTAATTCAAAGTTGTTAACATTAGTTAATGCACTGTGAGTTAACATGAACTAATGCTATTTAACTTAAATAGCGTTAACTAATGTTAACAGAGATGAATAAATACAGTAATAAATGTATTACTAATTGTTTATGTTAGTAAATACATTAACTAATGGACCATTATTTAAGAGTGTTACCGATTTTGGACTAGAAACAAGACAAAAACTCTAAATAAGAAAGAAATTGCAGTGTATGTGAATTGTTTATGTCTTAATACAGTGTATGTCTTAAAGTGTAATTAATGTTTTTAACAATTGTACAACTCATCATTATTATCCTCACAGTTCAGCCATTGAATAGTAACTTATTCGAATGAACAAATTAATTTTAGTTGACCATGAACAACCTGAAAAACTCCAATTGAGTATTTCCGCAATAATATTATGGACATATATTGAATATTACAGTACCAAACACAATGAACTCCAACAAGCTTTGACCACAGATATGCTTGTGATGTTATGCATAACATTACTTTCAAATGTTCCTCTTTTCATTTATAATGCAACCTTGTTACTTTTAAGAAATTAAGAGATTTGTTTCAGGGTTTTTTTTAATTGAAGTTTCCCAAACCAAAACTCAACCCATAGTTTTAAACCAGTAAGGTTGTGTGGAAAAAGGTGGATATGTTTAGTCACATGACAGTATATTTGTGTTGATGTCCTTGTGTTTCATCTGTTTTTATTTTTTCCTCCTCAGACTTCAGGAGAAGTCAGTTTGAACGATTGTCTTCGGCTTTTCACCAAGGAGGATGTACTAGATGGAAATGAGAGACCAGTAAGTATAGAGTATATTTTGATCATTTAAAGGCATATTATGTAAAATTTTGTCATTGAAATATTCAAAACCACTAGAACAATGGTATATTTTACTAACGTATGTACTTAAATTATCCTAAATGTTTCAACGGATGTTCAAATCCATAATTTTATTTAAAGAGATGACTGATGAGGTTATATAAAATATTGAAATGCTTTAATAGAATATTTAAAAGCACAATTAATTTGTACTGCGATCCTTAAATATTATTTTAACGAGTCATTATATGATTTTTGCTCTAAATATTCCAGATTTTATTTTTTATTTTTTTGATAAGCTGTTGGTTTTAGTTTTCTGTAAAGCTATTGTTTTTTTGTCTTCTGTAAATCATGGTAAAAATGTATATTATGACATATCCTAAACATCTCTTTTTTTCATGCAGACATGCCACAGATGTAAAACCAGACGGAAATGCACAAAAAAGTTCACCATTCAGAAATTTCCCAAAATCCTGGTGCTTCGTATCCTTTTTCAAACAGACCTGTAATCCAAAGAGTTGCATTTTTATTTTTTATTAAATCTAACTAACCTTTATGTGCTGATGAATTAAATGTCACATAATTACGTAGCCTAGCTATTTCACAATTATTATTTTCTATTACTAAGCATGTTTCTATAAACATATGCTAGACCTGAAATACGTGACGTTTTATTTGATTATATATTTATTTATTTACTAAAACTGTATCTTTTTATTTCTCCACATCTTTTATTGTAATTATTTCAAATTTACACCATTTAAGGCAGTCTCTTCTTGTATGTTTAGCAAGGGATTGAAAGAGTGGAGAGCACAGTATCTGTACAAATACACTGTAAAAATGATATTGCTCACGTACATTTTTAAGTTGAATAAGCTTAACTTAATTAAGCTGACTTAAAAGTCAAGTAAAAAAATTAAAAAATTTAGTTGAAACCTGAATAACTTTCTAAATTAAGTTAAACTAATGTAAAAACATACATTGTCATGACTTTCCAATATGTCATTTTTTACAGTGCACACTAAAAAAGAAATCCTGGTTGCCTTATATTTTTAAGCTGAATCAAATTAACAGTATGAGTCCATTGGACTCATATTATATTAATCTGACTTAAATCAGCTTGCATAACTTATAAAATTAATTTAACAGATGATTAACTTAGATTAATAAGTTACAATGAACTAAAAACATATGCTGTCAGGACTAATCGATCATAAATTTTTTTACAGTGTACCAACATTTGAGTGGAAGACAGTTTCTGCCACTAAATGAAAAATATGAGTTATTTCAGTAACGTTTTTGCCCAGAATTTTAAGATGTGTACGTGAAATTGTATGTTATAAAGTCAGAATTCTGATATGTAAACACAATTATGAGATAAAGAAGTCACAAGTCTGAGTTAAGTCAGAATTCTGCCTTCATATCTCGCAATTTCGAAATTTATATGCGAGTTATTGTCGTAATTCTAAGATAAACAGTCTAAGCATGTGTTTCTTCAATTCTGTACACTTCTGTGCCCCAGATAATGACTTTTTTTTTTCTAAATACTGACGTTATACTGAAGATTCATTCATTCATTTTCTTTTCGGCTTAGTCCCTTTGTTAATCCGGGGTCGCCACAGCAGAAAGAACCGCCAACTTATCCAGTACATGTTTTACGCAGCGGATGGCCTTCCAGCTGCAACCCATCTATGGGAAATATACTGAAGATTTAATCTAAAAATTCACATTTTAAAGACAAGTTAGAGTCCATATTCTGAGATAAAAAGTTGTAATTGCAAGTTATAAAGTCAGAGTTCTGACATTTAAAAAATGCCCGTTGCGAGCTATACCAGCCTGATCTCACGAGGAAACGTAAGTATTTTGCATTTTGTCAGTTCGAACGAGTCCAGTCATACGAAAATGTCATAGATATATACACTAGATGTCGCCTACCCTACTGTTGTCAATTAGAAGGAATGCGTCAATAGAGCCGCCATTTTAGTACAGGGTAGCGCTCCTTTGAAATGAATGCAGGACCAAGGTGAAGTGGAGGACTGTGGCCATCCAAAGCCAGAGATATACACATATACACATATATCTATGATTGGGAGTTTTCCCTGGTGGTCCGTATGCAAATATTTTTTTAATTACGAAATATTATAATTTTACATCACTTTTCTACATTGATGGATGTGACCGCACGGGCATTACCAACAAAGAGTGTGTGTTTGTGTGCATGGAAATGTATTATTCTCTCTCTCTGTTTAATTTGATCTAATCCATGTCCTGAAACACACCCCCTCACCTGCTTTCACTTCTCATTCTGACGGAGGGAGCGATTAGTTTGTGAATGAATCTCCGTTATGAACGACTCGTTCATTTAGCTAACAATAATACAAGTTTCTGGCAGCGCAGCGTCTTCTTGTCATATTTCATAACATTGTTTGCTTATTTTATTCAACAAAACTAGCATAAGCTTAGAATTTAGCGCGAGTTGGTGCTACTTTGCCTTATGGTCACTGCAGTAAGAGACTGTATTAACATCAATAGCGTGACATGTTAAGCACAAAAGTTCATAACATACAAAAACATAAAAAACGAAATCTTACCTATGAAATGTGATGACTTTGTGCTTTGTTTTCTTTGTTTGCTCGTTACTACACCCGTACACAGCGCTAAAGTCCAGCATATTCACATTTTCACACTGTCTTGACTAGTGCGGTTGAATGACGTTTGTCCTAGGAGCACTGTACCAATGTGGCGGCGCTATTGACGCATCTTCAGGGTCCCTATGCGATATCTAGTGTATATATCTATGCGAAAATGTAAGATTTTAAAAAGAAGGCGTGGCACCAAACCCCGCCCCTAAACCCAACCGTCATTGGGTGTTAAGCAAATCATACTAAATTGTATGAATGAGATCGTACAAATTCATACGAATTAGCCACTAAATGAAAAGTTACAAATTGCCGTCAGATTGTGGCTATACAATAAGAATTCTTAGTCGCAATAACATTTTTTGTTTATTTAGTGGCAGAAACATGCTTCTATACATTTTTTTTTAACCTAAAATGATATTTCAAAAGTTATGGATTGCGCAAAATACTAGATATTTCAGTTTGCCCTTGACTCTGCATCTCTCTCAGATCTAAAGCGTTTCTCAGAGTGTCGGGTCAGAACCAGCAAACTCTCCACATTTGTAAACTTCCCTCTCAAAGAGCTGGACCTCAGGGAATTCGCCTCTGATAACAGCGGTAAGATCTGCATTTGCTACATCTGAATTCTGTGTACTCATGTTTGAGCATTGCGCGTCTTTTTACTGCAGCTCCAGGATAATTGACTTTAACTGTTGTCTGTTCTCTCCGTACAGTAAATGCCGTGTATAATCTGTATGCAGTGTCCAATCACACTGGTACATCATTGGGTGGTCATTATACAGCGTACTGCCGCAGTCCCTGTACAGGGGAATGGTACACATACAACGACTCCAGGTAAACATTCATTCATTTCCCTTTGGCGTGTTCCTTTTATTAATCTGGGGTTGCCACAGTGGAATGAACCGCCAACTTATCTAGCTCATGTTTTACACAGCAGATACCCTTCCAGCTGCGATCCAGTACTGGAAAACATCCATACACGCTCATTCACACACATACACCTCGGCCAATTTAGTTTATTCAATTCACCTATAGCGCATGTCTTTGGACTGTGGGGGAAACCGGAGCACCCGGAAGAAACCCATGCAAACACGGGGAGAACATGCAAACTCCACAGAGAAATGCCAACTGACCAAGCCGGGACTCGAACCAGTGACCTTCCTGCTGTGAGGCGACAGTGCTAACCACTGAGCCACCCGTGTCACCATAATTTAACTAGTCGTATTGAAAACCTGTAACCATTGACTTCCATAGTGGGAAAAACTACTTCGGAAGTCAATGGTTACAGGTTTTCAGCTGTTCTAATTCTAAAGTAATGGAGTATAAATATTTTAAGTAACGATTATAAGATCTTTGCTAAATAAAATGTATTATATTACCTCATAATTTTAAAAGTACTGCATATTTACAGTATTGTGGCATACAATTTTTGCTTACAGTTAATGTTTGTGTTCAAAGATGCTGACGCAATGTGAGTTTTTGCAGACGTCTCATTGTTGTGTGTATTTCAGGGTGAGCCCCATGTCGTCCAGCCAGGTGTGCAGCAGCGACGCTTACGTGCTCTTCTACGAGTGTACGACCTCCTCGCGCATGTGATTCAACCTGAAACAGCAACAAACTCTTCTGCTGCTGTCGAACTCGATCTCAGTCAGGGTCTACATGCTTGGAGGACCATGGGACTTTACTAACCAAGGCCAGACATGCATACTGGAACTGAATGACAGTCACGGCCCACGAAGCCTGGGACTAGAGTTTTACGTCAAGCCGAAATTGAGCTTCACCGTAAGGGCTCCTCCATCCATCACTCCCCCTGAAAGAGGCTGCTGCTCTGGGGATGGATTTAACAAACAGATAAAGACGGACAGAGGAACATGAACTACTACCTCTCTGGAATGAGCAGGACATTGGGTGTGTATGTATGTGTGTGTGTGTGTACAGGTTTATGTGGTTTATGAGGACACAACATTGTATAATAACACGAGTATGACCTAGTACACTGTAAAAAGCAGTTAGTTGACTTTACTTGAACAACGAGAGTAAACTAGTTGCTTTTTAATTGTTAAGTAAACAAAATATATCCATAATTTTAAAAGTTAAGCTAAGACATTGGGTTGGTAATCAATAAAGTCGGTTTACGGGGACATGACTTGTGTCCTTGTAGTCAGAACGCTAAAAAATCACACTTAATGGTATCTTTTGACATAAAATTTGGGCTAGGAGTAGGATAAGGCCGTATAACAAGCCACTTTTACAGTATAAATTACATTATACCTATGGAGAGTCCTCGTAAACCATATATACATGTGTGTGTGTGCGTGTGTCAGTCTTCAGGCTGACACTGGACGACTCTATGCACTGTGTTACCGACTCAAAACCATCCCTATCCCTTATTTAATTTATTAACATGATGAGTTCAACGTTTTACTTCATTTCAAGCTAATAACGCCTAATTTAAACGAGAGGTCATCTTGCTGAAGGACCATATAGGTCAACGGTGTAAATGACGCTTGGATTGTTTACTGTTTCAGCAGATGCGTGCGTCCGCTTTGCTCGATTTGCTGATTTTCAATGGAATATGCACATCAGAAGGGCTTGGTTTTACACTAATGCATGACTGTGCTCCTTCCTGAAACCCTCACCATTACAGAAAAGATTGTATGACTGCCCCCTGGTGGCCAGGAGAGGTGAAATCCAGAATATACTTCATAGACTTTCAATTATAGAAAAGAGTGACTGCAAATCAATAATCGTAATCAATCCCAAAATATTTTCTTGTTTTGGAAAGTCACAAAAAACTTTATAGGGTGACCACAGGTCACACTTTTGTTCTGGGACAGTCTTGTATTTCAGCTTTATTTTTTAGAGTCCCGACTTACTCATTTAAAAAAAATACATATTTTGTCCTCAAAATTGGCCGTGGATGTGTGTGTGTGAATGTGAGAGTGTATGGGTGTTTCCCAGTACTGGGTTGCAGCTAGGAGGGCATCCGCTGTGTAAAACCTAAGCTGGAATAGTTGGTGGTTCATTCTGATAAATCCAGGACTAAGCCGAAGGAAAATGAATGAATGTTTTGTCCTGTAACAACCTGTAATTAGTCAATGGTAGCCAATAATTTCTTATACTTTCTAGAACAAAATACATATCAATCATTCACTGGTTTCAGTGATAGAGAAGTGATTTACTATAGTTATTGCAAGATAAAAACATTAAAAGGTATGCTGAAAGAAACAGTGGACATTGTAAAAAGCTAACTTAAAACGTATTACACCTGCTGCCTTAAAAGTAATTACAAATGAAAGTTAATAATGCCTAATTTATGTGCATAATTATAAAAATTAAGTTATTTAAATTTCCCCGTACTGGGTTGCGGCTGGAAGGGCATCTGCTGCACAAAACATATGCTAAGATAGTTGGTGGTTCATTCCACTGTGGCGACCCCTCATAAATAAGGGACTAAGCTGAAGGAAAATGAAAGAATGAAGTTGATTCAACTTAACAATTACAATGTGTTTACTCTTAATTACTAAGTAAATTAACTAATTCCTTTTTACAGTGTATTTTCCTGAAATGTATCACAGCTTAAAAAAAAAAATCGCTGAATCAGTGTTTCAACCACAGAAAGGTGTCATTGAAAGATATTCTAAACTATATGTTACTTAAGTTACATTTACTTCAGGAATGACATTTGGTATCCAAAACTTGTTAGCTTGTGGTGAAAAATAACATAGAAAGCAGCTGAATATGAGAATATTCATAGCTGAATATTACAAATTATATATATATATATAAATAGTTTGATACTGTCTATTCCATATTGTTTTAAAAAACATATTGGATTCAGTGTTGCCAACTTAGTGACTTTGTCGCTATATTTAGTGACTTTTCAGACCCCCTTAGTGACACATTTTCAAAAAAGCGACTAGCGACAAATCTAGCGACTTTTTGTGTGTTACTGGAGATTTTTATAGACTCTCATGTGTCCGTACTGTACTGTTCCTATTCTTCTTAACGAGCCATGCATGATCCTGTCAACCCCTGGGAGCCAGTGTAAAGACCTGAGGACAGGTGTAATGTGCTCTGATTTTCTGGTTCTGGTCAGAATCCTGGCCGGAGCATTCTGGATGAGTTGCAACTGTCTGATTGTTTTTTTGGGGAGGCCAGTGAGGATTCCATTACAGTAATCCACCCTGCTGCTGATAAAAGCATGAACAAGTTTCTCTAAATCCTCACTAGAAACAAAGCATCTAATTCTTGCAATGTTTTTGAGATGATAGTATGCTTATTTACTTACTGCTTTGATATGACTACTGAAACTCAGATCTGAATCCAGAGTCACACCAAGATTCTTGACCTTATTTTTTGTTGTTTGACCTTTAGAGCCAAGGTACGCATTCACCTTGAGAACCTCATCTCTGTTCCCCAAAGATGACTTCAGTTTTCTCTTTGTTTAAGGTCGTACTCACACTATCTATAGTTGCCTTGAACCGGGCCAAAGCATGCTTGTCCCCCCTCCAGTCTCCCCCGACAGTCCGCACTCACATTACATTCGGGCCTGAGCACGCTTACGTCATCAATAATGCGCTGTTCAGTAAGCGCTCTCGCTCAGCACAGTGGAGATTTCTTTAGTTATACGAGTTTAAGTCGTTTGATATGCCGTGACACGCAGTCTAATATTTCGCTGAACAGATCAGCCACTTTTGACGCTCATAAACAATCATAAAGTCCTCGTGCTGCAGGAATTAGGAGGTTTGCTGAAGGTGCAGCTGTCGTGCAGTGAGGGGTTTGCGTCTTTAATAAACTATTACAGTTTGCGTTCATTGAACAGTACGAATGATTAATAAATCCATATCAAACAGTCCCTTAAAAGTCACGTCTCGCTTTCAGTTTCAGACTCAGGCGCGTTTTGCACTTACACACAAGCGTACCACGCCAAAGCCCAAGTGAACCGCGCTCAGGCCCACCTCTTCCAACCGGGCCAGGGCCGGCCAAGTTAACCATGCCTGAGCCCGATTCAGAGCACTCACACTACTCAAACGATCCAGGAAACTGGCCTGGGCACAGTTCGGATAGCGTAGTGTGAGTACGCCCTAACTGAAGAAAGTTTTGGCACATCCAATTGTTAATTTTGCCTCACAGTGGCCCAGTCCTCACACAGCAGTCTGAGAGCAGATCATTTCTCTGCGTACCGATGGCAAACGTTTTAGCACCATGAGTGTGAGTACAATCATACAGATTTTAGTGACACCAGTTTCTGAACTTTAAAGTTTATTAGGTTTGACATTCCTGCAAATTCACTACACATCTGTATTCAAACAATGCATTTAATGAAATTGATATGCATATATAAAGCGTAGTGCAAATATAAATACCCCTTTATTAACCAAAGGCTGTTAAACAAACAGAAACTGTTGAGTGTGAAGACGTCATTAATATGCAAATTGACGCATGACTTAATCTAGCAACATTTAGCGACTTTTCGAGCACAGCTTAGCTCCTTTTCATTGAAAATAGTTGGCAACACTGATTGGATTTTGGCTATTTGGCTATTGGATTTTTTGGGGATTTTTTTCTATTCACCAGTATAGAACTTGAGTCAATCATGAAAACATTTATGGATAGATGTAAAACGGGTCTATTGAAATCCATCTCCAATTATTTATAGGCATTTCCAGACTCATGTTTCCTCAAGGGTAATACAAGATATAAAAGAGGCCTTAATTTGTTTTTTCCACAGTCAGCCAGAGACTATAATACTTAAGTTGGAGATGAGTCAAACAAGAGGCCACCAGGAGGGTGTGTGTGTGTGTTTGTGTGTGCCTTTATGTATTATTTCTCTATTTATGAAGTGAATGTTGTGAATGTTGCTTATTGTTGCGCTTGAACTGGACGATGTTGTTTTTTTTCTACAGAGAGATTTTAAATGAGTGGTGATTGTTTTTGTGTCTGAAATGTGACTGTAGTGTACTGCATATCAAGAGCTCTTGGCTTTTTAAAAGAAGTAAATATGAATAAAAGCAAATGTCTACATGAGCACTTGTTGTTAATTGTCTGCATTGCTACGTTTGTGTCCGTGTATGTGATTGTGAAGTATCCAGAAATGGCCTTTAAAAAAACACAATAGAGAATTTGGCAGGCAGCTGGTCAGTTGTGCCATAACTAGTGTATAACAAAGTTCGACTTTGCCAATCACTGAATCATAGAACTACATATAAATTGCTCACATTTAATTATAAGATCGATAGATAGCTGTATTGTATGAGTGTGTGAATGTGAGAGTGTATGGGTGTTTCTCAGTAATGGGTTGCAGCTGGAAGAACATTCGGAGCATGCCGCTGTGGTAATCCTTGATAAATAAGGGACTAAGCCACAGAAAAATGAATAAATCACCATAACTTTGGTCTATGATCAGGGGTTGTTTTTCAGAACTTCAAATGCTTCAGCATATAAAGACATTCTAGACAATTTCATGCTCCCAATTTTTGTGGAAGTAGTTTGGGGAATTTGACTGGCCTGCACAGAGTCCTGACCTCAATCCAAATGAACACCCTTGGGCTGATTTAGAGAAGAGACTTATTAGTCAGGAATTCCCGTCCAACATCAATGCCTGAACTCACAAATGAGCTTTATGGTATTTTTGACCATTCTGCACTCTCAGAAAAAGGTACGCGTGCTGTCACTGGGGTGGTACCTTTTCAAAAGGTACAAATTTGTACCTAAAAGGTCCATATTAATACCTCAAGGGTACATATTAGTACCTAAAAAGTACAAAAGTGTTCCTCTTAAATTTTTTAGTTACTAATACAGTGTTTCCCCTAGGTTTACAGGGTTGGGGCTGAACAATTATTTGACCTGTACAACCGTTTGTAAATTATAAATTAACATTTATTTTACAAACTATTTAGCTTGTGTATTAAAAGAAGTTGTGATCTGGCGCTTTATATATAATACATATAACGTGACTTCAAGGGGGGCGGGTACAGCTGTTGGGAGGGCGGGGGCCCCCTTATATAATGGTAGGGGAAACACTGTAATATATACTTTTAAGGTACCAATATGGACCCTTAAAGTACAAATGTGTACGTTTTGAAAAGGTACCACCCCAGTGACAGCTCGCGTAACTTTTCTGAGAGTGTAGAATGGTCAAAAATACCATAAACACACTCCTTAACCTTGTAGAACGTCTTCCCTGAAGAGAAGTAAATGACTATTTATGCTAAACACGTAAATCTGGATTTTTTTTTTTTTTTTTAATACAAGAAAAATAACAGGAATAATGCTGTGTTCACACCAGACGCGGAAGAAGCGTAAAGCGCGAGTCATTCACATGTTAAGTCAATGCAAAGGCGCGAATAGACGTCCTGCAGCGTGATACGCTCAAATGACGAGAATTGCGCCAATGGTGCGACGCGAGTTGATCGTTTTGCCCGTTTGAAGTGCTTAACGCGCAAATCGCTCGAGTCGGAAAATCTGAACTTCAGCGAAAATTCGCACCGCGTTAACCAATCAGGAGCTTGCTTTTGTGGGGGCGTGATTGTGACAAAGCGCTTGTTGTTGGTGTCCCGGGGGAAATCCTCCAGCCCACACCGACAACAGTTCCGCTGAAAGCCTCCATCATCCAGTTTCTGGAGGAGTTTATGAGCTCACAGAGCTGGGTGCACCTCTGAAAGGATCTAGTGGACTCAGACACGGCTCCAAACGTATCGATGCTGTTTTTCAGCCTTCATAAAAGCACATAAAAGCACATAAATTTTCTCAATAAAATCCATGTTAGCCATTTAGCAATGAACAGACAGAAGCCCTGACAGAAGACAGAAGCCCTGCCCATCACACGAATCCGCGTCTGTTCTGAAGTGAATTTGACGCGCGAATGAAGCGAGTAAACTCAAATGTTCATGCGTCTATTTACACGCGAATATCGCAATTTATCTGCGCGTTCCGCATCTGGTGTGAACACAGCATATAACATCACTGCATTGAAGAGAAAATACAATAACAAAAGCTAGGCAAGAGAGAGAAAAAATATCTTTACAAAGCCTCAATCATTAAGAAATGTATTATTCTTATTATTATCGATAAGATTAGGAGATTCAACAATAAACAAAATTTTAGCTAGAAAATTATTAAATCTATTTGTCTTTAAGAACTTGCAGTGAGAGCAGTTTGGGGATTTTGACTGGCCTGCACAGAGTCCTGAGCTCAATCCAAGTGAACACCCTTGGGCAGAATTAGAGAAGAGACTTATTAGTCAGGAATTCTCATCCAACATCAATGCCTGAACTCACAAATGAGCTTCTAGAATGGTCAAAAATCCAATAAACACACTCCTAAACCTTGTAGAGCGTCTTCCCAGAAGAGTTGTAGCTCTTATAGCTGCAAAGAGTGAACATTAATATTGGTATGTCATTATTATAATGTGATTATAAAGGCACACGTCCCAAAATGTATGGCAATACTGTGTATGTAACTTGAAATAAGCTTAATGCTTTTTTTATTCGTGTTACTATCAGTTATGATTTTAGATCTATTTAGTTTTAAAATTACATGCGCAATCCAGGCTAGCCAACTCAGTTATTTATTTTCCTTCGGCTTAGTCTCTATTTTAGAGGATCGCCACAGCGGAATGAACCGCCAATTATTCCAGCATATGTTTTACACAGCAGTTGCCCTTCCAGACGCAACCCAGTACTGGGAAACACACACACTCATACACTACGGGCAATTTAGATTATCCAATTCACCTATAGCGCATGTCTTTGGACTGTGGGGGAAACCGGAGCACCCGGAACACGAACCAGCAACATTCTTGCTGTGAGGTGACAGTGCTAACCACTGAGCCACCGTGCAAACTGTACCTCAGATATCTAGTGTATGAATGTTTCCCCGAGATGGGTTGCAGCTGGAAGGGCATCCGCTGCGTAAAACATATGCTGGATAAATTGGCGGTTCATTACGCTGTGGCGACCCCAGATTAATAAAGGGACTAATCCGAAAAGAAAATGAATGAATGAAAGATTACTGTAATACATTTTGAAATAAAAACTCACCGAGGACATCTGCTGGTTACAAATGGATAATGCAGAGTGAAAAAAAACTAACTAAAATAAATGTAAAGTTTTTATAGATTATTAATGTGCACACAAATATGTATCGTCATATGTTATCATGCTTTTTTTGAATGTGCCTTTAAGCTAATATCTTAACACTACTTATATCTTTTGCCAGCTAATAATTTAGTTTCTTTCTTTTTAAAAAAAAATATTTCATCCTTTCATGCTTTAATTATGAGTTCAGAACCCACAAAATGACTTTTTCAGTCTAATGATAAATTATGCAGCAATCTTTAGCGGCTATTAAAGTTAAACAATTGGGTTGATTTCTTTCTGAATGACCATTTGAGCACTAGATGATTGAGGGTGAATGTAAAGCCTGATAAGTACCTGCTAAATGAGCTCAATTCACAGAAACATGCCGTTTCAATACAGAGTTGTTCCACTGCTGAAAATATCTGGCACATTGTCTGCAATCGCTTTTTCACTTTTAAGTAAACGACTATTTATGCTAAACGCTTAAATCTGGATTTTTGTTTTACTTTTGAATTCAGTAAAATAACAAGAATAAAACATCACTGCGCCGAAGAGAAAATACAATAAGCAAAAGCTAGCAAACAGAGGGAAAAACATCTTTACAAAGCCTCAATCATTAAGAAAAAGGTCATCATAAACTTTAAGTAATGTATTATTCTTAGTATTATCAATAGGATTAAGAGATTCAACAATTAAAGAAATTTCAGCCAGGAAAATATTAATCTAGGTTTTTTTATTATTAATTTTTGTGTAGGCCTATAGTAAATCTGGATTATTATTTTTATTGTGTTTTAACAATTCAATCATATTAATAATAATGACATTGGATGACATCAATAGTAGCCTAAAACAGGTAGCCTAAATAAATAAAGATATGGCGTCACGGTGGCGCAGTGGGTAGCACATTCGCCTCACAGCAAGAAGGTCGCTGGTCAAGCCTCGGCTAGGTCAGTTGGCATTTCTGTGTGGAGTTTGCATGTTCTCCTTGTGTTTGCGTGGGTTTCCTCCGGGTGTTCCGGTTTCCCCAACAGTCTAAAGACATGTGCTACAGGTGAATTGGGTAAGCTAAAATGGTCAGTAGTGTATGAGTGTGAATGAGATTGTATGAGTGTTTCCCAGTGATGGGTTGCAACTGGAAAGGCATCCGCTGCGTAAAACATGTGCTGGATAAGCTAATGGTTCATTCCGCTGTGGCAACCCCAGATTAATAAAGGAACTAAGCTGAAAAGAAAATGAATGAATTAATAAAATTAGAAAGGCAAAATTATGATATTATATTTACAAAGTCCATATAAAGTATAAAAGTCACAAAGAAAATTCAGCACATGAGGTGATGATAACGAAAATTTACATTTGTAAATATAGTATTTACCCATTAAAATAAATAAATTGTCTGTATAATCAATGCTATTTATGTTGTGAGGAAAGAATCTAAACATATCACACATAAAAATTTATGTTAAACTTACACTTAGATGTTAAAAACAAACAAAACAGATCAATCAGACCAAAACATTTTAATATGAGCATTTGACCAAAAAAATCCTTGATTATTCAGAGAAGTGTAAATGCAGAGATGACATAGGCCTAAATGTCAGTGAAGCTCCTCCCACAGCCGTTCACAAGAGTTTAAATGCTGAGGAATATTCTCATTTTGCCTAAAGAACACAGTCAGTGTAGGTTCTCTGTCTTCCTATAACTGGATAAGAACCAAACAGGAGGAACTATTGCAGGAGAAACAACTGACACTAAAGATGGAGATAAAGGAAGAACCATACAGAATAAAAGTTGACGCTACAAAGAAACAAACAGGTCCGTAATTTTTCTTTCTCTCATTAACCACTGATTTAAAATTACGATCAATTCTGGCCTAAAAACTAGATAATTGTTATTTACAACCATTAGCTAGAAACTGATGGATTAAAAAAACTACTTTTACACTGTATCGTGAAGAAGATTTTATTCTCTCAGTGTGAAGTATCTTCTAAGTGTAAAGCAGTAAATTTTCTCTTCTCAAAAAGTATGGGGTGTTTGCAGCAAACATTTCAGCCTGTGGTAAAAATACTGTGGTATGTCTGTGTGTAAGATATTAGGTGCGTTCGACTTCATGCAGCGCTGCGCAGACCGATCGAAATCTGTCTTAAAGGTGCAGTATGTAAGTTTGACACCCAGTGGTTGAACTAGGTATTGCACTCCTGGATCATAATAAAAGTACGCTGGGATGCCAGATTGTGTACAGGAGTGATTTAAACTGTGTTCTAAATAAAAGCAACGACACGCGATAGAGGGAATATTTTCCATATTAAAAGGAGTTTTTGTCCTAACCAACACCTCGAATTGATATATTAGAAATGGCTAATATTAGAAATTAGAAATTCCAAATAGCTGATCACTGCCTCTCTCGTCACAGCGTGTTGTTAGGACACGCGGTTACAATGTAACCTGCTCACCTAATGTTTACGTTCGTAATATTTATGTAATTTGCTAATTAATAACCTCATGTGGAACTGCAACTGTCTCCCATACTGTTCTTTTTGGTCACGGACGCATGCTTTCAGAGTCTTTCTGAATGAATGAATGAAATACGCTGTTTTCCAACAAGGCAACCCAGGGTGCTGACATATAATTGGCTAAACTGGCATCGTGCATATGAAATTTATCTAAACAAAGACAGCTTTCCGGCACGGAAAACCCATTTTCAAAGCAGAATATCTGACTTCAGCATTGTTTTTCAGTTAAACAAGTATGTTCACTTGGGATGTTTCTTAAATATCTGCACACATATTATGGTATTTTTATGCTTTAGAAGAGTCAAAAACTTACATACAGCACCTTTAAATCGGTGCATGCCGGTTAGAAATTTTGGCCGGATTGATGCTGCGCTGACGCCATGTGACTGTCACATGTGGCATCAAAGTGCCGCGACAGCGCTCCGAGATCAGACCTGAAGAGCACCTGCTGGAACTGTGATGACGACACTGATGTTACACGATTGGCCGAGTTCACAGCATGACAACAACCACGTGTGTTTTGGGTTTATTACTGGACAAATTCCGATTCACAAATTTCAAAACAAACAATTAAATGTTCATACCCTCTCTATCTTGTAATGCTTGTGTGCTTATTAAAAATATATAACTGCAGTATCATCTTTTGTTAAATAATTTGTTCATAATGTCTAGATTGTTTGAACAGGTTTATTCGGCCTTTTTTATACAGACTACTGTATTATACATTTTAGTAAATGACCAAATATTAACTCAATTAAGTCTTACAGACTTATAATAAAATAATTATCATCATTGATCCTGACACCCCTATGAAGATTTCTTAGCAAATTAAGTAAAAAATATTTTATTAAATATAAAAATATATGATTATAAAATATTTTATTTCCTGTCAATCCGTTTATGCAGAAATGTTAAAAGTGTCATTGATGTAGCTGCTCTTTCTGGGTATTTTCTACTAAGTGTAGCTCATTTATTGTGGTCCTTTTGTTCAATCTCTATGGATTAAAGTGCTTTTTAAAAAATGTTTTTATTATCCAAAATAATCATTGTTTAACACTTAATCAAAACACCTTGTTTTGGGTTTTACATTAATATATAGGAAAGTTCTATATCTATAGCCTAAATAAATGTAAACCCATTTTAGCATATTCAAACAAGCACTGGAACAGTATTGACATACCATTCAATATCTAGGCTAGTAGCCCAAAGACTGATGTTTAAACTCCAACAATTTGTGCTTATTATTTTGTTTAATAGGCCTATTTGTGGATATTTATTTCCTTTTTATGTGCTCTCTCGTTTTCCACTTATTTCTCATGCGTTTGTTATATAGGCTACTTAAATTTAATTCATAATTCCCTTGTTTAAAAATGAATTATAGTTTGTAGAGACCAGGGACGTGCAGAGACCTTTTAAGGGGCAGGGGCTCAAATGGAAAAAGGGCACTTTTTATTAAATAATAGTAATAATTGTACTTTAATAAATAAAATATATTATAATGAGATTATTAAGGAGATTTCACCCTAAATTCACCATATACTGACCCTTAAAAGGATAGTTCATTCAAAACTGAAAATTCTGTCACCATTTACTGACCTTTTACTTGTTCCAAACCCATTTGACTTTTTTTTTCTTCTGTCGAACACACAAAATAATATTTTGAAGAAAGCAGGAAACCTGTAACCATTCACTTTCATGGTATTTGTTTTTCCTACTCTGGAAGTCAATGATTTCAGGTTTATAGCTTTCTTTAATCTTTTATTCGTTAGTGTTCAACAAAATAAAGAAACAAAGAAATGGAACCACTTGAGGGTGAGTATTTAAATGTTTGGGTGAACTATCCCTTTTCAATCTTCCATAGCTAGCCTATATGTACATGTTTTATAGCTTCAATTGACATTATATATTCTGTGTGACTGCAAAAACAAGAGGGCAATATTTTTACTATCCAGCTGTCGTTTCTCCATTACATTAGCCTGTATGCCTATGATATTGCCCTGGCTAAACTTGAGCTAACACATGGTTGTTAATCAAGAGGATGTTGGCAAGACAAATTAGCCTATTTGCTTTTGAACTTTTGGATAAATAGCTGGTGTTAAATTTGAGCCTCAGGTAGTCTTTTGTTAACCGTTACTCACCTCCACACAATGAAGATGAATGACGGTCCGGATGAATTTACATCGGCGGTTCTGTCGATCATATCGCGCTGCCGTAACAGTGGTCAGCTACTATAATATGTTTTACACACACTCCGTCCAGTGTTGCCAGATTGGGCGGTTTCTCGCCCAATTGGGCGGTTTTGAATCCAAGTTTGCGGGTAAAAAATATCATAGGCGGGTAGTGGATATTTGGGCGGTATTGAAAAGGTACGCCCGCCTGCCCGCGATCTCCCGTAACCCCCCAATTTTCGACAATTTTGTGAGCTGTCCCCCTACTTTTCATGAAATACAGGACTATCCAACCACCCCTCATACGTTTTGGAGCGGCCCATATGTCTACGGGAGCGCCCAACCCCCCCCCCCCCCCCCCCCCCCCTCCACTTTTTGTAAAATCGACGCTGTTGGGCGGGTGTTTTCGCATGTCGGCGGGTTTTTGAGCTGGAAAAAGTCAGCTACATCTGGCAACACTGCACTCCGTCTGCAGTGTGTGTATGGGTCAGACTGTAAAGCTATGGCCCAGATGCAGTCCGTGTACAATGCGGTTGCAGGAGTTGGTATAGGCGCTGATAGACGTTACTCCACCGTTGACACCTTACTTTCGAGGTGAGAGTAATAATGTCAATAGAGTCTTCGTTAGAGCGTTCGCCTCGCACGTGGCTTTTCTTTCCAAATCGTCAGTTCGAGGCTCGCTTGGAGCGGCTAGACTAAAACCAAGATATACTTTAAAATTTTGTTTTTTTATTGTTTGACAGGGAAAGCGTGTATTACATGTATTATATTATTAGTAGTATTTAAAAAAAATATTATCCCCAGAAAAAAAGGGCACTTTCTCTCCAGGAGAAAAAGGGCAGGGGCTCAAGCACCCAAAGCCCCCACCTCTGCACGTGCCTGATAACATCATACAAAATTAAAAAGTGTGTAAAGCTAATTTTCATGCTCTATATCAGAGTCCGGTCACTAGAGGGAGACATTAGTCCTTTCTCATTCATTCACTCGTTCACTCAGTGCTCCTGGTCACCAGCTTCCTCACAATGACACAGTAGATAAACTCACTATTACTTTTCCTGGCACTGAGCTTCATTAGCGTGTGTATAAGAGTCTTGAAGAAGACAGAGAAGCTCTTATGGTGTTATTGGAATCAATACACAAAGGAGGCACAGTGGCTCAGTGGTTAGCACTGTCGCCTAACAGCAAGAAGGTCGCTGGTTTGAGTCTGGGTCAGTTGGCATTTCTGTGTGGAGTTTGCATGTTCTCCCCGTGTTCACGTGGGTTTCCTCCGGGTGCTTTGTTTTCCCCCACAGTCCAAAGACATGCACTGTAGGTGAATTGGATGGACTAAATTGGCCATAGTGTATGAGTTTGTGTGTGAATGTGAGAGTTTGTGAGTGTTTTCCAGTACTGGGTTGCAGCTGGAAGGTCATCTGCTACATAAAACATATATAGTTGACGGTTCATTCCGCTGTGGCAACCCCTGATAAGTAACGGACTAAGCCCTTTGGCTTAAAATGAATGACACAAAGGAGGACCTCAAATTAATCCGATATTGTGCAAAATAATCAGCTATAATGTCATTAGTACCTTTGTGTGTGTGTGTGTGTGTGTGTGTGTGTGTGTGTGTGTGTGTGTGTGTGTGCTCTTATTGCTTTCACAGATTAGGTTTCAAGCTAAGACAGATGATCTGTTGGAGAAGAACTGCGTTAGTGAGAAGAAGGAGAGAATTATCTCACTTCCACAGGCTGACGGAGCTGCTAGAAACTCAAGTTTCGTCTCACCACCAGTAACAAACTGCTCTTACCAAACTGGCCTTTCCTTAACCCGGTCATATAAAACATATAGTCACAATGATTAACCTTCCTGTGAATTATTTTTTCTTTTTCAAATATTTTCCAAATGATGTTTAGCAGAGCAAGGGATTTTTCACAGTATTTCCTGTAATATTTTTTCTTCTGGAGAAAGTTTTATTTGTTTCATTTCGGCTAGAATAAAAGCAGTTTTTAATTTAAAAAAAAAAACATTTTAAGGTCAATATTTGCGCGGGAAAATGGAATTAATTCAGTGCTTCTTGTCTGGTCTGAGACCCACATATTGTATATCTAACAGGCAGTGAAAATCGCTGAATTTGAAAGAAATCAGACCTTAAAGTGGCGATTTTATAATGGAAAGACAGTTCACCTGGCTGAAATTAAAAGTCTGTACCCCATTCATGCTAGATTCATGCTAACAACATGCAAATTTGTTAGAATCATGCTATTCCATGCTAGAATTATGTTAAATCATGTTAATTCATGCTAGAATCATGCTAACAACAAACTAATTCATGCTAGAATCATGCTAACAACAAACTAATTCATGCTAGAATCATGCTAACAACAAACTAATTCATGCTAGAATCATGCTAACAACAAGCTAATTCATGCTAGAATCATGATAACAACAAGCTAATTCATGCTAGAATCATGATAACAACAAGCTAATTCATGCTAGAATCATGATAACAACAAGCTAATTCATGCTAGAATCATGAAGTTAATTCATGCTAGAATCATGATAACAACAAGCTAATTCATGCTAGAATCATGATAACAACAAGCTAATTCATGCTAGAATCATGATAACAACAAGCTAATTCATGCTAGAATCATGATAACAACAAACTAATTCATGCTAGAATCATGCTAAATCATGCTAATTCATGCTAAACCATGCGGATTCATGCTAGAATCACATTACCAACCACAGACACAGGGATCGACTTTAAAGCTTTTTACTGGCTTGCTTCCGTCTTTAAAGTAGTTACATTGTTGACTGCAGGGATCTTAAATATTCTTTTAGCCAACTTGTTACTTTTTCAAACTAAATAAAATACTTCCAACAGGCTTTCTCAAGCCACCATAAAGTTTGTCCTCAAACTTTAATATATAATGTAATGTAATGTGTATTTATATAGCACATATATAGTGTATGGCCAAACACCCAAAACGCTTCACAATCATGAAGGGGGTCTCTCCACACCACCATCAGTGTGCAGCATCCACATTGATGATGCGACGGCAGCCACAGGACAATGGCGCCAGTGCGCTCACCACACACCAGCTATAGGGGGAGTGGAGGGACAGTGATAGAGACAATTCAATGGATGGGGATGATTGGGAGGCCATGATGGGTAAGTGCCAATGGAGGGAATTTGGCCAGGCCACCGAGGTTACACCCCTACTCTTTACGAAAGTGCCATGGGATTTTTAATGAGCACAGAGAGTCAGGACCTCGGTTTAACGTCTCATCCGTAAGATGGACTAGATATAGTTTATTTTTTTATTTATTTTTTTTGATTGATTGATTGCCAAATAAGTATAGATGTCTGGAATTTCAAACACAAACACATTTATACAGACACAAATACACAAATTAATTACAATCATTATACAAAATTAAATACAGATACATTAGAGGAGTTTAAAGCATGAACCATCCTACATTAGGTGCTTATTAAAAAAGCATGCAGTTTTAGTTTTGATAGTTCTTAATCATTTGCCTGAAGGGAATAAAACAGATGTCTAGCCGGATGTGTCGTACTTCTGAGTATATTGTCAAACATTTCTTTTTTCCATACAGGATATATTTAAAAGCTTTATATTTAAAAGCTTTATAAATGTGGCGTTGGAGTTGAAGGCCAGTTGTGGACTGTCCCTGTCTCGATGTTCCCGTTCATTCAGAGATGCACAGCATGAGGGATTAAACTGGATAGTGTTTATAAAGCAGCTGCTGGAGGGAGGGATAAATATTTGATGTGCTGTTCTGTTTGGATGGAGAGCAAGAGAGAGAGAGAGAGAGAGAGATCCAGAGCTCTTTTACCTGCTGTGTGACTGAACACTCTGATGTTTATTTCTGTCCTCTGTTCTTTCTGTCGGTTCAGTCTAATTCTGTCGGCTACAAACTTTGTTTTGGGGATACAAACTCAGTGTTGCTTCTGTTTATACAAAGAACATATGGCATATCATAAATGTACCACACTGTAAAAAATGCTGGGTATCACACAGTCGATTTGTGTTGGGACAACATAAAAGAATTAAATTAATATATAAGTTTTTACAAATTTAAGAGAATTGGACATAAAACAGTTGTCCCAAAAAACACTCAAGAATTGTGTTGTTTCAGTGCATTTTAAAGAAGTAGTTTGAACAAAAAGCAGACATCATGCACAGAATGTTCATTTTAATAAGTGCCACTCATTTATTATATTATATTAGAAAAACAATTGCTATTATATTATAATATAATAATGATATTATTATTTAGCTATTATTGAGCTTGAAAACAAAGCACAAATATGCAATAAATAAAAATAATGTGCAACCCAGGCTCATTCAGTTTTTGTTTTTCCGAATCCACCAGAGGCCGCTGTGTACAATTTTTGAGATCTCAAATTTCTCTGAGTGCCGTTCGCGCCTGCTGTTCTTGCGTAAATCCACCAGAGGCCGCTGTCGACTGACTGACAGACTGACCCACCCTCCTCCTTTCCTAAACCCAACCAAGAGTGTTTTCAAAAGTACAGATTAGGGAAGCTCACCCACTTCCCTAAACCCAACCGACAGTTAAAAAAGCAATCCAGAAAAAGAAAAGCCTGATTTTTAGCATGTTTTCAGATTTTACCACATTCCCACCCTGTTATTTACTGGTTTATTTTATTTTTTGGCTTTTGTTTTTGTCTTACCTGCTTTTTGGAACCGTTCTTCACCAGACTCAAACCCCATCGTTATGGTCAGCTCCTCAGTGCATCTCAAGTCCGCCAACGTACATGGAAAGCTACCGGACAAACAGCGGGATAAAAAGTTAACAACCCAGGCTCAATCTGAAAACGTAGTCCCGTGGACGTTTCTGGAGACCGAGAAATACGTCCCGGGAGGTACGTATTTTTGCAGTTTTTGTTTTCGTGAATCCGCGAGAGGCCGCTGTGTGCGCATTTTGGATCTCAAACGTCTCTCACGAGTGCCGTTCGCGCCCGCGCTGTTCTCGTGTAAACCCACCAGAGGCCGCTGTCGACCTACCGTCTGTCTGACTGACTGAATGACGAAATGATTGACTGGGCGACCGGCCAATCGACTGACCCACCCTCCTCCTTTCCTAAACCCAACCAATTTTACTGATTGACCCGCCCACCCACATACTTCCCTAAACCCAACCAACGGTTTACGAAAGCCATCCAGAAAAAGAAAAGCCCTCGTCTGATTTTTACCACGTTTTCGGATTTTACTACGTTCTCCCCCTGTTGTTCACTCAATCATTTTATTTTTTGGATTCTGTTTTTGTCTTACCTGATTTCTGGAACCACTCTTCCCCGGACTCGAACCCGGTCGTCGTCGTTGTGGTCAACTCCTCTCTGCGTCTCAAGTCCACCGACATACACGACGACCTAGCGGGACAAACTGGTTGAGGCGGGAAAGGCCTCCACACGGAGGTAAGCGGTCAGCCGGTAAGGGCCAAAAGGAACGGCGTCATACAGCCCCGTAGCGTTCGCTTAAAAAATTAAATGCAGCCATACGTACCTCCGGCTACATAATTCGCGGTCTCCAGAAACGTCCACGGGACTACGTTTTTAGAATGAGCCTGGGTTGAAAGTTAAAGTGCGTTAAAATTTTATATATAACTTTTGAATATTTTTAAAATTTAATTTAATATGCATTAATTTTATAAAACATATGACTCCAAACACTGCAAACTCTAATGTGGAAGTGGAAAGCAGTGGGCCATAAATAACTGTGTTAGTTTTGTCTCCACAGGAACTCTTGCCGTTAAAACCTGATTTACTTTTAAACTGAAAAAACTCAGACATTGCAAACTTAAGGATGTGTTATTGCACTAAATAACCTCTAGATTGGTCATTAGTGTGATGCATGAAAAGAGAAACACAACTTACAATAAAGAAAAAAGAACCGCTACAATAATTTACTTTCTGCACTTAAAAACTGAAATTTAGAGCTAACGGCAGGACACAGTCCTGAAATGAGCTGATATCTGGCAGCTTCAACAAGGGTTGCATGCTGAATGTGCTGTTATAGCCTGGAAATCAAATGTTGTCAGGGCTTCGCGAAAATCACTTTGTTACTTTTGTCCCCAGTCTCCCCTATATTACGCAACAGAAATTAAAAAACTGCTAGTTATTTTACAGACTTCCATGTATTTCTCTATATCATTACTTACATTATATTATTTCAAACTACTAAAATGTCAATAAAAGTCACTTTGTTCAACTGTAGAGTTGAATTTTCAACATCAGAAGTGAACAGAGCAGAGATCAACATCCCATAATGCAATTTGCTACCATAAATAAACTGAAAACCCTTGTGAATCACAAAATACAGAAACTGTTAGGGCTCTATTTTAATGATCTAGATGCAAAGTCTAAAGCACATGACGCAAAAGCATTAAGGGTGTCTCCGAATCCACTTTTGCTATTTTAAGAACAGAAAAATAAGGTTTGCGCCCCGGTGCATGGTCTAACAGGGTTGTGCTTATTCTCTTAATGAGTTATGGGTGTGTTTTGAGTATAACGTGTATTAAACCAATTAGAGTCTCATCTCCCATTCCCTTTAAGAGTCAGTTGTGTCACGCCATGGCACATTTGCTAAACTACATGGCGGACTTTGTAAGTGGAAAAACTGAACGCTTTCATGAGCGAGAAAACAGTTTAATAGACCATCTGCAGTGCAAAGATAAAGAATGAGCCTCCTCCATTCAGCCTCTTTACTTTCTCTTTACCTTTACTCTAATTTACTCCTTTACTTTCATGGATGGGCAACGCAGTGGGGCAGTAGGTAGTGCTGTTGCCTCACAGCAAGAACGTCGCTGGGTCGCAGGTTCGAACCTCGGCTGGGCTGGGTCAGTTGGCGTTTCTGTGTGGAGTTTGCATGTTCTCCCTGGGTTCGCGTGGGTTTCCTCCGGGTGCTCCGGTTTCCCCCACAGTCCAAAGACATGCAGTACAGGTGAATTGGGTAAGCTAAATTGTCCATAGTGTATGAGTGTGAATGTGTGTGTGGAAGTTCCCAGAGATGGGTTGCGGCTGGAAGGGCATCCGCTGCGTAAAATCGTGCTGGATAAGTTGGCGGTTCATTCCGCTGTGGTGACCCCGCAAGGGACAAAGCTGACAAGATTTTGAATGAATGAATGAATGACTTTCATGGATGAGGAAACTGTGTTGTAAGCACTCCACTGAAGTCATCCATTAGCCTACATATTTAAGTTTGTTAGAAAACCGCAAAGATTTGTTTCAAAACTATTTCTAAATTCAGTTCTAATTTCCAGCAGATAAATAAATGAGCAATAATAACGAAGTGTGGTCAAAAAAGTTATATCCAAACAAGAGTCCTGTTCTTATGCCCTATATGGTGATGCATACGTCTCTTTTTTTCATATGTAAAGATATTTGTGTATTGCTGTACATCCAGTGTGTATTAAGCAATGTGTACGCGTTTGGACTCGGATAGACGCATAACTAACGCGCTCTGCGCTGGAATTTAGACCGGCTTTTAGATGGTCTGTTTCAGTTCCTCAAAATAGCAATGCACCAACAATGCGCCTTAACACACCTCCTTTAAAGGCCGGCACACCCATGAGTTCACAGAGTGGCGCAAATTAGGGGTGTGAACCTACACTGGTCTCACAGTTCGGTTCGGTTAAGATTATCACTCCATCAAATCGGTTCAATTCAATATCTCGGTCCATCACGGTGCATTGACAATGCTTTCCATACATAATTTGACTTTTTCTTCACAACAAAAGATTTTTTTTTTTTATTAAAATCTATGAATATATTAATATTTATATATTATTTGCAACACAATTTTGTCCTTTAATACAAAAGATAAGATATATGAATTGTACCTTTAATTTGACCTCATGTAATTAACAAATAAACTCATGTAATTATTATGCCGCTTGCTTTTTAAGCGCTGTCAAGCGAGGTCTCATACCCCTATGATTGGTAATTGTCTTCACCCGCTCAACAGAAAGGGCTGCCATTGGCTTTAGCAATAAAAGCGCAGTTCACAGGTTATTACGCGGTTATCACAGGTAATCCGTAATAGACACACAATTTGCACCTCAGGCACGCTCGTGTCTGGATCCACAAGTATCGCTTTAACAGCCAAGAGGAGAGGAAAAGTTACCTCACAAACACGCCAGTGGGTCAAATGTCCAAAGTGAGAGAGAGAGAGAGAGAGAGAGGCAGAGATGGATTTTTACAGCATTTCTCCCTATAGTGAAATAGCAGCTTGTGTGCTGTACCTTCTTCAGTGTCAATGAAAGACTCTTCAGCAAACTCACAAGCAGCTGAACTGTGCATAATTATTTACCTTTTAAGTAGTAGGAGTGTTTTATTTACTCACCCTCGCCTCCTTTGCCACAGTATTCTACTGCGACATTGCACATAGGAGATAAATGACGTCAGTGCGTAATAACCGGTTATGATCTATCACTGAACCGATATCGCATTGTCCCCATCTGCATCGCGGTGCACCGAAGAAACAATTTATTTTGACACCCCTATCGCAAATGGACTTGCTATTTAAATAACTTGACGCAAAACGTGAAAATTAGGGTTGCGCTGGTCTGAAAATAGCAACCAGTTGCACCAAACACGTCTTGCACCTTATTGCGACGGGTGTATGATAGGGCCCTTAATGTTTCAGTGTGCAGGTGAGAACATTCTGTTGGTTTCATACCTGAGGAAAATTTGCATGGAAATGTTATTAAGTCACTGTACAGTTTACAAGGACTGCTTTATCAGGTAGACGCTGGATTGGGAAAACTTTAGAGCAGTGGTGTGGAAAGGTACAATAAGGAGCGTTTGTAATTGGTCCCAGTGAGAGGAAACTATGTCCTGGGGACTGAAGGGCTGAAGTCACGCTCTCATCTTTCCTAGATCAGCATGAATGGGTGGTTAAGAAGTGGGGGTTGGTGGCGGGACAGACGGATTAGGATTGTGAAGCTGTTTGGGAACAAAGGCTCTTCTGTATGTGTACTCAGCGCAGTGTGATCATGGCGACTAGCTAACATGACTAAAGTTAGTGACACTTTGAAGGGACAGTTCACACAATACTGGTCATTATTTACCCACACTTCTCTTGTCGCAAACCTTTTTTCTTTTGTTACACACACACACACACGCACAGGCACACACGCACACACACACACACACACACACACAAGATACTGTGAAAAATTTTGGAAACCTGTAACCATTGACTTCCATAATTTTTGTTTTTTCCGATAATAGAAGTCAATGTGGTTACATGTTTCAAAATATCTCGTTTTGTATTCAACAGAAAAGGAAAACTTGTTAATGTTTGGAACTTGAGGGTGAGCAAATAGTGAGTACCTTTTCATTTTTGATTAAACTATCCCTTTAAGCTTTCTTTATGCTTCCGTTTAGCCTGTTTCTTCTGTATGGCGCACATAGATACAAAAAAGTAAACAGACATCCTGAAGTCTCAAAAAAATCCTAGCCAACGCTTTCTTTAAATCGTCGTGTTGTGTTTTATTTTTAGGCTACATACTATATATAAAACTCTGAAAGACTACTGACAAAAGACTCGCTGACATTTTATGTGTAAATTATTTAGCAATATAACTGTCTTGTGGTGTTCTACAGTGCCGCGTATAGATGGCGCTGTTGTGGGAATTCGCTCTTAGTGTTCACTCAACGTGCTCTCCAGTAGCGTTTAGGAAGTTTGACTCAATTCCGCGAATCGATTCTTTCGAAACAGTTATTTTAAAAGATTCACTGAGGGGTTACGTCACCACGTGGTCCCAAACAACTCGGCGTGCCATATCACATGCTTTAAAACGTCCCAGTAAAAACAGCCATGTAGGCACCGTTAAAGGGGCAGTTCACCCCAAAATGAAAATTATGTCATCATTTACTCACCCCTTTTCCTTGAGTAAAACCGTTATGGGTTTCTTTCTTTCACTGAACACAAAAGAAGATAGTTAGAAGAAAGCTGAAAACATGTAATCCTTAACTCAAATAGTATGAAAAACAAATATGGACGTCAATGTTTACAGAAAATGATGACAGAATTTAGATTTTTTAAATTGAATTATCCCTTTAATTATATCAATAGTTTTAGTTTATTTTGTCTAAACATATTTAGCATAATTTCCCAGTGATGGGTTGCAGCTGGAAGGGCATCCTCTGCTTAAAACATATGCTGGATAAGTTGGCAGTTCATTCCGCTGTGGCGACCCCTAATTAATAACGGGACTAAGCCGAAAAGAAAATGAATGAATGAATGTTTAGCATTAGAATAATAATTATTATATATATATATATACACACACTCAACGGCCACTTTATTAGGTGCACCTTACTAGTACCGGGTTGGACCCCCTTTTGCCTTCACAACTGCTTTAATCCTTCGTGGCACTGGAAGGTACTGGAAATATTCCTCAGAAATTTTGGTCCATATTGACATGATAGCATCACACAGTTGCTTTATGCTTCTGCGTGCTGGTTGTGTTGCTCTGCAATAGCACTTCTGAAACGCTAGCTGGCAGTGAGGTTTTTATGTTAATCTGTGTCAAGTTTCTTCGCTGGTGTTTTGTTTTTGTCTGAACGCTACCTTAATGTAGAAGAAGCTCAAGCTCGCTCATTTTAAGGCGGGAATCGGCGGACGTGCAACAACTTTAATCATAAGGAAACACAAAACAAAACTTTCCATCTTCACCTCCTTCACAGGTCTCGACACTAGTAAACACTCGCTCCAATTGGTTCATGCGGCTCTCAATCCTGCCCAAACTCATCACCGCTACCAAGCCGACCAATCACAGAGCTTGCACTACGGGTCGTTGCGACTTCATTGATTCATTCATTTTCTTGTCGGCTTAGTCCCTTTATTAATCTGGGGTCGCCACAGCAGAATGAACCGCCAACTTATCCAGCACATTTTTACGCAGCGGATGCCCTTCCAGCCGCTCGTTGCGACTTGTAGTTACATTTTTTAAAAAGGTGCGCGTCAGCGACAGCCACGGCAAGGTCTATGCGACCACATGCAGGCTGCGCCAGAGCATACGCGTGCGCTTGACGCAGAAGTATAAATCAGCTTTTCTGTTGCCTTTCTACTCAGCTCGAATGAGTCTGGCCATTCTCCTCTGAACTCTGGCATCAACAAGGCATTTGCGCCCACAGAACTGCCGCTCACTGGAATATTTTCCTTTTTGGACACATTCCCTGTAAACCCTAGAGTGGTGTGCGTGAAAATCCCATTAGATCAGCAGTTTCTGAAATACATCAGACCAGCCCGTCTGGCACCAACAACCATGCTACAATCAAAGTCACTTAAATCACCTTCTTCCCCATTCTGATGCTCGGTTTAAACTGCAGCAGATCGTCTTGACCATGTCTACATGCCTAAAATCGAAGTTGCTGCCATGTGATTGGCTGATTAGAAATTTGCGTTGACGAGAAGTTGGATGGTAAAATAAATAAAGTGGCTGGTGAGTATATTAGCATAGAAAAAAGCCAGTCAGTCAGAAATAATAAATTCCACCAAATATTAATTTCTTTACTTCGTCTTAAATTTAATTATTTGTATTGTGTTATTTAAAAAGAAATATAACACGTCTAAAAATATGTCATCTTTTTATTATATTTGATCTAATTGTGCATTTCTGTATTAACACTAACACTATGTGCGTCTGATTGTTGAAATATTCCGTTATGGTTTGTACTTTAATATGTTTTATGAATAGGCCTACTAATACAAATATCTGTATCTAAAAATATTAAAAATTGTAACTAGGCTTGAATAATTTTGCAGGACCAATATAACTTTATTTTATTAAATTATTAAAAATGAAAAACAATTGGTTCATTCTAGCATGAACATGTATTTATTGAGCATGTTTGTTTTGTTATTGTATTGTATTGTATTGTATTGTATTGTATTGTATTGTATTGTATTGTATTGTGCTGTATTGTGCTGTATTGTATTGTATTGTATTGTATTGTATTGTATTGTATTGTACTGTATTGTATTATATTGTACTGTATTGTATTATATGTATTGTATTGTATTGTATTGTATTTTATTGTATTGTATTGTATTATATTGTATTGTAATTGTATTGTATTGTATTGTATTGTACTGTATTGTATTATATTGTATTGTATGTATTGTATTGTATTTTATTGCTATTGTATTTGTACTGTATTGTATTATATTGTATTGTATTGTATTGTATGTATTGTACTGTATTGTATTATATTGTATTTATTTCTTTTCTTTATGCACGCATGAACGTATTAATGAAATTTACACCGCTCGGATCGAATCGGTTTTGCGATCCGGTTCAAAAGACTCGTTAGAAAAGAGCCGACTCCAAAGATACGACTCGGATATTGCTGTTCTCAACTCTAAACCCGCTCAGGAATGAGTAGTAGCGGATAGCGGCCGTTCACAACAACTATTTCAGTCGTTACTGCGCACGTTATGCATGCAATTTCGTCCTACCGAAAAGCACGCTAAAGTGGCTCGTCAGTTCACTAGGAGTATCATGTAACAGGACACTGGCTGGCCCCGGCTTGTGAAGCAGGAGCGAAGAGCAATCAATCCCCGGACACCTCCACCGTTATTCGGTGTGTGTTGAGTCCAGAGAGCGCTGCTGAGGCAGGGGAACCGCTGCTCTAATGCTGCCCTGACCGCACCGGCTATTTTCACGCGGTATCTTGTT
Source organism: Danio kyathit (assembly GCA_903798195.1). Lineage (NCBI taxonomy): Eukaryota > Metazoa > Chordata > Actinopteri > Cypriniformes > Danionidae > Danio > Danio kyathit. Next base: position 73,090,822 of record LR812523.1, on the reverse strand, counting down.
TTCGTCCGAACGCCAGATCAGGTTTTACTGCGGGACAAGATGTTGCAAGTGCTGGTTTGCGGCGTTGTGGTTTTCCCTGGTCTCTTCTTCACTTTTAGAAAAGTGCTTCCGTCCATTTTCAAGCGGTGGACAGATGCCGACGTCGTGCTGGTCAGCGAGAGGTGAGTTTGGTGACAGTTGAGCGGGTCTGAAAGGCCACACAGCTCTGTATGCTAGTTTACCGCTGTCTGGTAGTGAAACTACTCACATCCAGCCGGTCTGTAGTTTGCATATTTCAGTGCAGCATTCACAACTGTTTTGCTTTTGTGGTAGATTTTAACAGCGTGATGGAAATGATTAGCTGGTGAATTTTTGAGTTTGCATCTTTATCTTAAACAGGGACCCCAAACTGGCTCTCAGCCAACCAGGGACCCACAGTATATATTGTTTTCAAGTATAGTTATTTTAAGGCCTTAAAAAAGACCAGAGATGCATTAAATGTTACATACACTGCAATGGCTAATGTCTAGTGTTTTTGTTTAGATCTAAACATATTTAAGGTATATTTACCTAAAATGCAAATTGAAGATATTTGTTTTGAATAACTGGTTTAGCTTCTTTGGTGAGACACAATATGTTTCTTTTATGGCGTCACAGTGAAAACACCTTTATTTTATCGAGTGTGGAGGATGAAACGTGCTTTTAAGCCCAAAAAAAAGATGAAATATGTAATATGTTGACAATTTACTGTAGAATCTACAGTAAATTACTGGAAGCAGTTCTTTAGTAACTTACTGTAAATCAATTACAGCAAAAATGCTGTATTTACATTTACAGCTCCATTTATCTTGCTGTTTATGTATTTACATACTTGTGTGTGTGTGTGTGTGTGTGTGTGTATATCTTTACTGTAAAATATACAGTTGTTTTCACAAAGCAACAGCTTGATAGAAATGATTAACTGGTGAATTTCTGAGTTTGCATCTTTCCATTTAACAGGGACCCCAAACTGGCTCTCAGCCAAACCAGGGACCCCAGTATACATTTTTTTTCCCTGTATAGTTATTTTAAGGCCTTAATTAGAACATACATGTAATAAATGTTACATACACTGCAATGGTTAATGTCTAGTGTTTTTGTTTAGATCTAAACATATTTAAATGAAGGTATATTCACTTGATTTTACTTGATGCAAAATGAAGATCTTTGTTTCTGAAAAACTGGTTTAGCTTCTTTGGTGAGACAAAATATGCTTCCTTTATGGCGTCACTCTGAAACATAATTTTGATCCTTTATTTAAAGAGTGTGGAGGATGAAGAAAAAAAATGAAATCTGTAACCACACTGTTAACAACTTACTGTGGAATCTGCAGCAGTTCGCCAGTAACTTACTGTAAATCAATTACAGCAAAAATACTGTATTTACATTTACAGCACCATTTATCTTGCTGTATTTGCATTTGTGGAATTGTATGGATATCTTTACTGTGAAATATACAGTAACTTTAATAAAGCAACTTTAAAATACAGTAACATACTGCATAATTGTCCTACAGTAAAATACAGTTCACATTACAGTTAAACACTGTCTCACTTACAAAAATCATTAACAGTGCACTGACTAGGAAAAAATGCAAATGCAAAAAATGCAAATGCATTGTTTACATGTTTCCAACATTCAAAATACCCTATAGAAAATAAACTCAAACACGTTTATAACAAGTGAAGGGGGATTAAATGATGACAGAAGTTTCCTTTTTGGGTGAACTATCTCTTTAATCTTGTTTCTTGAGCCCTTTGGCTGATAATAACCACTTTACCTTCACAGAAAACAAGACTTATCTCATGTAATTCTGCTTCTCAAGCAAATATGTTTAGATTTTAGTATCTCTAGACATTTGCCCTTGAAAACAAGACAGAAATACTGATTGTAAGACGGCGTGACAGTTTTTTGCAGTGTAATCGGAAAGTGCGGTAAAGGTTTATTTGTATTTGAGAGCAGAGTGATGCAAAACTAAATACCAAGTTGCATTTTAAAAGTGTTTGCTAATACAATGTTATTATCTGCTATAAGTTTACATTTGGAGAACATATTGACCTGTTGTGTTGCTTTCAGATTAATAATTATTCGTTTTTTTGAGTTACTCCTAAGTAACTCTTTTGAGTTACTTTATTCCTAAAAATGCTTTAAAAAAAGTCCTAAATTCCTCCTGAAAACATGCAGAAAAAATAAATATGATATTTATTTATATTAAGGTTATTTAGAAATACAGTGATACCTTGATGCGGTTCACCTTTAGGGTTTTGCAGATTTTTTTTAAGTGCAATTTGAGATGTTTTTTTTTTTTTTTTAAAAGCGCATTGTGTTCTGCGTCCTGATTGGCTGTAGAGCATTGTCAGTCAATCTCCTACGTGTCTCCTGTACAGTACAGAATGCATTTAGCGTGCCAAAATAACATAAATCTTCGCTAGCAGTTTCAACAAGGATGTAAAAGGGGTTGTTACTGTCTGCCGCAAGACCAGCGTAAAGAAAATGACACACCGGATGCGCCGCGCCATGCAGTGCCATGCATTTTAGAATTGTAAACACAGGTTTCTATCAGGGTACGCACACTGGCGGCGCAAGTCAGCGGCTGTCTGTGGTGCCCCGCTACGACTTAGGACACTGCTCATATTTCTGCCACGCAACAGAGCGCCATCTGAATAATTACATTTTAAATAACATGCGAATATGCACCTCCGGTGTGAGTTACTTCCAACTGTCATGTGCGCGGTGCATCTGGTGTGCACGATCCCCTTTAAGGATGGAGTCTGCTTTAGTTTTGTGGATCAGTGACTGCAGGGAAAAGAACAATGCACTGGATGCCAATATTATCTGTACAAAAGCTAAAAAGTTTTATGAACCTTTTGCTGACAGCGATGAATGTTTTTACAACGTAACTCCCACGAATAACGAGGGACCACTGTATGTCCGGGATGTTCTTAGGATCTCGGGTACAGTGAAGTAAATTCCTACTCTATGTTTGACGTAATCTCAACTAAAACTTGAAGAGAGGGCGGGACATAGTGTAGCTCCTCCCTTTAAAAAAAACATCACTGCTCTTGAAGTGTCTTGAAGGGGGCGGGGCTTGTCAGATACTAGAGAACATTTGATTGGTCACGAAAATGAAGTATCAGGTGACATGAACAAAACCGTTGATCTACAGTATTTAGGCGAAAGTGACAAACTACAAGCTTTACAAGTTTAAATCAGTTTTATATCTTCTAAACGCAAATTTCGTCAATGTTTTGGAGCACACTAGCTTATAGATATCCTAGATATCCTAAAAATGAACAATACTGATACTAACATCTGAAAAACTTTATTTTAATTACATGGGACCTTTAAAACCCTGGCCCTGTAGTGCAGACTTGCTGTGACTGATATTGCTAAATGTTGTGGCTAGTGTATTGAGAAGCTCAATAATGTTTATAATCGGACTAAGTTCTGCTCCTGTTATCCTGTGATATGTTCAGCTGATCTCATGGCCTTAATCACGCTCTGGTTAATTTAGGCATGGAGAACGAGCACGGATGGACCAACTTTTGTACAGTCTTCTCCAAGAATCAGACTTTCACTGGATAAAAAATGTGTTTAATAATCTAAATTGACAAGCTAAAATCTAATAGCACCAAATGACAGTGGGAATAAAGTCAGTATATTATTAGATGTTCTCAAACTTAGGGTCTGCATTTGTTTAAACTTGTAAACGAAAGAGGGGAAATCTTTATCTGTGGTCATCATACATTCATGTTTGTGCAGATAAGCAGTTTCAGATCATTTCTGGGTGGGTTCAGAATAAATTGTCATTTAGTTTTGTGCTCTTATTAGATTATATAATGCCCAAAGTGCGTGTGGGTCAAAGATAAAAGTGAAAACACTTATAAATGTGTAGTACAGCTTTAAATCTATTATTTGCACATTAGAATGAATGTTCTTAATTTGATATGGTCTTTTTTTTGTTCAGAAAAATAAGTAAATATAATTTTTTTTTATACTTGATTTGCAGAAAATGTCATTCAGTGTGAAAAAATACCAAGCATCATGTTTGGAGTATTTTGAAAAATCATTATTTAATGACATATCAGAATTAAACACAAATTAAGTGTCATTTTAAATCAAGATTTTGCCACTATCCTTCAAACTAAGGCTGCACAATATATCATTTTAGCATCGATATCATAATGTGTGAATCCGCAATAGTCATATCGCAGGACATATCGCAATTCAGGATTATAGTTGACCAAGTACAGCAGTTCAGAAAATAATTTCTTATATTTCAATAATATTTCATAAAGTCAAAGTTTATCAGTTGCATTTATAAAGGCTGATTTATACTTCTGCATCAAGTGCACGCGTATGGTCCGGTGTAGCCTTTGCACGGTTGCATAGCCCTCGCTGTGGCTAACCCTGATGCGCACATCTCAAAAAATGTAACTACACGTCGCAAGACGCATAGCTGAAGCTCTGTGATTGGTCGGCTTGGTAGCGGTGACGAGTGTACATGGTGCTGAGAGCCACGAACCCGATGGAGCTTTACAAGTTTGAAGTCCTGTAAAGGAGCTCCAGATGCAAACTTTTGTTTTGTGTTTACCTTATGATTAAAGTTGTTGCTCCTCTGTCAGTTCCCGCCTCTGAAACGCGAGTTTTAGTTTCTTCTACATTAAGGTAGCATTCAGGAAAAACTAAACACCCGCAAAGAAACTCGACACAGAGGAACATAACCTCGCTGCCAGCTGCGTTTTGAAAGTGCTATTGCGGAGCAACACAAACAGCACACAGAAGTATAAATGCATGACTACATGCAATGCCATAAATCAGCCTTTACTATGTAAACATTTTAAGCGAGTTTAAATAATTTGGCCACAAGGTATTATTACATTTGTAGCTTCAACAAAGATTAGTTAATCATTTATACAATGAAGGCTATGCAGCTTTATTGTACATTTGATTATTTTATTTCTGTACCAGAATACTGTTAGATGCCTTCAGCTGTATATTTGCTCTACTGTTTATCTATGCTTCTAATTTTTTAATTATATTTTAAAATCATCCAAATCATTCTAAAAATATTCATTCTTTCCAAATAGAACTATTCAAGTTATGTTGTGAAGTTTTGCTATATAAATCATAGAAATCCAAAATGTCACATTGTAAGTTTTTTTTTTACAATGTCGTCAGGGCTTGACATAACTTTTTTGATCACCAGCCCCTGTGGCTAGTAGTTTTCCAACATTACTAGCCACTCGCCTTTTTCACCTAGCCACAATTGTATTGTTGGGAAAATATACTTTATAAACATAAATATGACTTTGACATGCGAAAATTACTTGATTTAGATTTACTTTTGTGTGTCGTGTATGAGCTTGTTAAATGTTCTAATGAGCAAATGGGTCATGGTTTCATAGTATTACAATCAGTTTTTTATTTCACTTGAATTTTCAGAGCTCAAAATGAAGGATTTACCTAATTTATCTCTGACCACATCAAACATTAACAATTAATAATTTCTTAAGCCACACATTTAAATGTGTCAAAACAAGCAAAACATAGCTGTATACTATACTTTTTATTTAACAATACATGTGCAACAGGAATCTGTCCTGGCTAAAGGTCCCAGATCACCAGTTATAACTACACCAATAAAATGGGGAGTAATCTCTCATTGTAAAAAAATGATAATTAAACCACATTACGCAAAAGAAGCAGGTAATAAAACTACCGTGTGATAATGAAAGAATTATAACGCACACAGTTAATGTTAGACCCATACAAAAATCTGTTCTATAACGGTAAAAGCGAAAGCAACTGGTGCTGCTTACAAAAATACAAATCTGGAGCTCTTGAAAGCAGCTAGACTGTGGGTGCATGTTCATCACTTTTTGTCTAGTCTAGTCTTTGTCACGTTTTAAACAGTCGCGCGCATTACCTCAGCTGTTAGCACGAGTGATCATCCTCTCATTCGGTATTCATCTGCTTTTTTTATTGCTCACGGAACGCAATTATTTTTTTCAGTCGTGTTGCTTCTCAATTCTAAGATCGCCTTTGCATGCATATTGGACCATCCTTATTGTCGAACCCTGCTTTTATGAATTATTATCTGGGAAAATTATTTTAACCAGCCAAAGTGGCTAGTGGGAGTGTCTGTCTTACCACCACTGAAATCTACCAGCATTTGGCGGGTTGGCGGGTGTTAATGTAAAGCCCTGAATGTCGTACAGCTCTACTTTAAACCAGTTTTACATGTTTGTCAACTAGAACTTTAAAAAAATAAGTGTTATATGAAATATGTGTTTAATGAATGCTCAAAAATTTCTCAGAAGTTGAATGATGGGAAATTCTTTCACCTATGTTTTGACATTTTATTTTCACATATATGCTTCAATTGCATTAAATATGCTTTTATACTTTTTTTGTACATTTTATTTGATGGAGACACCAAAATACGACATCAAATCTTTGAGCCATACATTTATTCATTTTCCTTCAGCTTAGTCTCTATTTCAGAGGTTGCCACAGTGGAATGAACCGCCAAATATTCGGGCATATATTTTATGCAGCGAATGCCCTTGCAGCCGCAACCCAGTATTGGGAAACACCCATACACACTCATTCACACACACAACAGACAATTTAGTTCATTCAATTCACCTATAGTGTATGTCTTTGAACTGTGGGGGAAACCAGAGCACCCGGATGAAACCCACGCCAACACAGGGAGAACATGCAAACTCCACACAGAAATGCCAACTCGAACCAGCAACCTTCTTGCTGTGAGGCGACAGTGTTAACCACTGAGCCACCATGATTGCTCATTTTGACCCATACAGTACACTTAAAAAAAATTGCTGTTTTTTTAACCCAATGTTTCAGCTATTGGTTTAATTTTTTACAATTAAATTTAAATGACACTTTTAACCCAAAATGTTGAGTTTGTTCATATTTGACCCAAGGTTACAACAACCCAGCATTTGTTTAGAGTGTATACAATACCACAGTGCTTGGTTAGTTTGGGATATGTCTTTGGACTGTGAGGCAAACCGGAGCACCCGGGGGAAACCCACGTGAACATGGGGAGAACATGCAAACTCCACACAGTAATGCCAACTGGCCCAGCTGGGACTCGAACCAGCGACCTTCTTGCTGTGAGGTGACAGTGCTAGCCACTGAGCCACCACTCAATTTGGGATGTATTTAATTTGTCTCCATTTTTTTTTTCACTTTTCCCATTTTCACACTTCGTCTGAATTGTTGTTTCCAATGAAAACCAGTTGAACCTAATCCCTCGTTTCTCATTATGTTCTCTCTTTGCTTTTTTATTTTCCACCCTCCATTTTGCAGTGTTTTATGAGATAAATAGTTTTTGTTTTCTGACTGGTGTGTATAATAGAGGTCAGATGCTATTATGGCTAAGCCATGCAACGTTTAGCTCCAGTGTTGACCTTTTCATTGACTTCCTGTTGTGCTAGATTCTCCCAACCCAATGCAACTGTCAATGATTAAAAGTCAAACACCAAAAATGGTGATGTTTCAGCATAAAATTATGCTTAGTCACAACAGAGCCCTTGGTTCTTCACGTACGTTTTCTTCCAAAACAACACCAACATATGGACACTCAGCAAAAAGGTTAGAGAAATGGCTATTTTTATCTTTTCGCAGATGGTTTGAGGAAGCTAAGATAAAAAACAAATGCTAAGGAAATCAATAGCTGATCAATGACAAAACACAACACCCGCATCACAGACAAGAGTTTGTTCTCTGCCCTGGTGTTTCAGAATGATTATAGATTATATAGAACTGAGTGTTAGCTTGAACTCTTGTCAGACTTAGCCTGCAGTGTCATGTTTCTTGAGATGTTGTGCTCTCAATGAGAGTTATTGATTGACCACCATGATGGTGAGGAGGATAATGTTCAGCCACATTGGTTAACACATGATGAACGGACATGTAGTTTGATATTTGATGGTAGTTTGAGGATGTGCAGACTTTGTGAATGATGTTAAAGGAGTGATAATGAAGTGACGCAGACTTTGGGCTTTTACACTGATGTGTTGATTCAATCAGTTGTGTGTGTGTGTGTGTGTGTGTGTGTGTACATGTAAGAATGAGGCAACAGTCTAAATCACTCAGTCTAATGGGCATTTATCACACTCTCCGGCCATCCGGACTGTAATGAAACCAGCTCATTGTCTTAGTTCCATTAATCAGTCAGAAACATAATTCAACAACAACTGGATTTGTGGGTAAAAGTAACAAAATTTAACAAACGCATGTATAACATACCTCTGAAAAACAAACAATGAAGACCCTGTGAATTGGTTTGTGCAAGTGCAATTTTATGACGTACAAGTTTGACATTTTGTCTTTAGTAAGGCTATGTCCACACCACAATAGTGATTTTTATTTAATTTTTTTTCTTTAGCGGATTCAAAATGTTTAGCGTCCATACCAAAGTTATTATATTTAAGGAAAACAAACGAAAAAATGAAAACTAAAATTTAAAATAATTGTCGTTAACTAAAATAAAAATAAAAACGAGAGTTTTTTAAAAAACTAGAACTAACTGAAACTGTACTGTGTACATACAAAACTAACTGAAACTAACTAAAATTATAGCAAAAACCTCCTTCCCTTTCGTGTTTGTGAATGTATTAAATACATAATCTTACTGTAAGTCGTTTAGAAATAAATCTAATTCGCGCTGCAGGTGTTTGACCCTTTCGCACCTCAGACTCTGTAATCCTGCTGCCGTTGGCCAGATCGAGCCGGTACTCCTCCAGTCAGTCCTTGCTGTTGCTCCCGCGACAAAAACAACAAGTGGACATGACAGCAGCATGGTGACAGCATTACAGGCACTTAAAACTATTACTTACACATTTTTGCCCAATAATGGGTTTTATTTCTGTATCGAGATCGCGAATTAATCTTTTTAACCGGATCTTCTACGTGAACTGGTTAAACTAGTTCACCAAAACGAACTGAATCATTTGAAATGATTTGCGTCTCCAGTAAGCACTTATCCACAAACTAACAAGCCTAATACCCACCTCTGACTCTAAATAATTCAATATAAACTCTCATTCAGTTATTAGAACAGTAACGTTACACTGAGATCAAATTTGAGAAGCGGTGAACTGATAATACTGTGCATGCGTGATTCAGTGACCCAAACACAAACAGCACGTGACAGCCTGCTGTGACTGAACTAAACTTGAACAACAGCAGCGCGGGTAAACCGAGGGCTTAAGTGAGAGGATCTGGTGAAAAAACGTAAGTTTATTTCATAACAGAAAATTGTAATGGAATTTAAATAAGTGAATCAAAATTCAGTTGTGTTGCAAAACTTTATTGTAAGGCATTTTTCAGATCATAGTGATGTTCTGAAATTACTATTGCTGACTACATAATTTTGGTATGTTGAGTCCTAACATCCGTGTTAAATATCTGAACTTCCCATCACTACTGTGTATCTAACCTCAGAGCAGCCTTGCACACATATTGTACTTAAGGCTGCTATCTTGTGTTGTATTTGAATTTGAGGATGGGTATGGTATTGGTAGATGATAGTGTTCATGTATCCTCTAAATACAGGTTTCAAAAAATGTATGGCTGAGTTTTTATTATACAATATTTATTCTATTGATTTTGAATCTTGCACCTAACAAATATCCTTATTTAGAAAAAGAACTAAAACTAATACTGAAACTAATAAAAACTAAACTAAAACTAAATCATTTCAAAATATAGAAACTAATAAAAACTAGTAAATCTACCTCTAAAAACTAATTAAAACTAACTGAATTTGAAAACAAAAAAATCAAACGAAAAGAAACTAAAACTAATGAAAATCCCAAACTATTATAACCTTGGTCCATACATTGTTTTAAGAAATGACTGTGTCCACGTGGATGCACACACTTGTATCTGGCATTGTAAACATAGTCGCAGGATACTCTAAAATCAAAGAAGAATGTAATGAGCATCCGCGTGAAGTCCTTATAAAAATTGTAATTTTAAAAGAGAATGTTTTTAGCAGAAATATATATTTGCTGTGGTCACTAACTCACAAGAGTGCCTATTAAAATTAGGTGTTATTTTGTATCAGTGTGGAACAACTCCAATATAACTTCACTTTAAACATAAATTGCACGTTGTTAGTTTTGACACACAGGTAAGTCAAAAGTAACACAACAATATTTGCTAGATTTACTGGCTTAATCTTGTTTATTTTAAGTATATCTGACTATGACCACGTTAAATTTCAGCTCAATCAAATGTTTCAAAAGCAATCCAACAATGCAAAACGTGAATTTTCTATAGTTTTTGATTAGTTTTTTATTATTATTGGCAATATGCATTAACCGATAAAACACATGATTTTTCTGCAAATTCTAATGTGGAAGTGAAAAATAAGGCATGGCTATAAGCAGTGGGACATAAATAACAGTGCTACATTCGTCCCCTACAGGAACTCTTGCCATTTACTTTTAAACTGAAAAACTTTTGTCATAATTTTCGGGACAAACAAGTTTCTACTGACAAAAACTAGTCGAAAACTAAATAAAATTTAAGTGATGATGACGACAACTATAATAAAAATTTATTTTTTACGTACATCTTTGCTTTAGATTTCCTCTATGCGAGTTAACAGCTATGGGATTGATTTTACAAGATAACACATTAACATTTGCCAGTCATATGTCATTACTCTACTTATTTACTCAGTGCTATAGCTGAGCACCATGTACTGTAACACCAACTACAACAGTAAAGCTTGCTATAGACTGACATTGCAAAGTGGACTTAAACTGTTTTAAGCCCTTTCAAAGATTTGATGGCTTGAAACTGTTCAATAGACTAAAAAGACTAGTAGTTTACCACATTAAAATAAAGAGTTTGCTAAATAATTGCATTTTCAGATGGCTACTTTTCTTACATGTGGATTGATTGCCGACACATTTTTTTTACATACTACTTATGATATAAATAAACGATGCATATCTAATTTTTGGTCTTCAATGGAAAAGCTATTTTCCATATTTTAATTAGACCATTTTAAGTTTAATTTAAGGTTAATTTTAAGTTAAAATATTTTGTATAAAAATGTATACAATATTTAATTAAATTACATTGAATTAAACCAAATATATCAGGGTTCAACGCTAAGGATTTTTTCTACTGGTTGATCGGGCCAGTGGTTCAGATTTTTACTTGCCCTGCCAAAACTTTCACTGGCCCTACCAAAAAAGATAAGTTAACAGCTATTTCTTAGCCACATACAGCATTTTAAATAATGTGTCAAAATCCAAACGTAATTGTAATACCTACCCTTTTTATTCAGCATAACTTTTTTTAATACAGCTGACAATTTTTTTAAAAATACAGTTGTGATGTAACTAAATTTGATAGTATATATATATATATATTTACGCTACCGGTCAAACGTTTGGGGACATTTTTTTTCATTTTTTTTTCATGTTTTTTAAGGAAAATTATTCAGTTCATCAAGGCAACATTTATTAAATGTAAAAAAAATGTTAAATTGTTAAATATTTAATAAAATTTTAAATAACTGCTTGCTTATTGTATTGTATTATTACAATATTGTAATATTGCTTATTGCTTATTTTTAAATAAAATTATTACTCCAGACATTATTGGTTTTATTACTATTACCATAAATAATAATAATAATAATAATAATAATAATAGTAATAATAATAATAATGAAAATTCATCTTCACTGGAGTAAATTAATAAATTAAATGAAAAACTTTGAAACAGTTATTTTAAAGCGCAATAACATTTCACAATTTTACAATGTGTGCTGTATTTATGATGAAATAAATGGAGCAGTGGTGAGCAGGAGAAGTTTATTTTAAAACATTTAACAATCATACTGACCCCAAATTTTTGACCGGTTGTGTATATAATATTTTATAAGTGAAAATGGGCTCTTTAATTTTGACACCAATAGACACAGTCACCAAATATAAATCTTTCTCATACAGACTCATTTCAGTTGTCAAGTTTTGTAAAAATCCATCTATTGAATTAATCAATCTATTAAAGAAACATTGGCTAGAATTATGCATTGCAGACTTAAATTACAAAGAGCAATAACAGATAAACAGTGACTGCAGTCAGATCATGAAGCAGATCAATGTTGATCTTTCTTTCGAGCTGTCAGTGCAGAAATGAACAAAACAACAGGCCTAATACAACATATTATAGAGATTAAAATATGAAAAAAATATCAGATGGTGACTTCGGTCAATTTTCCTAAAGGATAAACAGCACTCTGTAATATTTCAGCATGCTTTCACTTTCGTAAAAGACATGAAACGCACATTTGCCGGTAGGAATGACATCTCGCCCAACTCATCATTCTCTCTTCATATAGCCGTATATATGGCTATTACACAATCATGATACACTGTGATATAGCCTGGGTCGTTAGTTCGTTGGATTGTTTTGTTTTCTCACTATAATCGATCCGCTCAATCAAGCAGAGACCACCTCATTCAGGCGATCTTGGGCCGATTGATTTGGCGCGGATCCGAGCGCGATTGCTGGATTCACCTATGCTAAACGAACCACGCTAACGGGGGAAACGAGACCGATTCCAAAACAAACGTCTATGTGTGAAAGCGCCCTAAGATTGTATTTGCACGCAATTGACAGACGGTCGCAGCTAAAGTAAACTTTTGTGACAAGGCAGCACTGGCCTGATCGGGCCAGCAGCTGTTCTGTACACTAATTCGTTTTCGTTTTAAACGGCGTTTTAGATCAAAAACGATCCGCATCCATACTAGCGTTTCATCTAGCGTTTCTAAACATATCTCCGTCCACACTACTCCACCAAAAACGTATATCACCTGACAATTCGCGCACTCTCTGCATGCCCATTCAAGTATAAACAGGAAGCATGTGTCTCGCTCGGCATTTGGTTATTGTTAGTCAACAAACGCTGGTTGAACGATGAACGCAAGCGGTTAGCGAGTGCTCGAACAATAGCTTGCCTCTTGCCAATATATGCTGCTGCTGTAGTAAAAAAAGGCAGAGTTTAACTGCTCAATGGCGCCTAAAACGGACAATAGTGCAAACAACGCTCCCATTTCTGTGTCCATGTTGTTGTTTACAGTAAAGACTGGTCTGCCGTCTTCCGATAGAGTTATAGTCATGTGATACGGGCTTGACGAATAAGGGAAGGATACGCAATGACCCAAAAGCAACAATCAGGTAGCGGATCTCAGCAGCCACACCTACGTTTTCAGATGTCTCCGTTTTCCCCCATCCACACTGAGACGGAGCAGCAGCATTTTAGAATGAAAACGACCTCTCCAGCGTTTTCAAAACGGTCTGTTTTTGGGGCTCGAAAAACTCTAGCATAGTGTGGACGGATGGCGTAACCGTAGCAAAACTTATGCGTTTTAAAACTAAAACGCATTAGTGTAAACGGGGCCTAGTCGATTTAGTCGACTAAAATCTTATGAAATTTACTCGACTAAAACTAGACTAAAACTAAAAAGAGTCAGAAGAATAAAATATGACTAAAACAAAAGTTGAATTTTAGTCAAAAGACTGCTGTCTAAATTAACACTGTTGCAAACTTAATATGTCATTGCACTAAATAACCTGTAGATTGAACATTAGTGTGACGCATGAAAAGAGAAACACACCTTGTAATGAGGAAAAAAGAACCGCCACAATACTTTTGCTTTTTGCAGTTAAAAACAGAAATTTAGAGCTAACTGCAGGACACGGTCCCAAAATCACATGATATTTAGCAGCTCCTTCAAGGGTTGCATGCTGAATGCGCTGTAATAGCCTGGAAATTAAATGTTGTCAGGGCTTCAAGAAAATCACTTTGTTACTTTCATCTCACGTTACTTTCGTCCCCGCTCTCCCCTATATAAAATATGTCTAGATGTTAATGCTTCTCCACTGGTCTAGTTGATACAGTATTTACAATTTTCTACTTATCCTAAAATGTTGAATGTTTTGTAGTCCAGGCAGGACATGTATTTCAGAGTCGTTTAGCTTAAAATTCTAATTGGGAATGCTGTGGTGACTGAAAATATTTAACAATCTGTTGCTTTAGCAATGCAAACATGATTTTTGAATACAATCAACAGGGGTGCCCTGCAGGATGGAGGCGACCCTTGCTTTTGAAGAATTTTTGTTCTGACTTTAATCAAACACAGATGAAGCACAGCTGGTTTTGGGGGGGTTCACTTTAAATTACACACAGGCATGTTTTTTTTTGTGTTATAGTGTTAAAATCAAAGACAGTGACAGATTGCTAGATACATTTAAGTGAGAGAAATCATAGGGCACATTTCTGTTCAATCAATATCTAACATGAACTGTTTTGTTTGTATGAAGGTACCTTTTAATGAACCACTTTTACTGGTTTGCGTGACTCTTATGTTGAATGTAAACCAGATATTGTTCTCAAATACGACAGATTTCAAATAGCCTGCTGTAAAGTGGCCTTAAAATAGATGCCTTTCAATTGGGTGGTGATAGTAATTGAATCGATATACAGGTGATCTATTTAGGGATTACATGCCCTGCTTCTACTTGGTATTACCATGTGCCTTTAGTGATCTTATTGTTGTGAATGGTCTACACAATACAGTGCACTTAAAAGTATTCTCTTATTGCTTGATAATGTTCTGACTAAACCACTAAAGTCACGTGGTCTGTTTTGAGAATGTTTTTTGGTGTTTTTCTGGACTTTAAGGCGAGTCTGGAACCTTGCTGAATGAGGGATCTTTCAGATTTCACCTAAAATATCTAAATCTGTGTTCCGGAGATGAACAAATGTCTTGGGGGTTTGGAACGACATGAAGGTTTTAATAAAAAACCTATGGAGAAAGCCAGTGAGTAAATCAATTTGCTTCAGAAGTATTTGTTGCTAATATTTTTGTGTTTAATAAACTATGTAAAACATGAGTTCAACAAACAATTTGATACATTTTGGTCTTCAAATATGGGCTTTATGAAGAAAGCCAACAAGTAAATCAATTTGCTTCAGAAGTATTTGCCGCCTATATTTTATTGGCGTTTCATAAACTGTATGTAAACTAGGCATGGGACGATAACCGTTTTCAAGGTATACCGCGGTTTGGAAAAGTCAGGGTTTTCATACCGTCAATATTTTCTCTAATACCGTTCCTAAGGTATGTGTAAAATTTTATTTATTTACATTTTTTTTAACAACAGTATCTCCAGCAGAAAAGATATCCAAAGATGCCATATTAAATTGTAAATAAATCTGTGTTTTTGAAACTAATAAAGACAGCAGACATCAATGATTTATTTTCATTATTTGGCCTGACATGTTTACTGCTCCAAAATATTATAAATGTTTCTCAAAATAAAATATATTGTGTTCAAAGGGGAAAAAACTTTTAGTTTTTTACACAGACATTTAAAAAGAATATATTTTAGAGCAGTAATCACAATACCGTGGTACCGTGAAACTGTGATATTTTTATCCAAGGTTATCATACCGTCAAAATCTTATACCGGCCCATGACTAATGTAAACCATAAGTTTGACAATCAATCTGACACGTTTTGGTCTTCAAATGCATACCTGCGTACTTTATGAATAAAGTCAGCAAGTAAATAGATTTGCTTTAGAAGTATTTGTCGCTAATATTTTATTGGTGTTTCATAAACTGTAAAACAGGAGTTCGACAAACAATTGGATACATTTTGGTCTTCAAATATGGGCTTCATAAAGTAAGTAAATTAATGAGTAAATCAATTTGCGTCATAAATTTGTCGCCTATATTTTATTGGTGTTTAATAAATTGTTTGTAAAAGATGAGTTCAACAAACAACTGGAAATGTTTTGGTCTTCAAATATGGGCTGTATAAAGTAAGCCAACGAGTAAATCAATTTGCTTCAGAAGTATTTGTCGCCTGTAATTCATTGGTGTTTAATAAACTGTTTGTTAAACATAAGTTTAATAAACAACTGGATACTAGGGGTGTCAAAATTAATTGTTTCTTCGGTGCACCGCGATACAGACGCGAACAATTCGGTATCGGTTCAGTAATAATCATAACCAGTTATTATGTACTGACGTCATTTATCTCATATGCGCTATGTCGCCGTAGCATACTATAGCGAGGGAGGCGAGCGCGAGTATTTACAACGCTCCAACTACTTAAAAACTCAGAAACTGAGCACAATTTTACTGCGTTTGTGTTTGCTGGACTGTGTTTCACTGACACTTACAGCAGAAGCCCCTATTTCACGGTGATTAAGAGAATGAAAGTAATCTCCATTTCTCTCTCTCTCACTGACCGTGGCCCATGAGTGCATCTGTGAAGAGCGCCAGCGTGTAAGAGCCAATCACAGCCCTTTCTGTTGAGCGCGTGACCAATCAAAGGGGTGTAAGAAAGAACTTTGTAGACAAGGCTCAGAAAGCGAGCGGGATATTTATATTTGTTTATTTGCTATAAATGCTCGTGTTGTTTAAAGGTACAGTTTATATATCTGACTGTTTGTATTAAAGGACAAAATTGATTTAAAAATAGTATATAAATATATTTATACATTTTAATACAAGAATTGCTGTGCTGAGATGAAAATATAAAACGTATGGAAATATAAAATGTATGGAAAGAATCGTCAATGCACCGTGATGCACCGAGATATCGAATTAAATCGAATCGATGGCATGATAATCGTAACCGAATCGACCTCTAATGGATACATTTTGGTTTTTAAAATATGGACTTTATAAAGTAAGCCAACGAGTAAATCAATTTGCTTCAGAAGATTTGTCGCCTATATTTTTGGTGTTAATAAACTGTTTGTTAAACATAAGTTTAATAAACAACTGGATACTTTTTGGTCTTTGAATGTGGCTTTTATGAAGAAAGCCAGCAATAAAATCGATTTGCTTCAAAAGTATTTGTGGCCTATATTTTATTAGTGTTAAATAAACTATGTAAAACATGAGTTCAACAAACAATTGGATACGTTTTGGTCTTCAAATATGGGCTTTATAAAGCATGCCAACAAGTAAATCAATTTGCATCATAAATTTATCACCTTTATTTATTTATTAGTGTTTAAAAATTCTTTTGTAAAACATGAGTTCAACAAACAATTGGATACGTTTTGGTCTTCAAATATGGGCTTTATAAAGAAAGCCAGCGAGAAAATGGATTTGCTAATATTTTATTGGTGTTTAATAAACTGTATGTAAAAGATGAGTTCGACAAACAATTTGATACATTTTGGTCTTCAAATGCATGCCTGCGGTCTTCATGAAGAAAGCCAGCGATTAAATCGATTTGCTTCAGAAGTATTTGTGGCGTTACAGTCCTGACACCTTATTTGCCAGGAGCATGATTCAGCACTCGTTTACCGCTTTCTATCTGCGATATTCAGATATATAAGAAAGTGTGTCATGCCCGCCACCCCCAAAGCTATACACAGACCAAGCACTTTCTTCTCCTCCCTTTTCCTCTCCTGCCTGCTTGCTGTAAGAGGAAAACGGAGAGAGAAAGGAGGGGATACAAAGAGTGGATTGTGTGCAGTGGGTCTTGTGACAGTATTCAGGCAGCAAGGCTACAGCACAGAAGCGATGTGTGGAGCAGAGCTCTGTGCGTGTGTATTTGTGGAGGGAGCAGAGCGCTTATCTACTGGCCAACTCAGGCGTAAGCTGTCAGGCCTAGGTCATGTGACTAGCGTTGTCATGACGAGCAAGCGTCATCCCATGCACAATGCTCAGTCAGGCAGCTCAGCAGACAGTTAGAGGCTTAGACTCAATTTACAGTTCATTTCATTCTGCTTTCACAGCCATGATGCTGCTCTGATATACTGTGCTTTAAAAATATATATTCTTAATTATTATATCTGGGTAGTTCACCAATCATTTTTACGTTAGTTGTTACTAATAGTTATCACTTCTAAGTGTTTTTTATTTGACATAATTGTATGTAATTTTGAAAAAAAAAAGAATTTTTAAGCCAAGGCATAATAGTTAATATTTACTGAACATAATGGAGATTCATTTGTAAAATGCATGAACGCTCGTATAATTACAGAACACTGTTCAATTACAAATGGCAGAAAATTTCCAGAAAAAATATCCCGGACGAGCCCCCACTTTAGGGCACAACCCTGCTCTAGGGGGTCAAGTAAGGGTGTTTTCACACCTGCCTTTTTTAGTTCGGTTGAATCGCACTCGAGTGTGCACCAAAAGCGGACCAAAAAAACATACTGATATTTCCTTGAAGAACGATCGGAGCGGTTCGTTTGTGGTGAGAACATGATCTGAACTAAAACAGACCCAACTGCAAGAAGTACTGCGCTTTTTTAGACTAACCCAGCTGCCGTAGTCCGATGCGCTGTCCCATCTTGGGATGTGGAGGAAATTTTTTTGTTGACCGCCCTTTACCAACAATTTTAAACAGAGAGAGAGAGAGGGAAAAACATTACATGATGGATCGTTGGTAATATTTCCGTAAGATGACCATGTCGCAGTTTAGCAAAATTAATTCACGCCTCCTCCTGAAGTGACTTATAATGCGCCTTCGTTGTTTGCAATGCATTAAAACATTGTTTTCCCGGCAGCAGCTGAGCTTCATTCTGAAATGTATAGTTTGTCTAAAGCAGGGGTTCTAACCTTTTTCACTTCGGGGCCCATTTCTTTTTCCGATCAATTTTTGAAGGCCCACTTGTCTGACATTTTCTCTAAAATTGTATGAAATGCTATTTATTAACAAATAAATATATATATACACACACACACACACACACACACACACACACACAGTTGAAGTCAGAATTATTAGCCCCCCTGAAATTATTTGCCTGAATTAATGGCAGAAACCATTGAGCCTCGCTAGATCCTTCTGTATGGGCGTGCGTCCATTATAAAACACTTACAGGACATTAATTTGGACAACTATGCGAATATATAAAATAGTTTGCACAAAAATACACAAAGAGAGACTTTCACTTCACTCATAATTTGTGAATGAACAGACTTACGTGTACTAGACGCGATCATGAGGCTGTTTTTGTGCGGAGTTTGAAGTAATCAATCAGAGAACAGGAGAAAGTGCACTACTTCGATCATTTTAATATAGCATATTAATGATGAAATCAAAAATGATAGTATAATATTGAGAGTTAATTTTAAGCTCGCGGCCTACCTGCAGGATCGATGCGGCCCACCGGTTGAGAATCCCTGGTCTAAAGTGATCTATACAAACTATATAGTATACTATGGCCAGGGATACTATCAGCCAGCGCAGTCGTCCCTCCATAGTAAAAAGTGACATTTTGTGTCTGCTAGTTTGTTTCCTTGAGGGAGATCCATTGGCATTTTTACGCACATTAATTCTGACCAATCGAAAAGCAGTTTAGGAAATGCGTTCAATAACATCTGGCCATTGAGTGATGTGGATTTTGTCACATGACTGCATTTTGGTTCTTTTCAACTGGTTCAGACCAAAGCAATCAGTGTGGTGTATAAAGGGCCCAAAAGACGGCAGAAAAATGCTACAATGTATCATTCGTTGCCCTTGGTCCGGACCAAATGAACCAAACCACAGATGTGAAAGCACCCTAAGTAACAAATGATACAACGGACTTCTTCGAGTTGGCTCGGTTTATTTATCTCTTTCCCCTGTTTTTTCAAAAATAATAAATCGAATTTATGCATGCTTGTTCAAAATAACTTGGTTTTTATCAATTCATTATAAATATAGGTTTCAATAATGTAATTATACAAACTTTTAATCAAAATAAATATATGTCTGCTAGTTAATAAATCACATTTAGCATCATAGATCAACAAATAATTTGTCCATTTCACAAAAAAAAAAAAGATTAATTGAATTTACTACATTTTTTAAAGGTGAGTGGTTGCAAACTATTTATGAATCTTTTTTTCAGTGTACTTTTTTGTTATGATAGATGTCAATAAAATAACTTGAAGTGAAAAGTATCCTCAAAGTATTATGATTAAGAAATAAATGTAATTACAATTTGGCTTGTTTATACTGTAAATACTGAGAAAAGCCCCGAAATGAAGATAACTCGAAGACATTACATAATTGTTTTGGAGGCTTTAATTTAAAGGTCAAAGCACTGTTATGTAATCTAATCTGTGTCGTATTTTCCATTAACAGTATGTAAATGTTATATTGACTGTACCTGAAACTTGTTGTCAGACAATGTCATTTGAATACAGTGTGTAATTTTTTGCTTTGTTTTCTGGAAATGTTATGTTAGAAGCTCACACAATAAAACACAAAAAAAGATTAATATTTTTGGATATTTAAGAGAATGTGTACAAAAACAAGCTGCCAAAGAACAGGATTCAACATACTGTAGCATCTTAACAATAATTAACACGCTGTTAAGTGTCTTAACAATAAAATCTTCCCTCACTGTAAAACATATGTCATTTTGAATGTGGAATTTTGGAGACTATTAGACAAGATTTCTATATTGAGACTCTGAAATTTATTTATTTATTTATTTATTTATTTATTTATTTATTCATTCGTTTATTCATTCATTTATTATTTCATTAATTTATTCATTTATTTATTTATTGTATCATTTCTAATTGAATTATGACGGTTGTTATTATTATGTAATATGTTTTATCTATATTAATCTTGCCATGAAGTAGGCATAAGTTGCTAATGTGGCAATAAATAAACAAACAAAAACAAAGAGAGAACACTAACAAATTTCATTCAGCACACAAAGACACATCACATGATTTCTGACTATTATCAATTAATTAAACGCAAATATTTGCCCGTCTAAGTTTACCTTGTTTGCATAGACTGTCATCATATTAATGAATGCTGAACATTTAATAACCCCTCTATTGTTCCTGTGTCATTTTTGCTTTGTCATCGTTTCAGCATAGGATACCACAATGTTTTGATATCAAAACCAAAAAATGATCAGGGATATTCAAATAGATTGTAAGCAAGCATGATAAAAGTAAGTAATTGATTTAAAAGTTGCACTAAAAATGATTACAAACACTTCATCACATTCTTGTACAACTGCATCACACACCTGTACTACTGCAGCATAGAGTTCTTAAAAACGGATTATATGGTTCATATTTACTGAACATAATGGACAAGGTTTCCGCTACATCCATTCATCCGTGGCGGGCCGCCACGCCAAAATTCATCCCGCCACGGCTACATTACAACTTCTCATTTAAAACATTTAGTCGTGTTTTTTATAGCGGGTTATAATCTCACCAAAACGTATTAAAAGGTAAGTGAATTATAACAGCGCAAACATTTCTGTAACTGTAGTAGTGCTGTGCGCTATTTGTTAAACCCTTTAAGGTGACATGCTGACTGACTGACTGACAGGTGCGTGATGCCTGGGGCGCCAGCAAACACGGCGTAGCTTTCAGTTAAGATGAACACAGTTTCCATAAGTATACTTATCTTTCTGGAGTTTATAGCCGTTTCACTTTACTTCAGGACGCGTTAATGTTGGAAAACGCACAAAAACGCACTAAATCGCACTTCAGCAGCGCTTACTGGAGAGCGCATGAGAAGATCTGCACTTGAGCATGTAAATTTGAGTGCGTGCAAGAAGTTTTGTGCACGAAGAGGAAATCGGTGCACAAGCAAAGAGATTCGCATGCTCATATTACATGAATGCGTTCTCGACTTGTAATACTGCGTGTAATATTTGTCTTTGAAATAGTTGGCAGATCTGTGTAAAAAAAAAAAGCCTGCCGCCACAGCTGGGAAAAATCCTAGAGGAAACACTGATGGAGAATCATTTGTGAAATGCATGCCAGCTAGTATAATTGCAGAACACCTTTTAATTACAAATGGCAGAATATTTAAAGAAAAATATCCCGGACGAGCCCCCACTTCAAGTCAGGTCAAGTAAATAACATAAATGATACAACGGAATTCTTGGAGTTGGGTCTGTTTATTTATCGCTTCCCTCCCCCCTGTTTTTTTTCAAAAATAATAAATAGTATTAAATCAAAGCCTTTATCACAAAAATAACCACTAACTAAACCCAAATTAAACCAAATAAGCCGTTCAAAATAACCGAAATCTAAAAATAGAAGTCCTAAAGTTATTGCACACTGAATCCAAAATATTTGTCCGTAATTTTCGCATGTTAATAAATAAATTTGACCTCACATTGTCAATCGTATTGACACACTGCCTCTAAAACTTTCATCTGTCATAAAAAAATTCAAACCGGGTTTGAAACCGGGTTTTTCCTTTTTCCTTTTTTTCGCATCCGAAAAAGCACTTTGAGAGGAGTTTTAACAGTTCAGGGCCACAGTACAAGCGAACGGAAAAATACAAAATGCTGTCACTTGAGCCACAGATAACTTTATGATAAACACAGTGCATAAAATAAAGACAGAACGTGGTGGACAGTTGAGAACCCCTATATGATGGATTCATTGACTGGCACATCTCTGTCCTGCTGCTGTTTGTGGTGTGTGTGTTCATACATTTGACATACTGTCCGTGGACAATAATCGCCTCATGGTCTGATTTGGTCCATTGTTTCAAAATGTCAACACAGTGTCTATTATAATGTCTGTAGGTTCTGCTATTCTCTGTTCCAGATTTGTTTATGTACGTAAACGTATGAAGTATCACAAGCAATGTATCAAAATTCCACTGATTTCTTGTAATAAACTTTGCATTTGGGAATAATCCAGCGCAGCTCCTTGATAAGGAGAACTCTCCTTCCTCTCTATGTAGGCTAGTATTGGATGAACACAATATGTAGCCTATTCCTCTTTTTACTTTGGAGAAGAGAGGAGAGCAATGCATCACTGCTTAAATTGACTCTGAAATGTTTTGCGTTTTTTCCTAATGGATTAAATAATATGCATCAAAGTCAGTGTGCAGAGTTTGTGTGTGTGACATTTTTTTGCATATGAATACGAAAAAAATGCACACAAAAATTTTGAACTTCAGTGTGCAAAGACCTTAACCTACCTCCCTGACTGCATCAAAAACAGGAAAGAAAAGTGTAGCCTACAGCTTCACGTCATGCATATTTACAATATGTACAGTATTATTTACACTTTAACAAATAGCATAAAGGCAAAAAACGGAAGATGGTGGAATAGCCAAAACTAAAAAATTACACACAAACAGAATGGGGTAGTTTGGGACACACAACCCAGTTCCAGTCTTTTTCAAAAGATGCCCCAGTCTCTGCAGCCAATCTCGGAGCACCTCATATGTGCATTTAGGGTGTAGCCTAAAGATTGGGAAAGTACAGGAGAGAGAGATACACACACCTCCAGACGCAACAACATTTGTTTTTATAAAATATATGAAATAATATAAAGGGAACATGGGTGGATATGAGCAGCAATGTGTGAGGAAAAAGATGTGGCAAAGTACAGCACATAACACTTATCTTTTCTCACATAAACTGTTAGAACTTGTCTACATTTAGGCTTTGACTGTGGTAAACCTCATTAACACTGATGCTCCTCAGAACACTTGCTTTATGCTGGGTTCAGACACCTTATTAGACTGATTTTAGAAAGAAATATTTGACATAACATCATGGTAAGCAGCAATGGTTATATCTTAGATAGATATCGTGTGTTTTAATGGATGACTGTTGAAGTGGTGTATGGAAGGCTTCAGAATGTCCTGACATACCAGCTAGCGTGTTTATTTATTTTTTTGGTCCTCCACAATAGGTTTTCGTGACACGACATTGACCAATAGGAGAACAGAAACTCTTCTGTACACAACTTTCAAACTTGGTGAAAGAAAAGAGAAATCGGATCATGGATATGTGGGGGGTTTCTGACAAGATAGCCAAAACAGGGTTTCTGCTGCGTTTTTAAAAAATAGAAAATGTCAGAATGTCAACTTTAGGTCTAAAGTCTTAAATGCATGTGAAGCATTGTGTTCTAGGTCTTAAATAATTAAAAATGGGTATTATTTTCCTTCGTCCATGTAATGCTACCTCAAATACCTCATTGAAATTCTCCAAAACTTTTTTTAAAGTGTGTTTTTTTTAATCATTTATCTATTTTTTGCTAACCCAAATATAAATTTACTACATTATTACTACAAATGAGATGTTAAATTTAATTCATAATTATCTTAAAAGTTCTTAAGTCTTATCTCATTCACACATACGTTCTAAACTCCCGCAGACCCCCTGCACTTTCAGCAAATTTTGACAAACATCCTAATTATATTTTAAGTATCTGATATTCCAAATATGTGTAAGAACATGTTATCTGTTGTTTGAACAGCAACAATGGTCATATTGTTTGATCTATGATGGGTGTTGGCTCAACCATGTTAATGGAAAGAGCAAAGCTGCTGGATTTACAACATGTTAATCCATCAGCTTCCCCTGATTTACATGCAAGTGGCTGTTTAATTAGGAGATGAACAGAGTAAACCTTCTTCAGTAGTCAACATTCAAAATTAATCATAATTCTTTTGCAAAATTGCCCTAAGACAAGAATGGGTGTTGTTTAAGGACAACTTTGATGAAAGGTGATGATCCACTTCAAATGTTGACTACTGTAGTTACCTAAACAGTTTGTAAGCTGGTGTGAATAAAGCACAGAGTGTAAAATAATCATTATTGCCCTCTCTATAGACATCAGCATGCATTTAACAAATCTTAAATGTTATGTTTTGCTAGTACTTTTGTGTATTTAAATGTCTAAAACCTAATAAATGTGATTTGTTTTTTGAAAACTCTGAAACAGCCTCTTTCTCTGGCTTTTTTCCAGACATTGCGGGAAAGCAGATTTGGATTTAACAGCTGATGACATGACTCACTGAACGTTCTAATCACACAGGTGTGATAGTATGTGTCAGGGTTAAATTTGACTATGTGAACTATTTAAAAGAACACACTGTGCTTTAATAGTCGTTGCTTATGCTTTCGTTTCCAGGCGTAATTCGCCATTTTCTTCTCTCTTGATGACATCATGCATATCAATAAAGACAGCAAGCGATGGTTGGTTGGGAAACAATGTGTAGGCTGAATTGTTTCTTTTCCCCGTTACAACAAGAATTTAAGAGTCAATCTGATAAAGTCTGACACAGTGACTCTCATAACAGAATGAAATTTTGTGTAGTCTAAACCTGGCATAACAAGGTCACAATCGACCCTGTCCTCATGAGCAGTTGAGATCATATCAACCAATTTTAAAGGCAAAGTTCAGCGAAAAGTGAAAGTTTAAGACTCTTAAATTCTTGTTGTGATGTGAAAAAGAAACAATCGGACTACAGATTGTTTCCCAACCAATCATCGCTTACGGTCCTTCATGACATGCATGATGTCATCAAGAGAGAAGAAAATGGCGAATTACTACTGGAAATGAGTGAAACAATGTCTATTGAAGCACAGTGTGTTTTTTTAAATAGTTCACATAGTCAAATTTAACCCTGATGTGTTTGATCACACAGGTGTGATTAGAATGTTCAGTCCAATCGGTTGCTAATTTAAAATCTGCTCTCCCACGATGACTGATAAATTGAGCTTCTTTCTCTGGCATTTTTCCAGTGTTTTCAAAAAATAAATGACATTTATTTAGGTTTGGATCAAATAAATATTGAGAAAACGATGACAGAATTTTATTTTGTGGGTGAACAATCCCTTTTACTACAGATCTTTTTCAATTAACACTCAAATGAGGTTAATTTAATTACAGTCAAATTATAAATGGTGAAATTAATATTTGCAGTATATGCTTTAAAGGAACCTTATAAAGATTAATGTGCTTTTTTAATGTTTTGCTATTACATTGAAAACTAAAATATCTCTTCTTTCTCATGCAGGCTGGTGTCATCTATTCACGCTGTTGTGGCCACTACAGCTGGCATCATCGTGGTGTCCTCGTGCAAAGACAATGTGATTATGGACCGGTAAGTGGACCAATCCTGTTCCACACCTTTCAGAGCAAACCAATTATAAGCTTTTCTACGACAAATGATTATCTTGTTCTGCGTCGTTGCTAATAAACTGGGTTTAAAGGTAAAACAGTCCAATCACAGTACAGTAAACACATACATATGTTTACCTCGAAACTGTAAATACTTACTGTGCCTGTCAAACTTACTACTTATTTCAGAAGGCAATTTTAATTAAACACTAAATATTTAGGATAAGTACATGATAGTGATGATTTTATTTCTAAAGGATGCATTGAATTGACGCAAAAGTGGCTGTAAATATCTATTTTACCATGTTACAAAAGTTTCTGTTCCAAATAATTGGTGGCGTTTTAAAATTACTTTCATCAAAGGCTCTTGAAGGAAAGCCCCATATATTCAATAGCACAACAACTTTTGACATTGATAATAATAAGTTTGTCTTGTGCATTCTCATATCAATATGATTACAGAAGGATCATGTGACACTGAAGAATAGTGGAGTAATGGCTGCTAAAATCCAGTTATGCCATCAAAGGAATAAATTACATTTTAGAGGCAATTCGATACAGTGCATGATGCTGTTTTAAAAGTTATTATTTTGTTTATTGTACTACAATAAAACAGCTCCTCTATTCTAGTTCGTCTGAGCGTTGGACTATAAAGTCCTGCCTTCCAAAAAAACAAAAAAACAGAGTCTGATTGGCATACCTGTCAACATTGGGATGTGAAAATAAGGGATATGCCCCCCAATCCCCCCCCCCCTCCTCCAAAAAAATCCCCAAATTATTATTGTATTAAAATATTATATTACAATAACTAAATATGCTCATCTGGAGCTGTTTTATTGTAAATAAACAGTTAAATGGTCAGTAAAGTTTTATTATTATTTACAAAGGATAGAATAAATAATATACATAAGAAAAAGCTGCAAATAAATTAGCAAACAGTTTTAACAATTAAAATGAATGGCTATTATAAAGAAATTGGATCAAGCTATCAAATCTCATTAATCTTTTCTTCACTGTGTAATTTAAACATTTTGATTAAAGAGCAACAAATAAATCTTTCATTTAGTTTTTTTCGTTTGATTACATTAAATCACAGGTGTCACTTAAATGCACAGATCCAACATTATATGAAATTCGATTGCTTTCCTAACTTTTTATGCTCATTTAAGACTAAGTTAGTTGAGTTTGAAAGAAAACCCATCAAAATCGACATCTTTAGATAGTATTATTATTATTATTATTCATTCATTCATTTTCTTTTCGGCTTAGTCCCTTTATTAATCTGGGGTCGCCACAGCGGAATAAACCACCAACTTATCCAGCATATGTTTTAAGCAGCGGATGCCCTTCCAACCGCAACCCATCACTGGGAAACATCCACACTCATTCACACACACTCATACACTACGGTCAATTTTAGCATACCCAGTTTACCTATAGCGCATGTCTTTGGACTGTGGGGGAAACCGGAGCACCCAGAGGAAACCTACGCCAACACGGGGAGAACATACAAACTCCACACAGAAATGCCAACTGACCCAGCCGAGGCTCAAACCAGCGACCTTCTTGCTGTGAGGCGGCAGCACTACCTGCTGCACCACCGCATCGCCTATTATTATTACTATTATTATTATTTTTATTAATTATGTGTATATGTCTGTTCAAACACGCACCCAAAACCTAGACTTTTGCTCCGCTTCAAATGGCATGTACAGAATCCGTTTGGGAAACAGCGTCTATTTATCACTATGGAGCGCGTCAGCTGACAGTCACGCACCGCTACATAAACTGTTTTGAGGATTGCATAGGAGGGGCAACAGCGCCTGTAATGGAAAGTAAGTTAATCTCTCCATTTTTATATTTATTTCAAAGTGTTTTCATGCTTAAATAAAACGAAAGCACAGAACAGATTCACATTTAAGAGCAAGGGGCGTCCCCTGGTGGTTCGGCGGTATGGGTTGTGTATAGGAAAGATTGGATCTTATTGCCATCCTGCATAGAAAGTTTGAAAATACGGTAGAAAAACGGGAAAATGCCTTTAAGGGGGGATAGTGGGATAGAACTGTAAAATACGGGGGATTTCCCGGCCAGCTGATCCAGTGCGTTGTAACTGGCCAAACATCACAAGTGTGTGTTGAAAATGTAATTCACATTAGCAAAATTGGCAATATAGGGCTCGAAATTGCGTTCATTTTGGTCCCATATGCGCCCGAAATATTATCTATGTGACCTCAAAATATATTTGGGAGCATTTGTGTGAGTGCATAAAATTGTTGCGGTGCGACTGGTTTTCATTGCAAAATATTTCTCCGCGTGCTCAGATTTAGGAGACATTCACGCAGAATGAATCTTTGCACCTAAAAGCGCCAAACATCGCTCAGGAATTGTTTAAAACAGTTGTCATGTCAACTAGCTGCAGTAAACAAGTCCTGTAATGCTTGCCCCGCCTTCAAGCTCTTCTGATTGGCCCACTGCTCTTGAACTGCATGCAAATGGATTGGTTAATATCAGCTGTCAATCACTCAGTCAATGCCTTCCTTCAGATGGCGGAGCTACAGCTGCGAAGACGTAAAGGTCTGGATACGAGAGAATGAAAATAAAAACTGACAGATTTTGTTTTAGAAACCTCCTAAAGTTACAAATAATGACACATCTTATTAGTGACCATGTGGTGGATGTTAAACCACCATTTGCACTTTTCCAAGAATGGATAAAAGACTCCTAATGGGTTAAAGTCCGCTATGAAAATTACTTAAGCCATTTACTGTAAAGTCTGTGGGATGGAGTTTTCAGGTAACAGCGTTTCCTTCATCTACACAACACAAGATGTTCTATTTAATCCTTCATTTAATCGTCACGATACTGTGAGTTGTGCATCTGGCACCGCGTTCACATCACAAAAGGGCTTTCATTCACTAAGATTAGACTAATTAAGATGACGTATGCAAATAATAAGTTAAATGTCAATATCATCTGTGCAATAACACAAATAACGTATCATACGTATGGGTGTTTCCTAGTACTGGGTTGCAGCTGGAAGAGCATCCACTGTGTAAAGCATATGCTGGATAAGTTGGCGGTTTATTCTGCTGTGGCGACCCCTGAATGAACAAAGGGACTAAACTGAAGGAAAATGAATGAATGAATAGTATTCAGCTTAAAGTGCAATTTAAAGTCTTAACTATGTTAATTAGGTTAACTAGGCAAGTTAGGGTAAATGGGCAAGTAATTGTATAACAGTGGGTTGTTCTGTAGACAATCTAAAACAAATATTGCTTAAGGGACTAATAATATTGACCTTAAAATTGCTTTTATTCGAAAATAGACTTTCTCCAGAAAAAAAAATATGATAGGAAAAAAAATTCCTTGCTCTGTTAAACATCACTTGGGAAATATTTGAAAAATCACAGGAAGGCTAATCATTCTGACTTCAACTGATGCTCAAAAGTGGTGCAGTGGTGCAGTGTTGCTTTAAGAGGGCGGTCCATCAGACCCTACCTGCCGATATCTGTGTATATCTCAGCAGCCAATCACAGCAGCCATAGAGCATCAGCGATTACCTCTATTCCCACGCCACATCTGCTAACCCCTTTGGCTCCGCCTCCTCCCCAAGGGCACAGGAGGAAGAGATTAGGCACACGGGATCCCAAGGCAACAGCTGTTACCTTGCACTGTGCCCTTCCTCCCTCTGCCCTTCTATGGCACTGGGCTGACACCTGTAATTTCAGCCTCTGCCACCTGTTCATGTGGACTGGGTGAAATGCTTGCGTGTGTTTGTGGCGTAACAGAGTAATCCACAGAAGGCACTTGCCAGGCGGGCCTAGAGAAACCTCCCAGCCACCCTGCTAATCCCCCGCAGGCTTAATACTTGGCTTGAGCACAAGCGCAGCATTGATCCTGAGTGACAAGGAGCACCAAATGACACCAGGAGTTAAAGGAACAGGTCACTACGAAACCAAAATTCTGTCATCATTTGCTCACGCTAATATATAGGACTGCAATATAGTGGAAGAAATGACGATGTATATTGCGATTATGAAATATAGTTCACCAGATGGAATAAAATCACAATTTCAGAATGTTTGGGGTAATTTTGTAGTGGAATAAATTATTAAAATGAACTTTAAACCAGATTTCTAGGAGTAAAAAAAGCATACATGCGAGAAAAAGTCTATTTGTCTGGTAAGACTTTTTATAAAGGCTTTATTTTAACGATCTAAGCGCAAAGTCTAAAGCACATGGTGCAAAAGCATTAAAGGCGTGTCCGAATCCACTATTGCTATTTTAAGGACGGAAAATACACTTTACGCCCCGGCACATGGTCTAACAGGGTTTTGCTTATTCTCTTAATGAGTTATGGGTGTGTTTTAAACCAATCAGAGTCTCATCTGCTATTCCCTTTAAGAGTCAGTTGCATCGCGCAATGGCGCATTTGCTATTTACATAGCAGACTTTGAAAGAGCAAACACTTGAACGCTTCACTAGCGAGAAAACGGTTAAACAGACCATCTGCAGCTCGAGGATAAAGAATGAGCCTCCTCCATTCAGCCTCTTTACTTTCTCTTTACTTTACTTTTACTCCTTTACTTTCGTGGATGAGAAAACAGTGTTGTACAGTATGCAGTCCAATGAAGACATCCATTAGTATACATATTTAATTTTTATTTAAGCGCATAGATTTGTTTCAAAATTATTACTAAATTCAGTTCTAATGTCCAGCAAACAAATAAATGAGCAATAATAACGAAGTGTGGTCGGTCAAACA
The DNA here is from genome assembly GCA_903798195.1 of Danio kyathit. Taxonomy (NCBI): domain Eukaryota; kingdom Metazoa; phylum Chordata; class Actinopteri; order Cypriniformes; family Danionidae; genus Danio; species Danio kyathit. The sequence goes on along the minus strand of LR812523.1, from coordinate 73,060,088 downwards.
ACTGAGTTATATCCAAACACACATACTATTCTTATGCCCCAACAGAAGAGGCTTTTTTTTAGAAACTGCTATGTATGTTGAATAACCCTTTTATAACATTAATACATCATGTGAATCCATTGAATTTACCAACAATGCCTCTTAGCTGTTATTAAATGCTATTCATTCATTCATTCATTTTCTTTTTGGCTTAGTCCTTTTATTAATCTGGGGTCGCCACAGTGGAATGAACCACCAACTTATCCAGCACATGTTTTACGCAGCGAATGCCCTTCCAGCCGTAACCCATCTCTGGAAAACATCCATACACACTCATTCACACTCATACACTACGGACAATTTAGTAGGGGTGTCAAAATTAATTGTTTCTTCGGTGCACCGCGATGCAGACGCGGACAATTTGGTATCGGTTCAGTAATAATCATAACCGGTTATGTACTGATGTCATTTATCTCACATGCGCTATGTCGCCGTAGCTTACTATGGCGAGGGAGGCGAGCCGTGAGCGCGAGTATTTACAACGCTCTAACTACGTAAAAACTCTGAAACTGTGCACAATTTCACTGCGTGTGTGTTTGCTGAACACTGTTTCACTGACACCTACAGCAGAAGTCCCTATTTTACGGCGATTAAGAGAAAGAAAGTAATCTCCATTTCTCTCTCTCTCACTGTGGCCCATGATGAGTGCATCTGTGAAGAGTGCCAGCGTGTAAGAGCCAATCGCAGCCCTTTCTGTTGAGCGCGTGACCAATCAAAGGGGTGTAAGAAAGAACTTGGTAGACAAGGCAGAAAGCGAGCGGGATATTTATATTTGTTTATTTGCTATAGACCATTTCAATGTGGTCATGTCATTGGCCCATGAACATTTCCTGCTTGACGTTAAAGGTGCTGTATGTAAGTTTTTTTAGTCTTCTAAAGCATAAAAATACCATAATATGTGTGCAGATATTTAAGAAACATCACAAGTGAACATACTTGTTTAACTGGCAAACAATGCTAAAGTCAGATATTCTGCTTTGAAAATGGTTTTTCCGTGCCGGAACGGTGTCTTTGTTTAGGTCAATTTCATATGCAAGATGCCAGTTTAGCCAATTATAATTCAGCACTCCGGGTTGCCTTGTTGGAAAACAGCGTATTTCATTCATTCATTCAGAAAGGCTCTGAAAGCATGCGTCCGTGAGCGAAATGCGACAGTGTCAGTGGACAGTATCAGATGTCAAAATGAGACAGATTCAGTTCCACATGAGGTTATTAATTAGCAAATGACATAAATATTACAAACGTGAGCAGGTTACATTGTAATCGCGTGTCCTAACAACACGCTGTGACGAGATAGTGATGAGCTGTTTGCACCAGACGAAACACGACAGGAATTTAAATACAGCCTTTCAGAAGCACAGAATATGCACTTACTCACGAAACGGTAAGGTTTAGAATCTATTTAATACATATTAACCCTCTTTAACATCATTAAATGTAGATGCTGAATCACTCATATGTGTTTAGTTCTAAAGTTCAATTTCAAACGGTTTATTGTATTTTCAAGATCTGAGGTGAACTTCCTGCTTTCAGTATATGGCAATACATGTCATGTAAAATGCATTCAAACTCACACTGTTAGCATTTAGCACTAAATAAGGCACACGAGGCTTACCTGAGGTGATCTGTCATAGGTTTCTGTTGTTCAGCTGTTTGAAATAGAAGCCACTTCTAATATCAATTCGAGGTGTTGGTTAGAATCAAAACTGCTTTTAATATGGAGAATATCCCCTCTATCGCGTGTCGTTGCTTTTATTTAGAACAGTTTAAATCGCTCCTGTACTCAATCTGGCATCCCGGCGTGTTTTTATTATGATCCAGGAGTGCAATACCTAGTTCAACCACTGGGTGTCAAACTTACATACTGCACCTTTAAACTATTTCCTAACTGTAACAAAAGGCAATTCAATTATAACTTGATTTTAAATAACACTATTTATCAATATGTGGACCTTTCTGGATTCTCAGAAGCAATGGAAATTAAAAATGCAAAATACGTTAGGACTATTGTTTTTATTTACATCCCTCAAAATGGTCTATAAATGCTCGTGTTGTTTAAAGGTACAGTTTATATATATGACTGTTTGTATTAAAGGACAAAATTGGTTTACAAATAGTATATAAATATATTTATACATTTTAATACAAGAACTGTTGTGCTGTGAAGAAAATATAAAACTGTGTTTGGAAATAATTGTCAATGCACCGTGATGCACCGAGATATCGAATTGAACCGAATCGATGGCATGATAATCGTAACCGAACCAAACCGTAAGACCAGTGTAGGTTCACACCTCTACAATTTAGCCTACCCAATTCACCTGTACCGCATGTCTTTGGACTGTGGGGGAACTGTGGGGGACAGCACTACCTACCTACTGCGCCACTGCGTCGCCTAAATGCTATTAATATTTATATTAATTAGAAATTAATGTTATAAATTTTAAATGTTATTTCTTAAACTGAAATCCTTTCCAGTTCCAAAAGATGACAGAGAGCATTGCAAATTTTTTTCAGTGGATTAACTTGCATGGATTAATTGTTCACCTAAAGAATAGCAATGTGGGCTAGCAAAATAAACTTTATAAGCTTTGCAATTTAAAAGGAGTTTAATGAAAAAAAAAAGAAGTTATTATAAATGTTACTTTTATGTTCCCCAATCCTGCATTAAAAAATATATTGAATTCAAGCAACTGTTTTAAATTTCAATATTAAAATATTTTATTCTGGTGTAATACATAAAAAATGTAATTGATTCCTGTTGTAGCTAATTGAACAGTTCTGCAACCATTACTTCAGTCTCACATGATCCATAAAAAATATTTTAATATGCTGATTTAGTTATAAAAAAAAAAAATGTTTTTGTTAATGTTGGGCGAAAACAGTTGTGCAATATTATTGCGAAAACCATGATATTTGTAGTCTTCTTAAACTGCTGATAAACAGCATTTATTTGATATAGAAATCTTTTGAAACTTGCTTTAGTGTAGTTTTAATAAATTTAATGAGTTCTTACTGATTAAAAGTATTTTATGGAAAAACACTTTTGTGGTATATTGGAGGAGGTACATGCACTTATGACATGTGGGATTTTTATTTTTTATTTAAGGGGATTAAATAATTTATTCTGCCTTTAAAATCACCTTAAACGTATCATAAAATGTGTGCTAGTATTTTCTAAATCTTCTGAAGCTAGTATGTCTGCTGTTGATATAAAATAGGGAATGTTTATAATGATAATAATATGGATATGACTGTTTGTGCAGGCCTCACATTTACCATATGATTGGTGTATATCTTGTCTTTGGCGTGCATGGATGGTATAGAGATGTTTCAGGGTGGTGTAGCCATTAGACCTTGTGGTAATTAAAGAATTCACCACTAATCGAATGTACAAAGTCTGTGGATTAGTGTGACTTTGCTGTAGATTATCCTATTCACACGCACGCACGCACGCACGCACATCAGTTTACTTAGTCATCAGTATTAACTTATATAATAAAGTTAGTAATAAATATGGACTTTGATCACAGCAAGGTTAGTTTTTATTCTTCATTAAGGGGTAAAAAGGAGTTTGAAATATCAGGAGCCATTATACTTTTAGCAATTGTCCCAGTACCGTCCACACTACTGAAAATGTTGGTTGGATAAATATAAAGCGCCACTTAAATGGTACACAAATTATGCATTATGTAACAGTAAAATGACGTTAACAATCTACAGATAAACTTAGCTTGGTCTAGATTTGCATAAAGTAATATGTGTGGCTTAATGTTTTTGAACAAGCCGTCATACATATTTGTCACCAAAATGTTTTGATTAGGACTACACGATATTGGAAAAATCGGACATATTTTGTGTTGCTGCTATATATATATTATGATATGAAGGTAATTTTGCCAGATGATTTGAATAGCTTGAAAGATTTCATTCATCTAGAGTGACTGGAATGATCAAGACTTTTTCTATGTGCATTTGGATAAATTATAATAAATTACAAGCAAAATTCAATTCATCTTAATTTCTATAGCATTTTTACAATGTAGATTGTGTCAAAGCAGCTTAACATAGAAGTTCTAGTAAATTGAAACCGTGTCAGTCCAGTTTTCAGAGTTGAAGTTCACTTTAGTTCAGTTCAGTGTGGTTTAATTTTCGCTGCTGAAAGTCCAAACATTGAAGAGCAAATCCATCATCACACAGCTACACAAGT